>CM022478.1:14264253-14285291 GCA_011952105.1 Coreoperca whiteheadi
CCCCCCCCCCCCCCCCCCCCCACACACACACACACACATCAGAATATAGCTGTGAAACAAAACAAAAGCTTTTCAGACGATTGGCGATGAATAATTGATTGATTTTGTAAGATATCTCTCACTAATTGTTTGGTTTGTAAATATTTCATGGGTGGCGTTAAATCAGCCTGATGACAGCTGCAGAGGGCAGGCTGCAATAAAGATCATTCAAGTTCAGGTCTTCTGCCTGAAGGAATTCACTCTGTATGATTTTCACACATAGTAGAACTATCATATGGTTCTAGCTGAGACACACTGATTCATATACAGAACTGGTTATACTTTCATGTGGTTGTTTTTTTGTCAGGAGACTTTCTTCAGGCCCAACACAAGTTGCACGATGTCATACATACACTTCTACTGTTATACAGGCTTGCCCTTGAATGGTTTTATGCATTCTGCTGCTAAATATATAAATTACTTCCTGTTTTTATCTCTTCATGCCTGCCCATTCAATCAGGATGCAGGTACATTTGTGATATGTCCCGTGTCAAATTATACTTTACAGCTACAAGGTCTAGATGAGCTGGTTTTGATAGAGGGTCCTGTACAAACACAGAGGCACATGCTTTTAAAAACACACATAAAAGCAAGGCCTGGTTGGAGCCTCCCGCTTGTGTTGTCTGTGTGCTGTGCCACCTAGTGGTAGCTCTGGATGTTGTTTCTTCCCGTGGTCCATTTTACCTCAACACCTGCTGTAGATTTCTACAACGGTATCATCACGCTGCTCCCTCAGATACTGTGGATTTCAGTCTCATGAAAAAAAGCCTTTCTTTTGCCTAAAGGTATGAGTGCCTCTTTGAGCAAGTACTGTATCAATCTTAAGATACCCTGGTTAGGTCAGAAAAAGAACATATATCGGTTTAGATGCAGTGGTATTCATATGGTAGTTTTTAACTAATTCATATGGAACCTATGCAACCATGCAAAGACATCTATTTGATTAGACCAGTTGTTTAGGAAATGTTCCATGTAAAATTTACCAATGCCTTACCTAGACCACTTTTCTGTGCTTTCTCATCTTTGATCTATCTCATACAGTAGCCTACATGTAATGCAGTCCCAGCTTTGTTTGTGGAACCCAGGAATACTAGTAAGCCTCTGATTTAAGCCCATCACTTTCTCTCTCTGTCAGTATTGTAAGTTCTGTTAGTGTTACCACACGGTAAAGTGTTAACTGTAACCCTCAGGTTTCCTGCATTCAAATCCCAGCCGCGGTATTAATGGAATATAAACAGTTCATTTTGGAACACAAGACTTGTCTGTCTCTCATCTTTGAAACTCCCTGACAGCTGAAAACTAAATTTGAAGTCCCTCTTATTGGTGGAGCAGCAGTGCAGTATGGCTTCAATAAGCAAAATAAAGCAAAGCTGAACTTAGATGATCCATCTTGTCTGTCTTTCCTCCCTTTTTGATATGCTTCTCAACTAAGGCCAAATTATATTGGAAAAGAAATCGAATTGGAATATCTTTGATTAGGCTGGTTTTATAGAAACTGCTGCAGTTGTTCAGTTACCTGTTCAATTAATCATGGCACTTTGATTCACCTTTCATCCATAAATCCCTGTTTACTTAACACTTGATGTAAAATTTAGGTTGGGAACCTTGGGGGTGGAAGCTGTGTGATGGTATTGTATGTCTCATGTTGGTGTACGTTTCGATCATTCTTTTGAATCCCTCTTTGGTAACGGCCTGAAGCAGAACCAGGTCTTTTACAAGGAGTCCGTTATTTCTTTGCAGCATTTGAGGCTTTCTTCATGCCATGCAGGACCAGCCAAAGCATCCGAAATCTACGTTTATGACACTGAATGGCATTTGGCTCTGACTTTGCACTCATCATACATGGATGGACTGGTGCCGTCATTATAAATGGTCAAATAAGTTTGTCATAATGTCGGCTGGCACCTAACAGCTGTAGATGTTTTGACTATTTTGAAGTTACATGAAAAAAAGCAATTAAGTTTATTTATCAAATCTATCGGCAAATTAAATATTTATCAGTTATTTTTCTTTAAAATTAGTCATGAAAAGATCTCTATGATGATGGATCTAATTTGCCTCATTACATTTCATTCCCTTACTGAGGGACTGTGACACTTATATACAATGCGATATTGTTGCTGCAACAATACATCGTTCTGCATGACTATCCAGTTGTCAGTCTGTCTGCCCAGCAGTTTTTTATGTCTGTCTTCTCACCCATCTGTCTGTCTTGTCTTCTTGCTTGTCAGGCCTGGTGTATGTCAGTTAGTCTGCCTACCAGACTGTCCTCCAGCCCCATTGTGTTCTTATGTTTCTTTGTCTCGTCTTTCTGCCTGTCAGCGATGTTATTCATCAGTGTACCTACAGGTTTGTTTGTCTGTCTGCCTGTCTTCCAACCTGTCTGTCTCTTACTTATTTATTTATTGTCTTATCTGTCTCTCTGGTATTCAGTGTTGGTCGGAGACCCGGCTGCCGAGCTTCACTGTAAAGTGCTCGGCTGATTGGAAGGGACATTTTTCCAATGGCGCGGCGCTGCCTCTAATATTCTGTTTGTCGTTGGGTGTGAGGCTGATGTATCACGCCTCCTCGCCGGCTGACATTCAGATTCACTTTGATTGGCGGCTGGCGGAATGACACCCACCACTACCAACTCCGCTAACATCGCTGCGACTCTCACATGCATGCACAAACACACACAGTCAAATGTGATGTTCTGCATACTCACAGTCAAGTACACAGCAGAAATGAAAATGCCTATTACGCCATCACATACCCACTTACATTTAGACCGGAAGACATGCATATATACAGTATATAGTCACTCATAAACACACACAGACTAAGTGGATAACTGTTGTGCTGACCTCTGTCTTCAGCATTGCTAGTTTTTAAGTGTTCTATTGAGTTTATTGAACGATGTGGGCAGATTGCTACCACACTCCTGTGTTGAATAACATCTCTCTCCTTCTTTTTCCCACCCCCCCCATCCCTCCTTAATAACTCTATAACTCACCTCAGCCTTAGATTTAATTGCTTATCTGTGTGTAAACGTATTAACCCTCTGCTGTATCTGTTTTGCTGCCGTCCCGGGGGCCCGACAAGCCTCTCTGACTGCCGTGCCTTACATCCAATGAATAGTCCTTCTCTGAGTGGTAATAGGGAATCAGCATCGTAGCAGCAAGCATTGGCGGCGTGTAAGAGATAAATCAGATTGGGGGTCTTGCTTTGCCAGTTTATTGAATCTAAATTGCGTGCGCGCTTGGCCCCCGCCGGCCCTACACGGCCCATCCATCTCCCAGCTGATAATGGAGCGGGCCCAATTCCACCTGGTGGGAGCATTATTACATTTCCCCTCTAACGAGACCTAGCTAATCCTGCCAAGGGAGGAGGACAGGAGAGAAGAGAGCGGAGGAGAGAAGAAGAGAGGAGTGAAGGAGAATGTTGGGGGAGGAGGAGAAGAAAGAAAAAGAGATGGAAGAGGAGATTCTGTTAAAAAAAAAAAAAATTGCGAATTGCAAACATCCTGGCAGCCTGCCTCTCCCTCCTACTCTCCCTCTTTCTCTCTTTCTCACTTTCTTCCTCTCCGTTGCTGTGCATAAAACATCTTCTAGCGCCATCAGAGCTACATGGCCCCTGGGCCCCTGAGCTGCAATTACACTCATAATCACAACGCGATTTCACTGACGCTCTCCGCCCCTTCCTACTGCCATCCCTCCTTTTTCCCTCCGCCCCTGCAGCCAAGACTGAGCGAAGTCTAAATTAAGTGAAAGGGCCTCTCCTCTCCCCAACAACCGGCCTTTTATTACCCGCTCTAATAAAAGTCCATCACAGAATTATCCTACAATGAACTGTAGCCACTAAGTTGCCAAGAAATATACTTCCAATAAGCAGCCTCTGCACACAGACGTGCCTATATTTCTAGATGGGTACAGCTGTGAGGCTTAAATCTTTTTACATGCTTTTTACAACTGTAATGTTAACAGGCTTTTCATGATAGTGAAGCCAAGTGTGTTGCTGTAATCTATTTTTTTGTAGTTTTATCTTTTTTTAAAGCAGAGCTCCTTATTGATGTAATTAAATCGTATCCCTGGCTCAGCGCTCAGGCCTACTTTCATTGTTTTGAGGGGGCAGGAGCCCCATGAGGCAGTGCACTGATGAGAGATGGATAAACAGTTTGATTTGCTGCTATCGCCCCCAGGCACAGTGTACTGGAGAGATGAGCAAGAGAAGGAAGAGAAAGCATAAAAATGGGGAGGGGTGGGAGAGGGCAAAACAGAAGGAGAGAAGAGAGAGCGAGAGGATAAGACAACCTTTTGGGGGAGGGATGAAGGGATAGAGGTGGATAAACATGCAAACAAAAAGAGGCGACAAATCACTCCTGTTGTTTGCGTGCACGCAAGCAAAGGCTTTTTCTCTTATTTCTGCTTGTTTGTCTGTTTCCCTCATTGTCAGTTCTTCTTTTTTCCTACATGGCCCCATCTATCTGCCTATCTCCCTTTCCCTTTTTTTCGCCCCGTCTTTCTCCCCCGTCTCCCTCCCGCTCCATCACACCACCAGTACCACTCTGTTTCCTACCTGCCTCTTGGTAGCCCCAAGCAAAGTGGGAACTGAAGAGCGCAGAGGAGTTCACTTGCGCACACAAAAAACACACAAATACACACCTGTGCATACAAGAAAACTAAATGCACTCGCAAAGACATGCAGGATGGTGCAGCCAATTGTTTGGTTTTCAGCACACTCGCACACATACACACAAACGTACTAAATTATGGCTGTTTTAGCTAAGAGAAATAGATTGGTTGCTGTTGATTTGGTTAGGCATGCTCCCACACACACACACACACACACACACACACACACACACACACACACACACCAGCTGAGGGAGGTAGAGGAGGGTTCAGTCATCCATGTAGAGTCATTGTTAGTAAAGATGCGGAACCTCCAGACTTAACCAGCCATAACAGCAGTGTGACGGGTTCTTTGTCTACGCCAATTACTGAACAAAAACAGCAGCTCAGTCACAGTGAGATTAGCGCAACCCATGGCCTCCTGCATCCAAACACACACACACACACACACACACACACACACACACACACACACCCCTTAACTTAAACACACACACAGATGTGTACGTGTTGTATTTTTATGTAACATATTAGCTTGCAGCGCAGTCTAACACACAATCAGACAAGGAGTGTACACGCAACACACATGCATATGGAGGCATCTCAAGTGGTGCAATAAACCACATTCGGACACCCACATCTGTGCCCTAACACAAACATTCTGTAAGCACTCGCAAACACTTACACCCACTCTTATGTTTTATAAACTTCCCCAAAACAGTGCAGAGCTCCCATTCTCTTCCTACCCCTTCTCTCTCATCTGCTCGCTCTCCTCTTGTTTCGCTCTCTTCCTCTTTTTTTTTTTCTCAAAGTTTAAACTCATTAAGTGTAATGATATTGGAGACTCAATTTTACATAGCTCACTCATCAACCAAGTGAGATAGCAATAAAGGCAAATGGCTCCGCCGAGGCCCTAACGCTGCAAAATAAATGATGCGCCGCAACGGAAATGTAATTAATTTAGCGGCAGTATTGATAGTCCTGCCATACATGGCATTATATTTTTTAATGTGGCTTAACATCTTGATTATTCAGGGGGAAAGGCGGAGGAAAAGGGAGCCGAGACAAAACTGCTCGTGATGAGAGATGCTTAAAATGCCCTGACGAGTGTTTACTCCCGCTGCCTCACTTTCTCTTAAGCTTTTCATTATGCCGAGACGATAAACACCTCTCAGGAAGACGCGCTGACTTTTACAGGGGTATGAAGGAAAAGCAGAGAAGGGTGCTGCCTTGAAGGCGAAGAAGGCATGATACATATTTTTGTTGATTTGTATGCTTACTGTTGATCCAATGATGTGTTCCGGGGGAAATGTTTTGCATTCTCTGTGATGAGTATCAATGTGGTTAAAAACACAGTTTCTCGCGCAGAAATAACTTTTGTGCCTTGTGCGTACAAATATGTATTTTTTAAAATGCGATCATCAAATAAAATAAATGGTTGATTTAATTATTTGGGTTTTTTTTATTTTCAGTACAAATGCATACATCTTAAATAATAATTAATTCTTCAATACCTCAACTCATCTTTAGAAATGCTATAAATATTTTCTATAGTAAAACCATTCTGACGGGTTCCTGAAGCTCTGCCTTGCTCCTAACTCTGCCGTCTGCTGTCCTTCTTTTCAGCTAAGACGGACGAGGTGCTGAAGGCTAAAGTAGCAAAGAGAGAGGAGGAGGCCCGGAAGAAACTAGAGGACGGTGAGTTACATGTATGTGCTTGTGTGTCTGTCGTAGGTCCAACATCTGGACTTTGGCACCAATACCAAACCAATTTAACAGTTAAAAAATGAAACCGTAAAACGTAACAAAACAATTGCAGTATTAAAGTTGTTGGCAAGATCACAGTTGAAACAATTCATTGTTTTATATTTTGTTCTCCGTCGAATAGCCATTTATACCACCTTTGAGAAGTGGAAACAGACAATTCAAAAAAGTTTTTTAGGCTGTAAGACATCTGTTACACCACTTCTGTTTTTTTGCACAATTGTCTTAAATCAGACGGAGCATTTTTATCTTATAAAAAAATGCAAGCTTGATATGTGTGCAACTGAATACATTTTACAAAGGTTCTATGTCATGAATATGAGCAAACAATGATAATATGAAGTGCAAGAACACAAAATATGTGTATTATTTTTGGAAAACTTTTACTATGCTCGTATTTCTCATGTCAGGTATTACAGTATTTTGTAGTCCCTGCACTCTCTGCAGCGTTAGTGACTTTTACACACTTAAAGACATCTAATATGTTTACATAAACAGATTAACCCGCCCTGGTAAACGAGAATTCTTCCTTCACAGTTCATCTCTACTATATGTAAAACATAAAGATGCATAGTTGGTGTGTAACACAGAAATGTGCTTAGCATTGCAGGCAGTACATTTATCCTGCCAACCTGAAACCCCCCATTACCACCAACATAGGAAATGCAGACACACACACACCCTAATACACACAAAGATGATCTCGATACACATTCAAATAAAGTCAAGAGTAATTTGCAGTGGATATGCTAGCAGTAATAAAGTCCTTAGATAGAATAATGACCCCGGTCCCTGTTCTGACCAGAGCAAGATATAAATGAGAATATCAAATGTGCTGTTATCAACTACACTGTGTGTGTGTGTGTGTGTGTGTACATGCACACACAGGCATGTGTAGTACCATAATTTGTTCTAGTGTGGGTGTTTTTGTATTGCTGGATTCTCTCTCCACTCTTTTTGGTGTAATTTTTTGTGCTTGCATCGAGCAGGCATGTCAGCGTGACCTTTAAAGTTAGCTGACCTTTTAGCCAAATAAAAGTCCAGCCATCAGAAACTAATTAGCCCTGCACTCTTGCTTTGGTCCCCCAGTTCTGGGAAGAATTTATTCTCTCCTTCTCTCTATTGCACCCTGTTTAGTTTTTTGTTTTTTTTCTGCCCTCCACCACTCACATTAATATTATTCATTTTTCTTGGTCTTAGCGCTCTGCTCTTCCTCCCTCCCCTTTCTGTTTCTCCTCCTACTTTCTGTCTCACATACGCTTTCTTCCCACCTCCACTTGTCCTCATCAGCCATTTCCACCTCTCTGCTGCCCTCTTCTCCGTGTCTTACTTTTGCTCTTTCCCTTCTCTGACTTCTCGCTTCTCTGTATGGAAGCATTGCCAAAGTGGTGACTAAGTGCCTTGCTTGGGGCAACAGAGGAAGGCTCCCAGTCAAATAGCTTTCTTAAGCTAAGTTCACACTGCACTGTTGTCTCTTTTTGGATTCAGTTGACTCTTTCTTCCCTTTGCTCAAAGGTCTCTCATCCTTCACTCCAACTGTGAAATAAGGTGTTGTGCTTTATTGTGTAGTGGAGCGGTGTAGTACAGCGTGCTGTGCAAGCGGTGCCTTCGAGGAAGTTCATTTTTTTCCCTTTCCCTGCACGGGGACACATGAAGTGACAACACAGAGGCTGAACAAAGTGGCCCTGATGACTTCCCCATGCCTACGTTGTGAGAGACGCCCGGCCGTCACAAATACACATGAACACACATCCACACAAGCAGAGTCAGCCAGCTCCATCCTCTTCTGCCCTTCCTTCCAGCACAACTAAAATGGAGGATGTGGGCCACTGCTGCTGCTGCTGGTGAACAGCAGATCACCAGGGGTCTCCTTATTCCCCACAGGGCCTCTTAGAGGTCAACACAACTAGAAGGTTTACACTTGAACCGTTAAGTCAACTGAAATGAGAAAGCCTTTAAAGAGAATGGAGGGGAGAAGTGAAGAGCGCTACCACCTACACACCTCGTTCATAAATAGATTCACATCCTAGACTGGCAATGTGTTTGAGTTAGTTTAGCCCTAATCGAAACCACAGAGATCTGATTCATGTGAATGCTATGATATGCAAGCTATTATTGTAGCGAACTGTGGCTGCATACTGTAGAGCCCTGCGAGAAGAGAGGGGTTTTTATCAGCAGGGTTTACTGAGAGAGAGAGAGAGGAGAGGATCAATAACTGACCCTGTGGTCATCAGTTAACAAAGTAGTCTTCACTTAAAAGGAGTGTTTGGCTTTCTGGTTAAGGGCAGCCAGATGATGCTAGTGGTTGAAAAAGGAAACATGTGATATGAAAGGGTGTGAGAATAAGAGGGGAGGATGATTCCTTTGTTAGTTGCATGCCTTGTTTAGGCTATTAAAGCTGAGAGATGTTGTTTGTGTGCCCAGGAGGCTTTTAGCTAACATAGTGTTCAGCTATAATAAGATGGACTTAATGCCAGTGTAACACAGACTGTGCGGACTCTACTGTCAGTTGGCAACATATAACTAGAGTCACTGTGTGCAGTAGCACTGTATGTAGGGCTGGACAATAAACCAAATATCAAATTACTGACATTATTCATCTCTTACCAACCCACACTTACTCACCCTTCTTCGTGAACGCTATTATAACGACCTTTGCATCAGGAGAACCTGCTTTGAATTTCATTGTTGTCAGATTCCAGTAGTACTCCCGCTCCCTTTTTTTTTTTTTTTTTTACCAATTTGTTCATGTTGGACTTTTTAAACAGTGCCTTTTAAACGATAACTCCAACAACCATTGCAATCTAACCGGAAGTTTAACCAACCAGTCAGCGCAGTATGTTTGACTGGTCATGCCATAATTAAACAGGACAAATGATATAAAAAGTGAGTCAACATGAGAAAGAAAGTATATAGGTCTGTAACTTATTATTTCTATTACTGATCAATCTGCCAATTATTTTCTCGATTTAAGCGTTGTGTGTATAAAATGTCTAAAAATAGTGAAAAATCCCTGTTATTATTTCCCAGCGCCAATTGGGATTAACCAAGCTCACCTGCTGCCCATCACAGCAGAGCTACACAGATTCACACACGAGACTACCACATAAAATATAGGCTACGTAGAAAATTGTTCATACGGAATCAGGGTCGTAACATGCATATTCAAATATCTGTTCAAAATAACCTAAACCCCAAAGATTTTCAGTTTTCTGTCATATATGACAAAGAAAAGCATCAAACCCTCACATTTAAGAAGATGGTACAAGTCAATGTTTGGCGTTTTTGCATGAAAACCGGCTGAAATGATGATAATTGATAAATAATATCAAAATAGTTGCTGATTAATTTTCTGTTGATCCAAAGAACTATATGTAATGGATAGTTACATAAATCAATATGGGGGGCTAGTTACAGTCTGATGTCGCCAAGTCCCTAGGTTTTGTTCACGGTATTAACCACAGACAATAAAATGCTGCAGTCAATTTGTGAAAGCCTGAGCTTCATTCATGTTGTTATTATGATAGTCAAAGTTCCTGTCCACTCGTTTCTACCTCCTACAAATGCCACAAAGAAGACAGTAAAGGCTTAGGTTTTGCCTGAGCTGTAGTTGAAACTGGTAGTTCGGGAACTCAAGTATATGCACCTTTTCTTAAAGCAAAAGATGTTTGTTTTAGCACTTCAGAACATGTTTTCTTAAAAGCCAGAATGTAATATGGCACTTAAATGGGTTTAGTTTTGACATATAATATTATTGTATGAAATTCAAGCAATGAAAATGTAGATTTTTCTAAAAATGAATCCAATTAGTTGTTCATTTTAAGACACCTTCTTTTTTTTGTTATTTATTTAATTATTTGTGGCTCATTTCACAGAATCATATCATTTCAAAGATTATCAGATGTACAGAGCTGCTACAGCACAGTGTAAACTGTTAGGTTTACAGATGCAGGTGTTTGTTCAAGTCCAACTGGGAGTGATCAAATTAAGTTTGATGGCGGGAAATTATGAGAGAGAATTTACAATATGACCAGAAAGAGAGATGTCAAAAGTGTCATATCCATTACACCCTCCTCACTAATATTGTTCCAATAACTGAGTCAGGTGTCAGGGGTTGGTTGTGTGTGCGTGTGAGTGTGTGTTTAAGGGTGTGATCAAGTTCGTCATCAATCTAAGCCCCATTAGGCTTTATTAAGGCCTTGTGTTAAGTCCTCCTGCTTTTCTTTATATACGTAATTCCCAGCAGAGTTAAAGAAAGATAAGAAAGGTGACACATCACCCAGTTGACATGAAAATTGGTGTCAAATGCTTCATAACCCCAGTTCATTCCGACACACGCACATGCTGTTTCAAAAGGCCCCAAACACACACTCTGAACACCCGTCGTCCACTGAAATTTGGGTCCTGTGTGTCGTTCATGAGGCACTGACAGAAACATCTTTTCATTTGTGTAGCCACTCTCCGACATACAGAATTATGTAGATATGGTTTGGACACTAGCCTATAGCCTGCAGATGGTATTTTAGCCCTTTTGCTGCTCTGTCCCCATTACCTCAAAACCACCACCAGATTGGGAGATCATATATTTTAATGAGACGTATAATAACTCTTTAACCCATATCATTAGGGGAATATATACCAACGCTTTGCTCTTTTGGCAGTTAAACGAAAGGACTGTTTCCCTAATTACGGGGTGTGTAGGACAGGTCATGGGTTGGGTGTGTACCTGTCTGTGTGTGTCTGTGTTCAGGAATTATATGGCCATTAAATATTCAGCCACAGCACTTCCTCGACCTAGCATCCATTAACGCCTCATCACCGTTTAACTAGCTCTGTTGTCAATCACCACAGGGCCTTCCTAGGCTGAAACAGAAAATGTCTAGATTTGGTTTCTTGCCTTACTTGTTCAACATATAGACATAAGAGAGAGTGAGAATACACATCCTTAACAACAGAATGGATGCCTCAGTCAAGGACAATCCATGTAAGTGAAATATCATTAAAAGTGCATGTGCCCCGCACCGTCATTTGTTTGAAATAATATTTCTCTTGTTAGGTGTGATTACATGCTCGGCTAAACAATTTGTCAGTCAGCTAAAATTTCCGCTCCGCATGCAGTACCAGTGTGTGGGTGTGTGCGTCCATAATAAATGATGTGATCCCTTTTCTAATTGAAAATAATAACTAATCCACGGATAACAAGCTCTTGTATAATCCAAAACCATATCCATTCAGTTCTGGCCTATCTCGGCTGTAATAAAAGACAGGAAATGAGAGGCAAGTGAGAGTGGTGGCTTGGACATTGACGCTTAATGTAATCTGCCTTGAAATCAAATTATTTGACCTGGAAAGCCTAACAATACAAAACTCCTGCCGGGCTGCTGTTAAATATTTAGCACGTGCCTGTCATGAATACAAATGGTGCGCAAATTAGAATCTACAGGCGCGTGACCCCCATATCACACCCCGGGAGCACAAGGGGGCTGGCTCTGCTTTAAATGTTTTAATTACCGAGGCCATGGTGTGGCGTGCCACGCTACCTCGCCGAGCAGCATCGGCGCTGCTCAGACTGCCACTTGAAGGACAAGCAGTGAAATTCATCCGCTAGTAAACACAAGTGATCTGGTGTCCATGATCTCATCACATTAACTAAAACATGAGGATTCAATAGGGAGAGTGTCTGAATTATACCAAGCTATAATTATAGTTCCCAGCATCCTCTCTCAGGGTAGAGCATTATACTTTTTTTAAAACCGTTTTCTCTCCTCTAGCTATATGATCTACCATAGGACTCGAGGGAGGCACTGTATTGCTCTTGTGCACTCTGCACTGAAGGAAGATCTGTCTCAGGGATTTTGATGTAAGAAAATCTGGTTTGTATCGATTCGGTATTGATTAGTGGGGTTAGCCTCATCTTCTGTCGTTACTTCAGATTAATGGCCTTATTTGTTGTGTTATTATGTTCAACACAATCATGCCAGGAACAGTCAGAGGAATATTGAACCGACACTTCATTGGCTTTATGGGTTCTATTTGTTCCGGGAATTAAAGGATGGTTCCGGGATCTGCCTGTACAGCACTGCGGAGAAAGTGTAAAAGAGAGCACAGTGACAATCAATTACACCCTCACTTTAAAGGTCTGGTTCAACAGAATCTTACAGAAGAACGTTCCACACTTATTTCTGATTTTTGTCCTGCCTAAATAATGATTGATTTAGAGATGAATAGTGCCACACATTCAGTCTAGCCATCTCTCTTTTTTATTTTCTCCTCTCTCCTCCCTATTCATTCAGGTTTGTGGTTCCCCCCACGTTGAAATGATTAGTTATGCAAGGCTTGTAAGCACTGAATCAGAGTTATGGTCCCTGGGGAAATAAATTTGGCAGAAAATCAGTGTGAGAAGATTTAATTATCACGAGGAGACCTTTTTTCCTTGCCTTGGCCCACTGAAGCCCAAACTCCTCTCCTCGCTCGCTCTCTCTCTCTCGCTCGCTCGCTATGCTCAGCTCCACACGCTGTAGCCAAAAAAACCCTGCGTGCAGCATGGACGCCAGCCCTCCCCTTGCTTTCCTTCTCCTCCCAATTTGTTTCATTGCACGGTGATAAGCCAAGCAATTACTGCTTTATTGATTTTTCATGACTGCAAATTTAAAGTTGATTTTCCCCCTCCCCCCCCCCTTACCTCTCGCTTCCCCTTTTCTCCCTCGGAGATGGCTCGGCAAGGTGATTAGGTGACCTCCTGTCCTGCTGGTCCCGTGAACGAGTAGAGGCGCATGCCGAATTCTGCTCACCCTGTGTGACCCTTTGTTGTCCCAGGATAATGGTATGCTGATGCTGCCCGGTGTGGCTGTCACTTCTGCAACTATGGAGCCTATAGCATAATCATTTCTATAAGGATATCTATGGAATGACATGTTTGACTCGATAGCAGCCTTGCTATCTCTGCCATAGGCTAGATTACACAGAAATTGACCATGCAAGCTTCCAACCTGTGTTCACTCAGGTCGAGTGGACAGATGATTGACAGCACCCTTTTACCCCCTGTGATTGGTAATCGTTTCCTGGGTCACCCTTATCAATTAACCTGTTACCCGTAGACCGATGTACACTCAGCAACCTTGCGTGAGTCATCGGGCTGATATATTTTCCAGATATTGCGTCTGTTCTATTTAGGTTTAGGATAGTGTCATTAGATATTGAAGATGAAAATCTCAGAATCTCAGTCTCAGATTCAATTCATGCTTAGAAAATGGGGGGAAAAAAACTTTTTGTTTGAAAATGCTACACTCGCAAATTCGTTTCTTAAAATTACTAGTTGAAATATAATTTTACAGAATTTGAAACCTAAATCTAGCTAAGTAATCAGTATGACCATTTCAGCCATAGCAACGGAGCCTTACTGTTAGGAGTTTGAAGGTAGAGCAGTAGTAGTAGCAGCAGTGCTGCTCTAACTGAAAACATTCCCAGTATGGGAAAGTGGCTTCCACGTGCGCGCACACACACATGCACGCGTGTATCTGGACATGATCATACACAGCAGTAATGTACTCAGTGCAGTCTAACAGGGTGGTCAGACTGCTGTGATTACACACCCGAAGACCATTGAAGGTCAAAGTGCTGGCGTCCTGGGTGGCTCTGGCCATGTGGTGGCCCCTGCAATGTTTGTCATTAGACATCAGAGTCACCTAAAGGTGGGGTATGCGATTCTGGAGAAATCCAATACCATGATATAGAGCGAACAACCACATAGCAAGTAATGTAACTAACGTTAGCTAGGTTGTGGGTTAGCAAACTGTCCCTCCAGTTGCTGCTGCGAAGTTAACAGCCAGAGAGGACGAGACGTTTCCCAAAGTCAGCACACCAGCTCCAGACAGCGATACTCACAACTCTCCTGCTACTATAGCAAACATCACAACTACAGCATATCTTGGCAAACTAGAAAGTAAGCTGAATGTCCGCGGCCAAGTCATTTAATGTTACATGATACACAACTCATGGCTGGAATACTGTTGTGTGGCTCGGTCTGAGCCACTTAGTTTATTTTATTTCCACTTTTTTTTTTTTTTTTCAACGCACGCTAGCGGACCAAGTTGAGATATTCACTGAATTTGACAAAAAGACGTGTATTGGATTTGAATCGCATACCCCACCTTTAAGAGTGTATGTGTGTGTGCTGGGGGGGGGGGGCAGTACTATGTGCTTGTGTGTCTCTTTTTTTTAAAGTGGTGTGTATGACGATTGTGTTGTTGGAAAGCTTGAAATGAGGTTGCATGAGAGTCCCCAATGTGTGTGTATTTTGGGAAAGTTGTGTGTGTGTGTGTGTGTGTGTGTGTGTGTGTGTGTTGGGGGGCTTTTGTGGCACTACATTGTGACACCTTCTGCACTACTGTGCACACTGAAAAGGTCATTACACAGCATAACTACCAACACTTTGCTGAAATATACAAGAGCATATTATCAGCAAACAGAGAGCAACATAGTAGAAAGTAGAAAAAAGTATACGTACTGATGTAAGCAAAGCAACCATTTGAAACCCACATATGACACACTGTACATGCGTTCAAACCGTGATCCATTCATTCAAGACTGTCGGTCATTGGTCAGTTCCCTTATTGTCGCTGTTCATATTGGACCGGGATTTAAAACTGTATTTCCACATATAATACTGACAAACTGGGCATCTCTTAGTACGTTCATAACAAACTCAATCTTGCAGTGTTCAGAATACATGGTTTTCCAAGTGCCTTAGCCTAATTTGAAATAGTCGATTGTCGTGTCATACTTAAATACATCAGATTATAGCCACTTGGGTTTCTTGATTCAAACCTGTGTTTAGTAACCGTTTTATACTTTTATACGGTGCCTGACCCTGGCTGGGAGCATTGTCACAAAGCCTGATTACGATCAGATGATGTGAATTGTACCATGGACGTAGATTTAACTCACTTTACAGTATTTGTCTTTAAGGGGTACAATAAAATCATGTAGGCAAGTATTGCACTCCGTCACATTCTTACTTTTGCAACTCATTCGGGGACAAGCTGTGCCTGTGACATCAGGACAGGTCCGGTGATCCCAGACTGGAGAGGGGGGAGTATTTCTGGGGGGAGTTGACGGACAGTGTTGTGAGTGTGGGATAGGGTGAAAGTCAGAGAATTTGCGCGCACACACAATCAGGGTGCAGAGAGAAGGACCGATGAACCCCTTTCACACAGCGGGACAGCTGACAGAAATCATACATATCGGGACTGACTGGACATTATAGCCACACTATTCATGCATTTCTTTCCTGTAATTTAGGCCATGAAGGAAAATAAATCTCAGTGAGGAGTTTTGGATTTACATGCAAATGATGATGTCATTCTTGTGTTGTTATTTTTCATGATTCCCTCCAATAAGTCAGAATGCAACAGAAAAGAAGGAGGGTAATATATTACACTGTGCCAAGGTTATTAGTCTACAACTGAGGTCAGTAGAGGAGGAGGTGGGGGGCATTTGCCTAATTAATTACTACTCAGACACATTCACAGACACACACACTCACGGCTATGACCTTTACTAATATAGTTTGTAGCAGACCACACAAACAGGAGACTCTCTGCCTCTCTGTCCCTTTTCCTCTCTCACCAACACACACACACACACACACACACACACACACACATCCTGTCAGGAGCCAGCAGAGTGAAAGGGAGAATCAATTACAACCCAACTAAGGGGAAAGAGTTGGTTGCTTGATGGCTACATGTCAAGAAGACTGTAGGTCACGAGGTGTGTGTGCCTGTTTGTGTGTTGACTTTCATGTATTAGTGTATGTGAAAATCGAGCCCGTTTCCTGGATTCAGATTACATCATTTTCATTTTAAAGACCTTGCTCCAATTAAGTAATTAGCTGCGTGGTGTTTCTCTAATTATAGAGTTGTTCATAAAAGAGCTGCTGACCAGCCTGGGATCGAAAAATGGAGACCGCTGCACTTTTTTCCTGCACGCACACACACTCAAACACACACACATGCACAGCCTAGTTTAACATCAAGTTAATGCAGTCAAATGCATGTTATTTCTGGTAAAGGGCAGGGCAGGACTCTATATTCTAATCACACTAAAACTGCACTGTGCTTAATAAAGAGCTCCTTGAGTCTCACAGACAGACAGGCTATTATTGTTCTGCAAGTTACTGAACAGTTAGAAGAGGGAGAGATGGGTTTAAGGTTCCTTCATCTATGTTTTATTGTATTTTTGCCAGGGGTGTAACGGAACACAAAATCCAGGGTTCGGTATATACTTTGGTTTTAGGGTCACGTTGTACGTTGTGGTACAGCATCGAAAATAAAAAATATATATTTTTGTAATTTATTTTGAAAAATGCAAACATTTAACAGTGGCTCATTGGCCATGATTCTTACTGTAACAGTTAATGCCCTCACGTACTGTCATATTGTCAATAAAAAAAATAACATTTCAGTAATGCTTCATCATAAGACTGTTTGCACTGCCCTACACAGAGCTGCACAACAGACCGAAGTGCACAGTGAAGCCACATTGTAGCGGGACTCAAGCACTTTGACCACATGCTTAAATTCTCTGCGACCGAGTGTGCAGCGAGAAATACTCCTGTAGCTTTAGTTATTGATTAGGCACGGTCCCACTCTGCGGTGAGAGGCTGCCTGAACGCCGCGGGGAGACGGACTCGCCTTCCAGTCTGATCCTGTCCCGTTCCGCTAATCAACACATTCGGGTGATGCCGTGGAAAAATGACACGTTTAAAATGTTTTCACAGACAAACCTGACTTCAATTGAACAATGTCGGCGTACAGTTTGACACTCATCGTTACCTGTCGTAACTAACCATGAAACCGTAAAGATCCCACACAGTGGGTCTAAATGTCACCGGAGGCTCCTCCGGCTCTGGTCTCTCGTTCGTTCTGAGGCAGCGACTCATAGGAGTATTCGTCATAAATAGATTGTTTTGACAGTAATAGTTTGGGTCACAGGGTGTACCGATCCGAGGAAGTCTCATACCGAACCGAACGTCCTGTACCGAACGGTTTGGGATGAATACACATACCGCTTACACCCCTAATTTTTACAACACTTCTCCATTTTCTTTCAAAACCTCTCCTATTTAACAGTAAATACAAACTGTCATTCAGTATTCTGTGTGTGGAAGGTGTTTAATAAACCAGCCGTAACGAATAAGTATCTGCTTAAAAATGTCATAATGCACAAGTGTCACAGGGAAAGATTCTATGTGGCTCTTGCAGCATGTTGACACCATCTTATCTACGAGTCCTGGAATAACAAGATTAACAAAAGCAGAACTTTTTATTCTGTGAGAATTTGTTGTTCAAAATGTTAGGAATGCCACCAATCCCCTTTTGAGGCCCTCAACAGAGAAAGTGGCTGTGATCTTGAAGATCTCACCACTCAGCCTGTGAAAGCTTCACCATTTAATGAGATTCTGTGATGTTGCCCAGGCACAGGACATCGGCAAACACTCATACTGCTCTCTTTCTCTCCCTCTCACACACACACACACACAGCAAGAGAAACACACCCACCTGGTTTTGGTTAGCCCTCTATGTTTGTAGATAGCACCGTGCAGTCAGGTCAGCAGGAGCAGTCAGGTCTTAGCTAGGATTGCAGATAAATAGCTGACTTATATGCAGTAAATATACGGTTGACGCTTTTAAACTTTGTTTGCTCTAGTTTCCCGAAAGGTAGACCCTTGTTTTTAGCAATGAATGCATCATTTATACACATGACAGTGATAGGTACAATGTCAACAAGGCAACAATAAACATGTCCTCCCTGATGAATGGTAAATTCTCCATCTGAGCCAAATACAAGTAAATACTGTGTGTTACCTTTTTTGAGCTGTAATGCAAACTGTGTTTTTGAAAGTGGGAACGTAGCAAGCGTTGCATCATTTCCCCCAAAACTTTCTCATCAAAATCTCATAAGTTATGTCTGAGGTTTGCATGACAGATACGTGAGCAAACAAATAATGTAGCCACTCTTTAGTTCAGTCAGTGCAGTTTCGATGGCAGAGTCACACAATTACATGCATCATAATTTCTTATAAATACAGTCTGTGGCTTCAGATATTGCGCATGATAGACTGGGGCCAATCTATTGTTCCTCCCCATGATTTCATTATGGCGCAGACAGAAGGAAGTTAAACACATGCATTTAATTGTAGTTGCAGGATTTTTTTAGTACAGATGGGGAGAATATACTGTAGAGTAACTGAAACAGGGTCAGTTGAGGAGAGGAAGTTGAGAGGATAAATGAGCAGAATGGGGTTGAATGACAGAAGAGAGAGAAGTGGTGAGTAGGGAGGGATGAGCAAAGATGTGGAAGGAGATAGCCAAGCATGGCGCATGGCTGCCATGTCATCCTGTCATTAGCAGGTTGTTTGGGTCTTTAATTCATCATTCAGACCTTTATTGACTGGAGAGTGGGAGATCACTATCACTCGGAGACACTAGAAGAGCTCGTGTGTTTGACACTCAGTCTCCAGATGCTCTTCATTTCCTGATGCCAAATTGATATCACATAAGATATCACATAAACATATCACATGCCATTATCTCCTAAGGTCAAATAATGCTCCAGGCTACGTGGCCATTTTATCCAAAGAATGTGATCATATACGGTATTTTCCATAAGCTCCAGAGGACTTAAAAACCTGATAATTAATATAAGAGTTTTAAGGGAGACAGCTGAGCCTCAGTGATGTGCGACAGGCCCCTGATGCCAGTGACAGGAGTCGTCAGGACGGCAAACTCCACAGAGACCAGTTGACACTATGATAACAAGGTGAGCACCGCAGGGGATCACTTGGCCTGTGGATGTGTTTGTGGTTGAAGGTGCATTGTTGGGAGACATGGGTTATGGAGACGTGGCTTTTCTGGAGGGGGTAATATGTGAGTGACTATGTGTATTGTGTGTGTGTGGGTGGGGGGGGGGTCTCATGGGAACGCACATTAGACCGGCTTAGCCACCTGCTCTGTCATTGGACATCTCTCTGCTCACACGCGCACTTACAAACACATACATACATATGCGCATACTCCTTGGGGAAAGACTCGGGACATCTGGCTCAGCCTGTCAGAATTTTCCTCCATTTTGTGTGACCTGTTGACCCCGACAGCCACAGGCGTCAGACAGGCATCAGCATCACAGCGTCACATCTTGTCATTGTTGCAACACCACCATTGGTGGTTCGCTGCCTTACGGACGACTCAGATCTGTGCAAAGGAGAGGAAAC
The DNA here is from genome assembly GCA_011952105.1 of Coreoperca whiteheadi. NCBI lineage: Eukaryota > Metazoa > Chordata > Actinopteri > Centrarchiformes > Sinipercidae > Coreoperca > Coreoperca whiteheadi. The sequence continues at coordinate 14,283,943 of CM022478.1, forward strand.
TCGTGGTGGTTTAGCTATTTTTGACATTTGGGTTGTTTTGATAGTTCAGATGTTTCTCTGCTTGCTCCCTACTCATATCTCTGGGTTGCTGATCTGTATTTGTCTGCTCATATTATCCTGGTCTCCTCTCTTTCTCTCCCTGAATGTATCTCTGTATGTAATGTTATGCAAATATTGACGTGCAGCTTTGGCCTGCTAGCTATCAATTGGAATCAGCAAATCGATGGGCCTAATAGCTGCTCATTAGCCACTTGATGCATTTTCCAGGGCTAACATCAGAACCTGTCAGCGGCCCCCTAATCAATACAGTCTAAAAGTATTACCTAACCAAGGCCCACACAAGACACCTTTTATAACGTAAGTTGCCTGTCTGGCTTTCTGTGTTGCGGTGCAATGTGGAGCAATAGGTCTGACTCAATTGCTCAGGGCCTAAGTAGTACTGGCTCAAACTTCTCTGTCATACCAACAAAACATCTCATTACCAGCAACATTCCCAGACACATTAGGTTTCTCAATTAGTTTTAGTGACGGTGTAATGGAAATCCTCATCCGCGAAGCAAAATATCTCACAGAGAGTCATTCGTTGCTGATAATGAAATCTCATCAGTCGGATTTTAATAAGTAACCTATTGTTTCCTATTTTCTGTTGTTGTTCAGTCCAATTCCCAGGCATGCATTGGAGCAGCCTGTTGTTTGGGCCTGGAGAATCGTACGGTAAAGACTTTGATGCAGCCAGGATGCTGCTGCTGAGAACAGGGCCAGACCGGAGCCCCTCTATCGCCCCTAGCACACAGCCCTGCTAAGCTTAACTCAGCTGTTTGATGCCAAGCTCTGCGAGTGTGTGCCTGTGCCTGTGCGCGTGCATGCGTGTATATGTGTGTGTGTGTGTGTGTGTGTGTGTGTGTGTGTGTGTTTACCCAGCTCAGGGGTTACATAAACAAGAGCAGCTAGCCTACAGGTAAGACCCACAGGAGACCAGCCGAGAGAGGGAGAGTGAGATGGAGCGCCAGTCTCTTACCTTGGCATTCCCCTGGTGTTGTCACCATTGCTGGAGCTGGATATTCACTAATGAAGGGTAAGCAGGAAAATGACTGAAGGATATAGTAAACAAAGTTGCACATGCACACATCGATTACACTCATGCACGTGTGAGTGTGTTAATATAGTTAACTTGGTGGAGGCAAGCATCCGTGCATGTGTTTGTGTGCATCCCTGATGTATTTGGGGCTGCTGTAAAGAGATGGGGAGAATGTGGGCGGATGGGGGATTGGAGGCGGAGGCTGGCAGCGGGGCAGTTGGCCGCTGGTGCAGAGAGAGAAAGAGCGGGGAAGGGGATTGGAGGCGGGGGT
>CM022478.1:14285316-14308320 GCA_011952105.1 Coreoperca whiteheadi
GATAAATCATTAGAGAGCAGGTTATTGGAAATGCAGGGAGATAAAAGAGTGAAGAAGCCAGTAATTGCCTTAAAGATCAGACTACAAAGCATTACTTTGGATTTTACAAGGCCAGCCAGCAACAAAAGAGCAGTAATTTATGAGCTCAGTGTAAAAGAATAGCATAATTACATTAAAAATTAATGCTAATGAGGGCTAAAATGGGGAAGGTGGTTATTATGAAAGTTTGTATTCATCTTCCCTGGGTTGAGTGATGGCTAGTGGCTTGATTAATGGCTTAATTTCTATCAATTAGCAGGCAAAAAAATCTCCACTGAGACGGGCCTAAATTGAGCATTGAATTACACATCTTTACCCCGGTGCAGGGAGAGAGGTTGGGGGGCAGGGGAGGGGGGGCACATTATTGAAACCTGGGAAACCAAGAGATGTTTCTGTGTGTGAGCGAGCGTGAAAGTCGGGCATGGGTAACAAAACTTAGATAAATGTTAATCCTCATGTATTCTAAGAACTGGGGTTTGTGTCCGTGTTGGGTTTGCAGTGGACTGTGTGTCAGTGGTGTGGCGCTTAAAAAAACATAAAGAGGACCATTGAAAAAATACATAAAGATTAGATTTAAATAAATCTTTGTGAATTTGAATCTCTTTGACAAACTGAATGCTATAATATTGTTTGATTAAACTGGCCAAATTAAAATGGGAGTCACCGTTTTTCTGACATGACGAGACGCGTATATTTCTTGTTCTTACTCTGCTGAAGTCACACTACCCACTGTTAATACAGCAGCACAGTTTGCCCTTTCTTTGCTATGGCCTATTCATTTTTAATACATTCATTAAATGCCTTTAAGCTCTAGGTTTGCCATATAATTCCAAAACACCGCAATTTGCAAGACCTCAATAAAACAAGCAGTTAGTTTTCCTTTTTATTTATTTTTCTCCACACAACAACAAGTGCTGCGGTAATTTAGCTGGCACGCTAGTGCACTCAATTACTGGAATTAATCAGCAACAGCAATATATTCAGCTCGGCTGCTCTTGATTGACAAACTGTAGACCAAAGTCAAGTTTACAAAGATGAGGCTGCCATAGCCCAGGGCCTCTGGTCCTATATAGACATGAGTTGTTGAACAGCGCTCTCTTCTGGTGGGGAAATGTAACTGCTGCAGAACGCTCTCATCTTCAAGGCTGAAGGAGATGAGCTGAAATCTGTTTTCATTGGCTGGTTTGATTTTCTCTCCCGTCTTCTGGTCTTAATCAATGAAGTGGACAAACAGCTATTTAGAGAGAACAATAGCCTATTGATCCTTAGCCACTCATCAGCGCCGCTGTCTGTCTAACTAATTTCAGTAATGAGATGGGAAGTGAGTTTTCTGACTCCCTCTTTGATACACGTGCGCGCACACACACACACACACACACACACACGCATGGGTGCAAGGACACAAACACATGTTAACATACATAATCTGCAGATACAAACCAAAAGTATGTTGATTGAGTTTGATCCCATTTCCTGGTTTGCAGTAATGGTTGTAATGCATTTCAGCATCCAGACAAAAATGCCATAGAGAGCTACCAATAACCTAATTTAAAGCAGTACATACTGTATATGTGTCCACTTTGGTTTCTTTCCTTCCTGTCTCTTTCTCTCCGTCTGTTTTCTCTCTCTCAGCTTTCACTTTATCCTCCTCTCATCACTGACAGAGAGGCGTTCCTAATGCGGTGACAATTGAGTTGACCCGTGAAATTAATTTGCCAGATAATGTGTCAATATTAAATATCAACTTTGACCTCTCCGAGCTGCGGAGTGCGCTCGCCCAGCTAGAGTATTGATTTTTGTCTGCCTCTAAGCTCGCTAGGCCCACACTCAACGTCCATTATTTTTGATTTTCTCATGAAATACATATCTTTTCCTGCTGACATCTGACAAACAGCATATGGAAGTCATTTTATCTACTAATAATGTGTTTGTCAAAAAGTCTGAGGTCTTAATGGATTCCTTCAGAGCACACGGACAGCCCAGCAACAAACGGGCCTGCCAAGGAGATTCTAGCAGATATGGGGGGGGGGTTACATGACAGTGTGGCTGTTTGTGTGGTCGTTCATTATGTAGGGCATTCATGCTCAAAGGACAGCAGAGAATGGCTAATTGAAAAAGTTAATTATTTGTGCTGAATTAATTGCCGGCCAGTCGCAGGTGTTTTGTTTTCATTCGAACACTTGCACTCTCATGCAGCCGTGCAGTGAGTGGTGGTGATAGTGGTTTGAAGGACAGGCCACAGTCTCCAAGAGGATATTGGGCCAGTGTTCAGACTTCATCTAGCAGCCCAGTCAAGGTAATGACTATTTTTGGAGCCGCTGTGCAATGCGTCTCTGCTCACATCTTCCCGCACAGGATGACAAGCCGATAGTCTGTCATATAGGAAGACTTAATTCCACTTGTCACTCAGTTGTCCAATTCTGCAGTGCATTTAAATCAAAACCGAGTTTGTTTGAGTGCTATTATGAACTATAATAGGGTGTCTGTGCCTTTGGTGTGTGTGTGTGTGTGTGAGTGATAGCATGTGATGCTTTGCTGTGAAAGCCAGAACAAATATTCATTTATTCATTAAACACCAGGGCCATGAAGATCTGTTGTGACACCCTTTCTGTAGCTGTTAATGGATTGAATTAATTCCTACTATTAGCTCCAACCGCATACTGTGTGTGTGTGTGTGTGTGTGTGTGTGTGTGTGTGTGTGTGTGTGTAGCATGTACGTATTTATGCCAGCCATGAGTGTGAGTGCAAAGTAGGTAAGTTTGCAAACACACGTGTACATGTGGGAGTACTCGTATCTTGATGTTCTGTGTGTGTGTGTGTGTGTGTGTGTGTGTGTGTGTGTGTGTGTGTGTGTGTGTGTGTGTGTGTGTGTGTGTGTTCACATTTGTGTACTTGTTTTCATGACACAGCCTACATGAGCGGCGCAGAGAAACATGGATGTCTGCTGGATTGACAGATAGAGAGATGGGAAAGTGCAGGGGAGGACGGATAGATGGGGGAGAGAGGGATGAATATTGACTGATCAGTGGAAAGATTGACAGCCAGAGAATAATGGGAGCATTCAGACTTAGTTTTTTTTCTGTTGCTAACTTTCCTGGCACGCCTATTTTTGCCCTCCTACGCTGCGAAAGACTGCTCTTGAAATCTTGAAATGATTTATCATCTGATATGCAGAATCCTGATGTGTTTATATCCAAGAGTAATTTACTGGAAACCCTTTCTGTCTTTTAGTTTGATTGGACAAGCCAGAGCAAAATACTTTCTGATACATGAAAACTGTATGAAACCTAATCACATTTAGTCTCCATAATGAAATTCCATTGCAGCAAGTTTGTGTTCATATTTTGATTATTTTAGAATGCATTATCTGAGTGTAATTCACTGTCTGGCTATTATCTTGTTAGTATTTTTTTTCCACTTTTCTTTTGTAGCAACCCTATGCCCTTGGCTAAGCAAGAGTCCTTTTTCATGGTGGCCAAGATTAAAATAGGGGAATATCAGATATTTCATATTGTATGTGTCAAAGAGCATTATACAGAGAGATAACATACAATCAACTAAGCCCAGTCCAAATGAAATCTGGTGCCTTTCAGAGAATGACAAGGGAAGGCTGACCCTCTGTGTGTCTGTGTACGTGTGTGTGCGTGTGCGTGAGTGTGTGTGTGTGTGTGTGGTTGTGTTTCTGGACATGTGTGTATGCTTTTGTTCATAGCCTCTCCTCTGTGTAACATGTGTTTCAGAGGGAACTTCTCTGGAGGAGCAAGTGCGAAGGATAAAGGACATTGAGGCCATCGAGAGTGATTCCTTTGTTCCTCAGGCTTTCAAATCATCCAGGGATGATATAAAGGTGCGTTCTGTCTCTCTTTCTCTCCATATCCCTCACTCTCGCTATCTTTTCACTCTGTCTCTTATTGAATTTACCTCTCTGCAACGCGGTGCCGTCTGTCCAGAGACAGCCCAGACCAAATCAAACATTCATTCAGCGCCGTTTGTTCCAACCTGAGACGGTTTCATCAGACGCTCCACTGTTCTCCGCCTCCAAAGCAGCAGCACCCACACAAAAGCCACAGCAGGCAACAGCCATCCTCTATCTTCCTCCCTCTGTCTCTCTCTCCCCCCTCTGGTTGTGCAGATGTAGACAAAACACAGAAGTCATTATTGAAATGTCTCTGAAGGAGGACGAATTAGATTTGTTGGGGCTCATGGCTGTTTTGAAAAGATAGGCGACAACATGTGACGGCAAAACAGCACAGACTTTTGGGAAACATCCTGGGGAGTCCGACAAAGGTCAAGACCCATGTGGCTGCAGCTTGGACTGGACTACGCCAATATGCCCTGGCCTGGGCAGACCTCACAGATTGCATGTGCACAGTATACTTTGTTTTCCCTGCTTGAGAGTGTAATGCCCTCTTCACATAATGCACTTAACCAGGTTCAGCTATCCAGCTGGGCAGCAGCTTTCATTGTTCACACCTAAATCTCCTATATGGGGAAAAAGTACTTGTCCTGTCTGTTCTCACATGTGAATAAAGTTGGATACATATTGGAAAATCACATCACAAAACATAATAAACATAGAAAAAATTTTTTCTTCACATTCTAAAGAAAAGATCATCTGAAGTACAAAAAAAGGATGCAGTTCTGCAATATTTTAGTCAGTTGCTTTTTGAGAACAGAAGTGCTTTAATGAAATACAAACTCAAATGTACACGTTTTTTAAAAACAGCTCTTTGCTGGTTTTCAGATTAATCTCGTGAGTATCGTCCTCATTTACTTAAGATATCCAGACGATCCATCCTTAGTTGGAAAGATTTCAGAGTCTTTTAGTTATGTCACATCTTTGGCTGCAATGAAGAAAATAATGGCTAAACATACTGCACATTTAAACATTGTTTGACTACCCTAGAACAGATATCTTTGGGTTATTTGTTATTTAATTAAAGTGATAATGAATTAATCCATTTTAAACTAAATATTGCCAAATATTCGTAAGATTTCAAGCAAGCTGCATTCATTAGAAATGTCTATTCAGCATGTTATTATTTTTATTAGCAAGAATTATGATCACCAGTTATACTATTTGATATTTGGCACATCAACATACTTATTAGCCAGTGTGTTTTTAAATGTCACTCACTTTTTGTTTCCTGCCAAATGAATTTTAAATAGATTGTTCCAACTGGGTAAACATTTGCTCTGGGGCTGGTTTTAGGAGTGTTTGAAACATGAATGGACTTGGCAAAGTATTCATTCTCATATTTCAAGGAGTACAAGTACAAGGAGAACAGGCCATTGTTAGAGTTTTAAATAATACCTCTAAGAATGGAGGAAGAATCATTTCTAAACATCACATTGCCTTCTATCAGCTTGGACCCATGGGACAGAGAACCTGCGTCTTTACCTTTTCAGCAGTAAAGAAAGGGGAAGCCCTTGGCTTCAACTGTAACACAACATGTCAAATGTTGTGGCACAGCTCGCCAAGCTAAGGTGTTACAAAGCTGAACCTTTGAAGTGTTTGAATATTTACGTGAGCCCGCTCACACTGCAGTTGCTGATTTAGCACAATTTGACTCACTTACAGACGATATGAGGGGAGAAACACATACATGCGCAGTGCGCACACAGATTTTCTAGAAGCCTATTGCATGAGCCAGACTTTCACTGCCATCTGCTGGACAAATGTCATATTGCATTTCACAATTCGTCGCTGGGTCCCAATTCTGTACTACATACTCAATGTATCTAGTATGTAAATGTATATAGTATTATTTTTTCTTTTATAAAATGTTATATGCTTATATTTAATCATGTTTCTGTGTCAGTGTGTCTTAAGGTACTCTAAACCCTATTTAAATGTTCTCATTTTAGTTTGAGTGTGATATATTTTGCAATCTGTTGTGTATTTCTGTGAGTACAGACTGAGCCAGCTGAGGTGAAGCTGGAGTCAGAGAGGGCAGATTGTCAGGACGTCACTCTTCCCATCTCCATAGTCTACAATGACAGTGACACGCTCGCCCATCCCAGTGTAAGTTCCCACAAGGCAACAAACCCTTTCACTGTTAGGTTTAGACATTTCTGTTTGCTTCAATATCACACCAAGTTGTCATGCAGTTCTATAATGCAGGCTTTTTAACACCCTCTGAGCCAATGAGCAACTTCCAGTCCTTTGACACAGCTGAGGTTGATCGCGCTTCTTGTCATTTCATCTTTTGGTACCGTCTTGTTTTTATGAGTATGGTGCTTATTGATTGGACAAACTTTGTAAAATATTTCATTTTAAAATACAACTGCTGCTACTAACACCAACACCACCACCACCACTATTTACACCATTCCTGCATATTCTGATACTGTGCTTCATAGAGTATGGGCCACTGCGGTATACAAGATTATAGCCTCCTAACATCACGGGGTGGGGGGGGGGGGGCTGCCAGCAGACCAATGATGAAAAACGAGAAGGAAACTTTAAACTCCAATAATGCTCCCTGGGGCTTCCTAGTCATCTATCTCCACTGGGGAAACTAAGTTATGCCCTGACGTATGCAGATAACCCCCTCAAATACACACACCGCCCCATAGCTCAAATGCACACCACATACACACCCTCAGACAGGCTGATGTATGGTAGCAATATGCCCCAGGCGGGCCCCGGCCTCGGCTTCAGCTCCAGCTCCACTTCCAATTAGAACAGATGAGTCCCATTAGCCCAGCCCAGATACTGTCATCCCACACACACTGCCTTATTAGCACCTTGACACCAGCGCAGGGCCGACAGACAAGAACTCACTGGTGTTGAATCTTACACACAGATAACATGCGGGGCAGCTGTAAGCAGCGTGGGTTAGGAATGAAGGATTGACGTGGCCGGGGTTGCTCTACAATCTGCATAATCATCACATAGATGTACAGTATGTACACATAGCCAGCATGTCAGCATTAACTCTCACACAAACACACACAGTGAATACAGAAGTGATCTGCCAATTTTCCCCTATGCCTCAGTGACTTGCTTCTCAGTCTCATAGTCATTATGTTACTTCCTAATAAACAGATGCCTTCATTCATCAGACACTTGCAGCGGCAGTTTTATATCCCTCTTACAATCAATATCATTACAGCTGGTGATGTACTGCGATAAATACAAGTCACATGCGTAGGCCTTTTCTGGCACCAGGCTAACACATCGCTAGGCCCACAGAACTACATGAGGTCTATGTTTAAAGTAACGGGTTTTTTTGCTCGTGTGCATTTTGGAGTGAGTAGACAGGGGAAGACTAATAACACATGTAAGATACCACTGTCGTCACTCTAGTATTAGTGTCATCACCGTGACTCTGAGGTCACATGGGTGTCAATGGGCAGTACTGACAACTCTGTGCCAGGCTCAGGAACGTACTAGGAAACATAGCTCTTCATTTCTGTCACATTCTTCATGTGAGAGGTTTTGGATGGTGGGACTGAGCAGCTGCAACACTACGGTTACGGTCACTGTCATCAGGAGTTGGTAATGACCCAAGTGCCAGAGTAGACTGTGGAATGCAGATGCTCTTGGTAAATTCAAACGAAGCAATTCAACCAGAAGTTATGTTGGGGCAGCCAACAAATTCCACCGGTGTTGGTCAAGTCACTTTTTTTATAGAGCACTGGATCACAAATTTGCTTCAAAGCGCTTCTAATCTGTACAACATACGAAGGTCTGTCTTTAAACGGGTAGATTAATTGGGGGAAAACTAATCTGCTCATGGTATGTAAAGGTGGGTGTACGGTATATTTTGTGTATACCTGTAATTGTGTTTCTGTACACTGTTATTTAGACAGGCAGTGGAATTTAAAAAAAACACCGACACATTTGCTTTCATCACAAACATGTTAAGAACTGGCTGCTAGTTAAAACCTGCAAGATGAAGTGTAAAAAATAAATTACTACTATTTGGTAGTCATTTTGTCTTAAATTGCAGTAAATTGTATACATTTGGGTTCCTTGGACTGATAGTTGAACAAAACAAGACAAATGATTAGGAAATTGTTCTCGGCATTTTTCACAGTTTTCCAATATTTTAAAGAGCAAACACTTAATTCAGTCATGTCTAAGATTTAAAATGTTATACCATCACATACCAGAAATGCAGATTTTATTTTGGGATTTTCAGTGGACTCAATTGTTCCACTCTTTCATGTCATGCCCTATCATTAAGGATTACATTTTTATGATAGTCTTGGTTTGTTCTACTGAGATGTCTATTAATCCATAGCTGTTTTTCTGTTTGTCTCAATGTGCTCTAACAAAATAAAGCAACGCTGGTTCTTGAATGGTGGGCCTGATGTTGATGTTTCCCTTTACTCCTGTGGTTCCTGTCCTTATCTGTACGTTTGTCTCTCTATGCTGTCCTGCAGTTGTTCATGGACAAGGAGAAGGCTGAGGAGCTGTGGCTCAGCAGACTGATCTCGCTGCGGCAGGAGAGGCTCATGGGAAGTCCTGTGCCCTGAAGGACCCCAGAAACCCAGAAGACCCTTCCTGTTCCCAGGGCAGTTTCAGTTGCTTTTATTGTGTCCGTCTTGCTTTAGGAAATCAACGTTTCTTACTTTTCCCATTAACTATTGTAAAAACTTGGGCAAATGAGCATTTATTGGTCCTGGTTTGCTTATTATTTTATTAGCGTAATGTAATTCAATGAAACAATCTGCTGTTCTTTATTTGGCATAATTTGTTTTTAATGAAGGAAGGAAGATCTTCTAGTCTATTTTATCATGTACATGTAGCATTTGATACATTTTGTCTTTTGTAATCAACTCGGTAAATAAAGATAGCTGTGATTTTTTTTTGGGAGTGAAACCTGTCTAGTGCTTTTGTGGGTGAACGGTAGCGATAAACCTGTAAGTGGGATTGCATTGATAGAAACAGCATCTCCCTCTTCACCAAAAACTTGTGACACTGATTGCATTTTTAAAATAAGATAGCAGCAGTATCTTCAGATAGATGTAGATAAATGAGTCACCCTGCCATACAGTAACTTACCAAAAGTAGCCTCCCTCACCCTGAGGTAATCTTGTGTCTATAGTCTGCATCAGGATTGACTTAAGACTGAAGTAAACTGTCATAAACTTCATTCTCCTCTTAAATACTGATCAGTAATTTATGTTTATTCAATGTTGGGTCCCTGTTTTAGCAGGGATTTAAGGCAGGGTAGAGTCCACTCTAAGGCCTATTTGTGGAACAGCCAGATGGTAAATCTATACTGAGTCTGGGACACGTGTGTCACTCGTGTACCCTCCAAATAGTCAGTGTTATAATGAAATAATAAATGAGAATGTACAAAATGATTTACTAAGGCAAGCACACAAATAAAGCTTTGCTGTGTGAGTGAAATTTGTATGCATGCCCTCCTTACATGTGTCAAGAGGCTGTCTTCACACCCTACAATTAAAATTACCAAACCAAAAATGACCAAACCAAGATTCACTTTAGAAACTAAACAGTCTAGTCATTTAATCCCAGAGAGTTTCCTCATGTGGTTTCTTCTTCACCTGGTTTCAGCAGTTCTGAGTTGGTATAAGTAATTGCATAGAGGTCACATAGCCCCTTAGAGGGTAAGTTAGACTAAACCAAATTTTATGATGACATGTACAACAAGCAACATACTAAAATTTGAAATAAGAAATGTCTAGACTGCCGTTGCCATGGCAGCCACCCACAACATACAGCCCGCGGATAGAACCTGTTCAAAACTCCAAATAACCAGCCAATCCGATGCCCGGATTTGCGTCACGTGGCTGGTGTCAGCGTTAGTTGGGTTCTAAATCATGCTGCACGCAGCCTCCTCCTCCACACCAACATTACCGAGGCTGAATGGTGGAGCTGGGACACCTGTGGCTGAACGGATTATATATTATATTTAAAATCTCTGTCTCAGTTTTTGTTTACAGCTGCACAATCCGTGGAAATGTTCAACCGTAACCTCAGGGAGCTTGATGAGGATCCGTTCTTCTCGTGAGTAGATAGACCGTCAGAATGTGTTGGCTCGTAACGTTAGGTTGTTCTCATAATGCATCAATGAAAATAAGCCCAGAAGCAGTGTATCACGGGGATAAATAGCATTTTAAGTTGTAACGTTATATCGCAGACAAGATAGACTGTAGGACTGTGGGAGAAACCCCAGACAAACAAACAAACAAACTAAAGTTAGCTAACTCCAAGGTATGTCCACAAGCTAATAATGTAACGCTGATAGCTACCGTTATTATTTTTTAGCAAGGCGAGTGTTAGCGTTAAACTAACGAGTGAGGTCAAATGTAGTTCCACTTTTAATTATTATATTTATTAAAGCGACACGTTGGCATATTAGGCCTTACGTAGCTTAACGTTAACTCTTGTTCGTTCAACAACGATTTGTACCGTCAGTGAGCCTATAAAATATTAAAATGTGGCTTCCTACACATAACTAAGGTGAGCAGCTTGTTACGTTAACTGTTTTCCTTGGGCTCTGACATGTTACTGCCACTGTGCATTGAGCATATCTGAACGTAGTCACATCACAACGCCGCGTTGAATTATAACAGTGTAGTAAATCACATGTAACATGAACGCTAGCTACAATAGCCGTTTCAGTTACAATTTAAAGTAGCCGTTACCTAGCAACAGCTGCTGTAAGATGGAAAGTCGGCTGTGAGGACAGACACTGATTTTAATTTACTTAACTTTGATACAGGTTTATATACTTTTAGGAAGGGGGAAAAAAGGGCAGACTTTCCACCATAAGTAAGAGAAAGTAATTAGTAATTGATAATTTTTGAATAACTAACTACACTGACACTGTGTACTGAAGTCACTTTGACTTATTACATGAGTGAAAACCTGCTGAGTTAGTGTGGCCACACTTGACTCTACTTCTAAGGCGGGTGTAAGGGTGGCTGAAATTATTTTAGGGGTGCTTCTTATTTCAGTGTGTTGTGTTCATTGAGTGATTTATCTGGAATGGGCTCCAAGCTGGCACATGTTATATAAGTCACTAAATATAGGAGTACAGTATGTGGCGTAGAGACCTTTTTGTTTCTTTTTCCTCTCCCGGGACCTTTTATCGTGATTTGCATCATCTTGCAGATTTGCTTAGAATTGCTTAACTTTGTCTTTACTTCCTCTGCCACAGGGATCCATTCCAGACGCATAGGGAACACATGCGGCAGATGATGCGTAGCTTCTCTGAGCCATACGGCGCACCTTTCATGCCCAGTATAATGGACGGGAGAAACCGCGGCCGTGACATGGCAGAACATCCTAGCTCATCTCTGGCACTGAGGGGCGAACACAGGGTGAAAACATGCATTTCTAGATGCACTCCTTTTACAGTTTTGAGTGGTTTGTCTACTTGTGGACTCAAGTAATAGGCAATAAAGCTCTACCCCGTGTGTTACAGTATCCAAATGTGTGTACAGCCGCGTGACTGACTAGCCTACATACATATCATTTGGGTCTATGTGGGACGAAGGATCAAGCCCCAGCTTCAGCAGTTCCCTCATACAGTTGGGCCTTAAAACCCTCTCTGTCCACTGCTTGTGGGCTTATAACCACAGAAGATTAGTGTTTTGAGGGAGTACTAAGGTTGCAGTGGAAGCTGGCCACTGGCAGCGTAACTAGAGCACCACTCACTGAGGTATGGGGCCATGTGAGTCTCTGGTTTATTGGAAGGGCAACCCCGTTGGCCTCTCTGGACAGTTACATCCAGCCCTGAGGAGCCCTATTTTTAGTGCATTGTTCCACTGACACACTGCTTTCTTGCGAATAAACGCACAGACTTCTTTAACACTCAAACCGATAGGACCCCAGAGAACTCTGCTTTGCTCGGCCAAGGTGAGCTGCTGCTAAAAATAAACCGTTTATTTTGATCTCATTCTAGTTGGCCTAGTTGTCATGTTAACTTAAAATATAGTTTGTCTCCAAATATAACAGCTTCCCCATAAAAAGGCTGCAAAAGCTGTGGCCTTTCAATATGTGATCATGGTATGGTGGTTAGAGAGTACTCACGGAGCCTTTGTTTGCTCTAGAACATCTTGATGTTATTTGTGCAGCATGGTAATGAAAAGGCAGGCAGGGGGATAGTTTTGGTCTGCCATGGTTTGCACCCGTTAACCTTTCCAAATCAAATCAGCCCCTGTACTGATTATATACCCCTGCTAAATCAAACTTAGTCCCTGTCACCTGCTTTAATCCCACTACCTCATGAGAGCCTGTATATTTATCCTTGATGACTTTCAGCAGAAGCCTAGCCTCAGTATCCAGCAACCTGCTTTCTCTTTATTAGCATCATGCCATTAACTAGCAAATGCCAGCTGAGGAGGGGCTCAGAGTGCTTGACTAATGATCTCAGTGACAGTGGGTGAAATGGAGCTACACTGCAAAATGTCCATCCAAGCAAATCATTGAATCTAATATTAGGAGTAATATATTGTTTTTGTACATGTTTCAAATGTTGTTTGACTCGTCCATCAGTTGTTGGCAAAATATTGTGTACTTTTCAGGATGAAAATACAGTAGATTAAATCATGTGTCCGCAGTAGAGTTTTTGTAGCACAAAAACAAGGTAGGGTTCTGCTGAGCTGGATCACAAGTTGAATAGGAGAAGCAGATGTGGGGTCTTTGCGGTTTGAAAGAAAAAAGATCGCTATAGCCTCCTGATCCCTAGACTGCTTTGTTAATTGTCACAAACAATAACCCTACTATACGGTAAGATACATGAAATTAAGGTTAACTGAATTACCATAGGGAGTCACTTCTTTTTTTTTTATCACAGAGGTCTGCTCCCCCACTCCCACAAACACTAATCTATAGAAGATAAGGAGCAATCCTGTGGTTCCCAGCAGTGGTCAGAGGGCTGAAGCTCTGGTGCTGTGTTGTTGGCTTTGTAAAGGCATGTGTGCGGATGTCATGGACACTATTTTTTTCTCATTGTTGCTCTTTTGGTCCATCTGTTTGGCAGAACGTGCCATGGCAGCGCTGGCGCATTAGCAGATAGATGACAGACAGCTCACTCTCATAATACTCTCCAATATCACAGGCACAAATGTGCACACAGAAATACATACATATACACACACACACACACACACACACACACAATATTAAAACATGCTCACAAGCACAATTACACACAGTCACAGCATGCATAATAACACAGACACACGGAAATGCACACACACACGCGCACACATTAGCCACATAATGCTGGAAGGCTTGTACGTCTTGTATTAGCTTGCTAAGCATTAGATTCCCAGTGGGAAAATAAGCCCCGTCTTACCTTCCAAAGCTGCTATGAGTTCTCACATTTCCCAGTCTCTTGCCAATATCCACTACCTGGTTAACATCACCTTCCAAAGCATTCATTCATGGGCACTTGTTTATAAGTACAGTCGAATGACAATCAAGATATCTTTATAAGTTAGATACTTTCTTTGATTCTATGGTTTGTACTGCGCAAGACTGGTGGTGCTCGATGTGGCAATGTGAAATTAAGTAGTTCATCTACAGCAGCTTTAAAAACATCACAGTCACCACAGTCAGATTCAGTACCTCCTTATCTTCTCTGTGGTATTCTAGTTTTAAGAGCACTAATTTAACAAAATGCCTCTAACTCCCCGGTGATGCACCACTTCCTATGAGCTAAGCGTTTGCAGCACAACCTCACTTGTCCTTTTAAGTATGAATCATATGTACAGTACATGTCCCCTAAGGTGTAACTCATAGCTCCCCCAGGAGGAGGAGCAGCCTGCCTCAGAGGGCACAGTGGCAGGTTCAGTTCCAGATTGAGAGGGAGATAGAAAAGAGGACGTCAATCTGCAGTTGTCCAGACAGCCTAAAATAATGTGTTAAAGACGTTCCTTGTTTTGCACCCTCAATCTCTCCTCTGCTCAACCCTGGTCTATATATAATGCTGCAGATATGTAACTGGCATTTATTAGTTCATACATGCCACTCTGGGATAAAATTGGCTGTGAGGCTTCAGAGGTACTGGTCAGGAGCGTTTTACATCAGCTTGACATTTGAAAAGGGCTGAGAGAGCAGCCTTGGACTCTTTGAACCCTGTTTGATCCCAGTCCTGACTGGTCCATCCAGCCCACTGCAGCCTTCCTAGAATGAAGCTCAGTTTCAGTGTTAAACCCACGCTAATCTCTGGCAATGCGACCCAATTACACATGGAACACAAGTCATTCAACACCCCACTGATTACGCACAATACCCCGGGTGCATCACACCTCGAGAAAATACACACACACACACAGCGATGGCTGTTGAGGTGCTTATCCAGGACCGCAGGGTCATAAACACCTGCGGTTTTGGCCCAGAGAACACGGGGTCTGACTGAAGGCTGCAGGCCGCTCCCTCCTCACTGGCCTGTCACTCCTTGGTGCTTTCACTCCCAGAAGGTTCATGGCCTTTAAGGGTTGTGCTTAAGGCCACGTGGAGATCTCTGTGTAGCTGAGTCAAGGGCTTAGTGGCCGATGTAAGACAACCTAACAGCTTACTGGCAACAACCTCAACAAACATGCAAAAAGTCTACATGATTTGAGTGTGTGTGTGCTATACAATCCTATGCTATGTTGCTAAAGTGATATTGTTTTTAATCCTCAGGATATGAGCCGGTCATTGTTGCCCTTTGGCAGTATTGACAGCACGGTCAGTAGAGTCCTCTGCTGTTCAACCACACTATCATATGAGTTTCTCATTTAAACCCATACTGGCGGAGTGCATGCTCAAACTCTATAACTGCTCACAGTGTTTCCTCTACATTAACTCCAAATTTCCCACCATCATGCCAATCCATGTTCACAAGAATGCGTTATTTCCCATCATCATATTGCCAGAAATCATTTTAACTTGGTTACAGTATGGTTTAATAGAAACGTTGAACGTTGCTCACTTCTTACCTGTTCTCTTTGAGACCACCAACACTTCACCCTCAGGATGTGCAAGCTGTAAAGGTGCAATGGTACAGTAGTAACTATAGTGTATAGAAGAGTTAGAACTATGAAGCATAAAATACTATCTGCAAAACGTTAAACAGTGTAATATATGCTAATGATTTATCTCTCCACACACAAGACACTAAGGGTGAAGTAGTAAGTGAAATTTGCCGAAATATTGATTTTACATAGTCATTAATTTGGGAATAGAGAACACCCACACACAATATCCGACTTGAAGTCAACTCTTTATGTAAAGTAGATGTTTTCACCAAGATATGTACAGTATTTCTTCATTCAGCTGAAGGGAAGACAAGGGATCGAACTGAAACAAACAACTGGTCGTGTACAGTAGCATTCAATGGGTCTGCCTACATGGCCTAACTGGGAAAACTTTACCCATTAGCAGGATTTTCTTTATTTTTATTTTTTTTTACAGATACTAGGCTAGTCAGACATGTTAATGTGCCTAGCCTCAGGCCATGATGAGATTTGTTTTAAAGTTGGTAAAATTTTACTGTACTCCAGGGGCCAAAATTGCATTTAAAACGAGATGCCTCTTCCACATAATGTGGAATGGGGCAGTTTAACTGTGAAAGAAATTGATTAGATTTGTAATAATTTGCAGACTTTAGGGAATATTTTGAATGCAGCCCATATTTAACCAACCTGCTGTTGCACCCCCCTCTACAAAGCAAAGGTACTACTAAATAATTCTTGTGGAAACACCAGTATGTGGAACGACCCGTGGGTTGCTTCCTGAGGTTTGCAAAATCTAATATGTCCTGCAGCATCATTACCCTTGTTCCTTTGATTCTGTTTTAAAGCGGAGTGTCTGTTGTACGTAGGCCGATGATGCATCTGTTCCTGTCAGATTTGAGACCATTTTCACAGAAAAAATATTTGCGGCTGCACCCTCACAGAATATCAGAATATCTAATGTGAACACATTTTGAATGCATGGTGATTGATGGTGTCTTACTGCAACATGTGTGAATGACTTGAGTGGTGTACGGGTTTTTTCCTGCCTCACAATCTGGCAACTCTGACCTACAGAAACTAAATTGATTAAATTTAATTGAATTTCAATTAAAATAAATGTGAACATGGACTGGGTCCAAAGAACTAAGAAGAGTTTGTTAGTTACAATCCAGTTTGTGGTGGTGCTTTGCATCTATATAATAATGACAGTGATTAAAATGTGTTTTTGAATTTAAATAATACCGTTTACAAGGTTGTCAACAAATATTACACGCAAGATAATCTTATCTGTTAAATGCCCTGCAATAAATCCAACATGCGATCAAGTTGACGCATTTAACGCAGTACTTTTCAAACAAGTTTTGAAACATCAGGTTTTGGTAAACGCAGCACAGAACTGGAGTAAGTGGGCCACCTTTAAATTCTCTATACAGGAAAAAAACCTAAATAAAGACACAAATACCATGTTTATTTGCATGCTGGGATTGGTTTCTAGTTTTGTTATGAATGTTACTAGTTCACATATTGTGAGGTGATAAAATGGAACTGTCCTGCTTACAGTGTCCCAGATGGCACACAAGACGCATTTAGCACACTGTATTCTGTGCATGTATGTTTGTACACGTGATGGAGTTGTTCAAGAGCTGATACTGCCTAGTGTGGCACACGAGTCCAGCCATTTAACTCTTCTGGCCATTGGCTGTTGTTTTCCTTTTGTGTCTGTGCAGGACGTGATGAGGAACCCTTTAGGCATGTTTGACAACATGATGGCCAACATGAGAAACAGGATGGAGGAGATGCACAGAAACTTTGTGAGTTTACTCGTGTGATGACTGTGTGTTCTCTTTCGTTTTTTGTTTTGCCGCTTCCTCGTGGCACATGAACTGTATTTGCTTAACAGTGTGTTTGTTGGTGTGTTCAAGGAGAACATGTCCACAGATACAAACACCCACTCATTCAGCTCCTCGTCAGTCATGACATATTCAAAGGTTGGAAATGAGCCTCCCAAGGTCTTCCAGGCGACCTCATCGACACGCCGTGCCCCTGGAGGGGTAAGTACCCCATCAAGATGTGTTACTACATTATATCACAGTACATCAGAGCACAGTTCAGGACATTGAGCTCAGAGAGGTAAATCTGTCTGTAGAAGACTCACTCATTCTGTCCTTCCTGAGTGATCATGGTAACCTCCCCCTGGCCTTTCCTTGTGAGGACATTATCGCAAACAAACTTTTCTCACAGTGGCATATGATGGCTCTGTTCCATTAAGGTGTGCCAGAGATCATTTCAGTGATCCTGCACACACAATACCAGGGTCCTGGAACTGGCACTCATAAATGGAACGCAGCCATTAATACTATTATTAGCTACACTTGTGTTTGACTACTCAAACCGTCCAACTGTCCTCTTTCTGACTGGACTTTTTGTGTAAAGGATTAAAGGAAATAAACACGTTGATTGCTAATCTCTGGAATCAATGCGCTTTCTTAAATTGACCAACTAATGCGTCTGATGGGTTTAATAATGTTTTCTCACCAGATCAAGGAGACCCGGCGAGCAGTTAAAGACTCTGAGAGTGGTCTGGAGAAGATGGCCATTGGACACCACATCCAGGACAGGGGACATGTTGTTGAGAAGAAATACAACAAGAAAACCGGAGAGAAGGAGTTCAACCAGGACTTCCAGAATCTGGATGAATGTACGAGACAGGGAGTGAATAGATAGGCTGCTCTCAACTTCCTGAGTTCTGCTTCTTCGTGGAGTTGTTGGAGTAGCTATACACGGTTCCTACTCAAAAATATAACTGCATGAAGGAGATATTTTAGAGATCATTGCATTTCTAATTTAGACAATTAAATGATGTACCATTATTCACAATAGATTCACTAAAAAACAAGAGACATTCCAATAATAGCTTAACAGTCAAAACTGGTATATTAGCCAGCCATAGTTTTAGGACCATCTTTGCCCATTCAGCACTTTCCAGATGTCTGAAAGTGATCACATCAAACATGTTTGTGTTGTGATAAGTGGATTTGTTTAGAAGCCCCTCCAGTTGAACGGCACATTACCTTACTATAAGTGCCACTGTCCGTGTATTTCTAGCGCCATCCGTCCTCAGAACAAATGTTGCCTAACATGATCCTGATGCTCCACCCCCAGCCGAAGCACAGTCTTTTGACGATGAGTGGCAGCAGGAGGTGTCCAAGTTTCAGCCATCTGGCCCCATGTCTGGCCTGAAGGAACCCCGACTCCGTGGTGTTCACCGGGCAGCCCTCACCAGCTCTGAGCAGGCCCACAGGTCAGTATTACATGCTCAGACCCCATGTAGTGCTAAAGACAGGCCAGGATCTGCAGTTTAGGATCAAATGACAAACAAGTTGGAGACACTGATAGCAGGCACATACAGTACGCTTTGATAAGTTTATTCTTATCATGTTGTGATGCAGTTAATTCAGCTTTTGAACTGTGATTATTTACTTTGTTTTGTATTTTTCACAGAGACCAATCAAAGGGCAAGGCTGAGGGTAAAAGCAACACGAAAGGCTTGACAAAGCAGTAAAAACATCTGTTTGTGTAATTTCAAGTCTTTCAAGCATCGTACAGTACGCTCTGGTGCTCTGTACCCAAACACCCACCCTGGTTTCATCAACAAGATAGACACTGACCCAGATGTAGAAATATTAAAGAGACATTACTGCTGCTGTCATTTTGTGAAGCATACTCCACAATATGAAAAACAACTTGCCTTGAATTAAAAACCTGCTGAAGATCGCCACCCAATTACAGTGGACATTTATTCTGCTTTTTCACTGGTCAAATTACTCCTCCCATCTCACTGATAATATTTTGAATATTAGCACAGTTCACGCGTGAGTTTGAAAACGAGAAGATAGCAAAACATATGGGGTTTGGCGAGGCACTATATCAAAATCAGAAATTGCATCTTTGAAGTCTCTGCAAGTTAATTTTTATGCCGCACTGGCATTTAACCTAAAATGAAGGTGGAAAAAAAATAAATCTAAAATCCTATGTTACGCTTTGGAGAATGGTTGAAAGAAATGTGCAACACATGTGATTTGTGATTTGTTGGTGTGTTGGCTGTAGAACATGCAAAACCAGCAGTTTACTCCTTTTAACATCATAATACTCTTAAACGCTTATAGAACAGTACCGTAAAGGTACAAAGGGTCCTATATCTTTCACAACAACCAGGAAACTAAAAGGGTCATTAGTATTTCAATGGATTAGTAGTTGTGTTGAAACAAATTAAAATACACTCATGCAATGTAAGAAATACATTAACATATAATTAAGGGTCATAGGCACTACTTATACCATTACACATTAACAGTCAAAGAGCAAATCATTTAAATCATTTTGCATCAGACGAATAGAATTTGGTAGTTTTCATAATGGAACAAGACACATAATGTAGTGACTCATTGACTGTTTGAAATCCACTAATGCACTTGTCCAAATTGTCTTTGTAATTATATTGTCTAGTACCCGATGCTCTAGATATATGTATTTTATCTGCTGTAATCTTTGTAAAAAGAAAAATACTCTTCCCTTTTTATATGTAACTTTGGTTTCCTTGTTTTTCATCTGATGAACTCTGCGCTGCATAGCAAAATATCTTGACGTCTGGATTATTCTCAATAATTTGAGCTTTGTTCTTGTACATTTTTTCAAGATTTAAAAACAAGTTCTGTGTCAACACAGACTAGCGTCTGAAAATAAAAATGTGAAAATATGAAGCTCAATCTGGTGTTTTCTGTTTTTTTGTTGGTTTTTTTTTTTGTTTTTTTTTTTTTTAAATCAGTCCCAACTTAATATTAGCTCACGAGGAAGAATGGAAGAACTTAGTCTAAATGTATAAATGCTTATTAACGTAATGAGCAACTGTATGTGTGACCATAGGCCTGCGGACGTCTACTAGAGCAAGACTGTGTATTGTGATGAACCTCTGGTTGTGCCTGTTCGGTTTGTGACCCAGGGTAGTATTTTTGGATCTAAGCACTTGTCAATAGCTCAGATTGGTCTGAGATGTAACACAGCTGCAGGCCCAGCAGGCTCCCCTCTCACATGCTTGTGTATCAGACTGCATGAATCCCGTAGCTTCAGCATTTAGTCAGTAAGGAATCAAGGGAACCTCTGACCAATATATAGCTCAACAAAGATCCATGTGTAAGCGGAGTCTTCATTCAGTCCAGGAATGCAGAGCGCAAGCCGCTCGCTGCGACTCGCTCTCCAAACTACCAGGGAGAACAACAAGCATCCCCTCCTTTCTGCCAATCACGGGTACACTATCTCACACAAATCCCTGTCATAGGCAGCTAAAATGACTGACAGGCTTCACAGCAGCTAAGCTTATAACATGTTCACTGACACGCTGGAAATCTGAGCAGCTGCAATAAGATCTCTTAACAGTTAACATAACATGTCACCCAGTCTGTTACAATATGAATCTTTGTAAAGGGGTTTTTATTTCTTTTTTCCCCAAGACTTTGCTGTTAGAGAATTCAGCTGCAGATTTTCTGCATGATCTTCCCATTTATTCGATTGCCACTACAGTACCTGCATCCACAACTGATGGGTTTTTTGCTCTTATGAATAACGCTCAGACGTTACATCCTCCTCATCAGTAAAATGTTATGATAAACAGGTTTTCCTTTGTGCATCTTGAATAATGAGAAAACAGTATCAGTAGAAAGGTTTTAATAATACAAATAAGCTATAAAAGACTTGTGAATATTGAGTTGGCAACTCCGCCACCACCTGCTGGTCATCTTAGAACATGACTGTCAGGAATATTTACACAGCGTTTACAAGAAACATTACTTTTCATAACCCTTAAGCAAATATACAGGATCTTGAGAAATGAAACAGCATCTTGACCAATGCAGGGCACAACTGAGTTCTGAACATGGGACAACCCCAAATATGAAGTCCGTCATCTTTCTCAAAAATGTCACCAGATGAGGAAAGAGTTGGGGTAGCCAGGTCCATTCCTACATGATTCCCTGAGGCTGTGCCTTTCCTGCGATCTTCTTGGAACACTCCAGCAAAGCGTTGTGGATATCTTTGGCACAGGAAATCTGAGACTTGATCATGCCGAGGTACTGGGCATAAGACATGGACTCTGTCTGCACTGTGTCTGGCTTGGTGGCTGTCGGGACCAGGTTGGGTGAATGTTTGGCACTGTCAATGCTCTGGGAGAGGCACTCATATGCCAGCCGCTGCACAGAGGAGGAAAAAAAAAAAACCCAAAATAAACACAAGGATGTAGGTTATAATATTTTAAAAAGGGATAGTTCACATCCCAAAATCAAAAATAAATATTTCTCCTCTTACCTGTAGTGCTCTTTATCCATCTAGATTGTTGTGGTGTGAGTTGCCAAGTTATGGAGATAAAAAGGCAGACATCTCTACGGCCGATATCTCCAAAACTTGGCAACTCACACCACAACAATCTAGATGGATAAAGAGCACTACAAAAATATTTATTTTGATTTACTATATTGATTTAATATAGTACATGCCTTGTGTTAAACACAGACAGACGGCTATGTTGTTTTTGAGGTTTGACCAATAACATTTTTTTTTTAAAGTCAAGGTGGAAAAGCCTCTCAATCGTCATTTATACTGGGGGACAGGAAAACCTGATTCAAACCGCTGCTGATGGATTGCTCTCTCTCTTATTTTCAGTCTTATCTTGATGCCATGGTCAGTGTGCTGTGGCTGCAGTTTAGACATTACTACATTCAGTACTTCAAAAGCGTTCCCATATTTCACAAACCCACCGAGACAAAGTCAGGAATCGGGTAAATGCTGCATGTGAAGTGCGTTGGCAGTTCCTTATGGGAACAGTGACTCACTCCTCCCATCTAGTAGGTGTCAACGTCTTATGTGACTTTGAGAGGGTTAAACTTAATTTGTTTTTGTACTTACAAAAACAGACTAACACAAAACCGTAGAATTAACACAGACAATTTGAAGTGAAAAATAAAGGCAGTACGTTCCTTAAAAGCAGCTGTGGTGATTTAATAAACGGACATATTGGTTACGTGTTTGTGTGTGCTTAGGTCTTACCAAACACAGCTCCAGTTGATCGCAAAGGGCATAAAACTCCTCTAAGCTTTTGTCAAAGCGCTGAACAGAGGCGTCGCTGCTTTTGCTAAACCCACAAGAAGCAACAACAACACAAATCAGAGAGCCGGCTGACAGAAACCCCTTTCTGCGACACCATTGTTGTCACGTTTCCCCCAACAAGGCTAACGTTACTTACATGCCGTTGTCAATTGACGTGTTGTGGGCCAAATTCAGGGACGCAATCTTCATTACATTCTGAAAATGAAAAATAAAGCGATACGTTTAAAGCACTTTGCAGCAGATCTTTAATTTATCTGTGAAACTACATTTTTTCGACAGTGAACTCGTTCAATCCAACTCTAGCTATTGTGACCACAGTTAATTACCTGCAGACTCTCCTTCAGCTGTGGAATAAGCGTTTTGAATCTGTGAACTGGATCAAAGTCTTGCAGTTGGCTCAACTGCTGTAAAGTAGGCTGTTGTAATCCGGCCTGAGACATCGACCCACCGGGCTGCTGCTGCTGCTGCTGAGATGCCATCTTGACTGGCAGCTACGCACTAGCCGGAAGAGGTCTTAAATATCCGGTTCATAGTTTTTCAAAACAAAAGCGTTTCTGGCGCCGCAAAGCTAAAGCTCTCAAACTTTAATATTGAAGAAAAGGCCGCAGTAAACTCGCCGCCCTGTTTCTGTGACGGTGACTAATCCACACAAGTCTCCGATCTGGAAAAACAGGTGCATCTTGAAAATCTTTTATGTTACCATGATTTGGTGAAGAGAAGTATTTGGTACATTTTACAGGGACTCTTCTCTCATACAAGAAATTCATTGATTCATTGACTGAATTCAAAAGGAAAAATCTAGTCTTCACCTCTGCTCCCTGTAACCTCACCGTTCCACCTGGGTCCCTCTCATTGACTCACATGTATTCTGTCTTA
>CM022478.1:14309270-14474620 GCA_011952105.1 Coreoperca whiteheadi
TCCAACCTAGCATACAAGTCCGCATATGCTCTTTGTTTGGCCTTTGCCACCTCTTCCTTCACCTTACGCTGCATCTCCCTGTACTCCTGTCTACTCTCTTCGGTCCTCTCAGTGTCCCACTTCTTCTTTGCTAACCTCTTTCTCTGTATACCACCAAGTCTCCTTGTCCACTTTACTCTTTCCAGATGACACACCGAGTGCCCTGCTACCTGTCTCCCTGAATCATTTAGCCTACTGTAATTACAATAAAGCTAAAGTAAATTATGTCCAGTCGATTATATACACTCTACATTGTATTTAAATTTTTAATGATGTTATTAATTACAAATATTCAGGTCATTTAGGCTAATCCAAACATCAAGAAGGCATTTTAGTCAGTTGAAATATTGAATTTCTCCATCTCCCTTAGTATATATACTACTAGGCCCACTACTACCAATACTACTACAAATAATAAAGTTATTTTTCTGTATATCTGTATGGAACGAATGGGGTCGAAATTTACATCTGACTTTCGGTTATTGAATACAAATACATGTTTATATTAACTCCCTTTAAGGTCGTTCTTTACAGTGTGGGCCTACTTTTGGTGTAAATATTTTAATGGTAAAATACGTACTTTAATTTTAAATTCAGGACATTGGCTGGTGAGAATTTGCTACTTTTACTTAACCAACGGGATCACTTTATTTATTACACAGTTCTTATATTATTTAACGTTTTGTTTGCTCAGGTAAATTTGTTTTTCATAAAGTATTATATTTTTATATGTTTGATTTTTTACGGCGTGGCCTATTCAATGAGGGTTGTCCCTTGACGGTTTTCTTGGTGGTGTCTTGAAGGCAGCAGCAGCAGCGGAAGAGGGAGGGCCCTGCAGCCGCTGTTCTCTGGCAGAAACCCCGTAGTGCAGCACAACAGCGCCATTCGGTAACTGCAACAGTATCCAAAATGGCAGGAGCTGATGGAGACGACTCTCTCTACCCTATCGCAGTTCTCATTGATGAGCTACGAAATGAGGATGTTCAGGTACTAACACTATTTTCGACTGTAATGCCAATTTATATTGCCCAGTGAAATTGAGCCATTTTGTCGTATTTTCTCAGTCTCTGATTACCAGCTAGCTAACTAGCACATATGCTAGCTAACGTTCCCGGCCAAGGCCTGTCAGGAATTCACTGCTGGGCGCACCCTGCCTTGCCAATCTAGCTGGTTTATCTATCTTGATTTACGACGTTAATTTTTGACGTGGCGTAACGGTTAATTTGATTTTCAGTCGGAGTGTCAACTGAAATGTAAAGGTATTCAAATTAATTTGGTAAGACAAGGCAACCAGGTCACTGGTTCAGCTGCTAGCGGTAACGTCGCATCGCTGGTGGCCGTCAGTATGCTAGCTAATCGATGTTAAAGTTAGCAATTACAACAGCGGGACGTTCAAGGCCGCAGTTCGTAACGTTTTAGCTTGTTTGTTCCTTGTCAATGAACGTCAAGAAAGCATTTCTGTTCTGCTAATATAGCTTGTAGCTCTTTGAAACGCGGGTTAACGTTAGCTAACGCTACTTATTGCGAAGACGCGGACCATTGTCAATATACTAACGTTAAATAGGATTAACGTTACTTTCTAGTAAAGTCTAGCTGGGCACGGTGAGGCTTTACATTACCTTAACTCATCGGCGCTGCTTATTTAATGTGCTCACACTTATTTGTGAACACCTCACTAACATTTAGTCAATTTTGTGTACAGTTACGCCTGAACAGCATCAAGAAGCTGTCCACTATTGCTCTGGCCCTTGGTGTTGAGAGGACTCGAACTGAACTCCTTCCTTTCCTCACAGGTAATAAAGTCACTCACCTCATCCCGAAAAATCACCTGATGTTTGACACAACAGTTATGACCTCAATGTTTTTGTGAGAGGGTTTTCACATGGAGAAATGCTGAATGTTTTGTACTTGAAACCATTCCAAGCCGTTGCAATAACTGTCAGTTATGGTGTTACATTTCACACCTGAATATACCTGTATATGCTCCAAAGTTTATCAAGTCTTTCTGTCATCCCTTAGACACCATCTATGATGAAGATGAGGTGCTCTTGGCCTTGGCTGAGCAGCTTGGCAATTTCACTATGTTGGTGGGAGGGCCAGAGTACGTCCACTGTCTCTTGGTAAGCCACTGGAGTTTATTTTAAATATACACTTATTAGGGGTTTTAAGTAGACAAAAAAACCTTAGAAGTAATTTAAGATGTCCATTTTGTCAACACAATGTACTGCCGTATCCATTGTAAATAATGAATACATTACATAAAGTGTGGGTACAGCTCAGGATATAGTTTTTCATAGTTTATGGCTGATAATGGAGTTTGATGGCACAGAGGCATGAGCTGTGGCCACATTGATAGTACTTGTTTTTATGATGGGTTTGGTCTCCCCAGGGGATTTGTTGATCTAAAGAAATAATAAAAAGGCTACGTTCTTTTTAAATGATAGAAATTCCTTGACTTTCTAGCTGAGTGAAATTAACTGTAAAAACCCTTGCCTACGGATTTTATATAGACATTAAGGTTCCCCCCTACACACAGACCACAATGCCTACCTTTTAGATTACCTACACCCCAAATAATGTAACATTACCTTTTAAATTTAAAATATTGGTGTATTTGATGTTGTCCTCTACCTTTTACATACATTTAAAGTATAAAAAAGTACATGCACATCCTCCATAATGTCTTGTTGTTTATACACAGCCTCCTCTGGAGAGTCTTGCTACAGTGGAGGAGACAGTAGTCAGAGATAAAGCTGTCGAGTCCCTGCGGAAGATCTCTCAGGAGCATTCTCCAGTTGACCTGGAGGTCCATTTTGAGCCGTTGGTCAAGCGGCTGGCCAGTGGTGACTGGTTCACTTCTCGCACATCTGCCTGCGGCCTCTTTAGTGTCTGTTATCCCCGTGTCTCCAGCACTGTCAAGGCTGAGATCCGCCAGTAAGTGGCTTCTTAACAAAGGGAAACACGTTTTTATTTTTATTTTTTAAAGAGTTCTCTAAATCCTTACTTGCCGTTATGTATGACATGACATTAGGCATGTAATTGAATGTAGACCTGAGAATTGTTTTGGGCTCTAACCAGGTTTGGTTTTCTGATAAAATGTCTTTGTGTTTATCTTCAGGCATTTTCGCACCTTGTGCTCAGATGATACTCCCATGGTGCGTCGTGCTGCAGCATCTAAACTGGGAGAGTTTGCCAAAGTCCTGGAGCTGGATTATGTAAAAAGTGACATAATTTCCCTCTTCACTGCTCTCGCCTCTGATGAGCAGGTATGAGCCGGTCTTCCTTTTTCTCAGCCTAAACTGTTGTTGCACTCTGTGTCCTGCAGTCCCCTCTAAGTCTATTTGGCTGTTAAAAGCAATGGCCAAACTGATCCCATTACCTTTCTCCACAGGACTCAGTGCGGCTGCTTGCAGTGGAGGCTTGTGTCAGCATTGCCACTCTGCTGCCTCAGGAGGACCTGGAGACCCTGGTGATGCCAACCCTGCGCCAGGCTGCAGAAGACAAATCCTGGAGGGTCCGCTACATGGTTGCTGACAAGTTCTCTGAGGTAAGCAGACAACTTTTCTTCTTTTCACCACCCCCCCCCCCTTGCTGTCATCCTGGTTAAATGTATAATTTTCAAGAAAATATAAGTGACATTTAGAGCTGCATTCAAGTTGTCCAGATCATAAGAACCATTTAGCTCAAACAGTATTGATGTCTGCTCATTGCAAACAAAGCTTAATACCATGATTAATATTTTTCAGGTCACTCACACAAGTCAGAGAGGAAATTATGTTTGAAAGTTTGCATGCATTTTTACGGTCCATGATAAGAGCAAAATACAATTCATGTGTTTACACATCTGTGGGCAATGCATCCTATTAAACACATGGATGTTTTCCCTGAAGTTCGTACATGTGTATCTGTGACCATAGGTCAAATTTAATGTTAAAATCTATAATTATAAAAGGCAGAGACCGCTAAAGAATTCTTGAATATCAGTGCCTGTTTTGAAGATTGATGAAAATGGAAGCTTGTCGCATGTGAAGTATATCCCCATTTTGACTCTTAGAAAATGTTTGACCGTGAGTCCGGCTGCAGCAAGCAGTTCCAGAGTACTAGTGCTTCAACTTTGGCAAATTTTACTTTTTGTTTTTTGTTCATTTGGTATATAAATTTGTGGGTGGGTTTCCCTTTCTTGCAATGCTTAACCAGGCTGTTGTAATGCATTCGGGACTTTTGCATGGGAACCTTTCTGTGCGTGCTTATTGATAGAGGTAATTTTCCACCTCAGTTTTGTTAACGACCCCACCAGCAACCACACAAAACACATCCGCTCAACAATTTTCAGAAATCTTTAACATGAACTAAAATTCAACACATTTTAGGTCAAATGATTAGGTTTAAAAATTGACATTACACATTACTTTGGTCATCATAGTTCTAATGTCGCCTGGTCATTAACCCCGTTTATACTTGATTCTACACTAAAATCCATAATATGTTTTTGTATTGTGGTTTCCCCACATGCTTATTTGCATATTGAGACATGTGGATTTCTCTCCGAATGTAGCTCCAGAAGGCAGTGGGGCCCGAGATCACCAAGAACGATCTGGTCCCGGCCTTCCAGAATCTTCTGAAGGACTGTGAAGCTGAGGTCCGTGCTGCTGCAGCCAACAAAGTCAAAGGTCAGTACGTGAATACACATTAATTAAAGTCTTAATGCCTGAGAGAGACTTGCTGAAAAGATTAATTGCATGGGTTCCAAATTTTTCCAACTTGTCCTGTTTGTTTCATATTTTATTGACAGTGTACTCTTCTTCTTTTCGTTAGAATTCTGTGAGAACCTCCCAGAGGACAGTCGTGAGCAAATCATCATGACTCACATTCTGCCCTGCGTCAAGGTAAAAAATAAACCTTTCTGTCTGCCACATTGTGATATTTCTGTGGTGCTTCACTTCTCCGTTTTAACAAAAAATGCTTTGATTTGCTCAGCGTTATTAAGCATGAAAAAGGACTAGAGGCCTATCTTTTTATAGTCTTTCCCAAAGCGTTTGTGCAGACGTGGTGTTGTGACGTCCACTTAAATGAAAACCTATTTTTTGTAATTTTGGCCATTATTCCTTTTGATGATGTTTTATTTACCAGCTCAATTGCTGATATCTTAATTGTGGTGATGAGTCTGATTGGGCAAGTAACAGAAGTGGTTTTAATAGGATTATGTGAACCAATCATAGATATGAAACTGGAAGTGTGTACACAAACACATCTATCATATAATTGTCAGTTGCATATTAAAACAGTGCAGCTCATGACAGTACAGTCAGTAAGTGTGACCAGAAAGTTTTTGAATAACCAGAATAATTTTTAGATTTTATTTACCCCCAGATCCTCCCCATATCTCAGCAGTTGATGAATAACATGTTAGAACTGGCCAAAACTATGAAAATAAGAACCAAGTTGTAGACAAAAATCCTTTAACAAGTTCTTGGATAACAACAGATTGGCAAATTTTCAAGAATAGAAATATTTCCACTGCTCTAGATTGATGATTTGTGTTTGCTTTGATGTTCTTGATCAGAGTAAACCATTACACCAATTCAAGTACACAGCATTCACACTAAATAAAGGAGAGCTGTTCTATTCTACAACCTGTAGCGACAGCAGACCTTTAAATATCCAATGATAACCACTAATGTAACGCTAACCATAAATGGCTATTAATGGTGCATATTTTGTGGGGCGGCTGCAATGTCAGAGTAAGACATTGTCTGCATGCCACTGTTGGTCAGATTTTGAACAGCAGGTGGCACTGTTGTTCTTTTGTTCACAGTAAGTTCAGTTGTAGTGCTACCTATTTAAAACATCTTTTATCATTGCCTTTTTTTTTTGTCAATTCACTAATGGTAGTGGCAGTAGACCTGCAGTGACATTCCTGGATCTGTGGATTCTTGTTTGTAAAAAGTGCAGACACAAAGGACCATTCTGCTTATCCTGCCAACATCAACAGTAGAACAAAGCTACACAGGTAGCAACCAAGTGATACACAACCTTAGAAAGCTGTAAAAATGTCATAACTCCAACATATGACTCATGATACTTGCACATAGTATAGGTTCTGCTACAGGGTAGGGCATCTGCTTAGCCTAAGCTAATGAATTTGTAAATTGTAGCAGAACTGAAGTGGATTTCCTCAAAATTGCTACCATACTGGAGTATGACTTTTCTACTACAAACTTCCATGTGACATTTGTCTGATCAGTTATGTTTAATATAGTCAATGAACATGACAGGGTAACAGGTCATTTCTGTGCCCCTTGTGTGTATCATGCCTTTTCTGTTTTGGTCTACATCATATTTGAAGTTATTCCACCTACAGTAGTTAACTGCAGAGTTGGTTGTCTGCACTAGTATTAAGTCCACTTTGCTGTGTATTTACACCCAAGTCGATTATAGCCTCACTCTCTAGTGTGTTGTGAATATGACCCATAGCAGTACTTTTGATTTTTATTTACGTACTTTGTCTTAACTATTTGTTTGTGCTGATCTCTCTGTCTCCTGTGTGTCTCGTCCCTGACCAGGAACTGGTTTCAGACACCAACCAGCATGTGAAGTCAGCCCTGGCCTCAGTCATTATGGGCCTTTCGACCATCCTGGGCAAGGACAACACAATAGAGCACTTACTGCCTCTCTTCCTGGCTCAGCTCAAGGACGAGGTAAAGGAAATGCAAACTTGTGATCGTGGCCCCCAATTTCTCATATTTTACACGTCTGACTTTGGAAATCCTCAAAGCAGTGCTTAGTTTGGTAACATTCACAAAAAGCTTCCTGTGAAGCGTCTGAGTTCGACCAACTTCTTTGGCCTTCAGCATCTGAGACAGGGTAAAGCAATTTATCCACAGCCACCAGATGTACCTGGCTGGGTACGAGAATGATTCATGCTGTTGGCGGCCAGACAGAGACCATACAATTAGAAGACCAAATTGCTGTGTCTAGAGGGAGACGTAATGAAAAGTTCTTGCATAAAGTAAGTTATTTCTTGACACATTTTGATTGTATGTTTAGTAGTAAATGTAGGTATTTACTGGTTAAAGTAGGTTGAGCAAGGCTACAGCTCCAGCTGGCCATTTATCACGTAGTTTTTTAATTAAATTGGACACATCCTTTTAACTGTCTGCTTTGCGTTTCAGTTATTTTTGCGATTGTCAGTATTAGACATACTTTTAAAATGATGTGTTCCTGGAGCTGTGAAGGCCAATACACACTGCCGCTGAACGGCGCACGTCAAAACAACCGTCCCTCTTATTTTCTATGTACAACCCCACACTGGCACTTCACGCCACTGTCCTATTTCCACCCTCTCTGGACCTTAAACCCCCCCCTTCAATACAATGTTAGCCAAACTGCAGACATTATTTACTAGTTTGTTGCTTGCTTTTCACTGTAGTTTTAACAATTTCCCTTGGGCCTGTATCTACAAGGCAAAAAATAAAATCAACTCCACTCGCTCCCTGCTTGTACATCCCAGCTCCTTAGCAGGTCGTCTCCTCTGCTCCCGTAGCAGCTGGACTTCCTCATCTCACCTCTTGCTGTCTGTCGTGTGTGGAACAATGGATGCGGACAGACTAGTTTAGCTGTGTGTGCTGTCTATTGGTGCTAGGAGCGGCATATGAATGTGTATTTAGCGCTTTACAGTAACAAATTGTAGAGCAATGTGTTTAATGAATCTACATAAAGTTACATGGGCTGGGTTTTAGCTGATGAATGTCCTTGAACATTCTTCCTCTAACATAACAGGTTCATCTTGAACAATGATTTCCCAGTCACATGAATTTTCATATTGAGCTCAGAAGTGAGTTTGGCAGGTTTACAAAAAGGTATATAAATGTTTTGGAAGGCTTGAGGCTGCCAGTTCTTCCACTGCTTTCCTTAGTTAGTTATTTAAAGATGGCCCAATTGCCTCACAGCACAAACACAAGACCAAGAGTGTCTAATTAGATTACAGTCCAAACTGACAGCTTTGATTTGCAAATTTCAATAATTCAAGATGCATCTATCTGAGGAATTTTTTTTTTTTTTAATTTTCTTTTTAAAGAGGGAGCAAGATGGAGAATGTTCTTCAGACATGTCATTCAAGAGCTGAATTTTTTTTCAAACTGTCACTGTGCCTTATTTGGCTGCGACTCTGAACTTAAGGGCTTCTGCTTTTTGGAATATGTGGATGAAATTTTGTTTGGCTGTTCCAGTTGTTAATATGCTCTCCAAATTCGAACTAAGGCAGATCTCCATTTAAGGCTCTTGGATATAAACCTGGGTTACATTATTCTAGACAGACGTCGGTTTTGTTTAGAGTGACTAAAGTGGCGTGGCTTGGCCCACGTCAAGAAATGTGCACTTTGGCGAGAATAAAAAAAAAAAAAGTGCTAGTTGTTCAATATAAAGCTAAAAATGTTAATTTTACTTTAAATTATATCTGACTTATTAAAAAAATATATGATTTGCCTGATATCTGAATACTTTTTTGGGATAAAGGCGTGCTGCCAAAAGCTTAACTTGTTCATCTTAATCATTCGGTGTCACAGTGCCCCGAGGTGCGTCTCAACATCATCTCCAACCTAGACTGTGTGAACGAGGTGATTGGCATCCGTCAGCTCTCACAGTCACTGCTGCCGGCCATTGTGGAGCTGGCAGAGGATGCAAAGTGGAGGGTCCGCCTCGCCATCATAGAGTACATGCCCCTGTTGGCAGGACAGCTGGTGAGTCATGGTGTCTAGCAACACAGCTGAAACCCATAGAAAATATGTTTTAAGTCGTTTTTTAAGTCTCTTCACAATGTGAAGACAGACTTTGTCAGGTCTGATTTGGCTTTAAACAGCCAGGAAAGTGCTCTAATTAAACTGTCCATGTTTCCCCAGGGAGTGGAATTCTTTGACGAGAAGCTCAACACCCTTTGTATGGCCTGGCTTATTGACCACGGTAAGACACTCCTATGCGTTTTCCAAGGACTTGTCATATATTTACAAATTGAATATGCATTTTATGAGTCCAATGTCATTCCACAAAAGTGTTTGTTTTTTTTTATTATAAGCTTCACCTAAGCATCTTTTTTGGCAAATTTCTTTTCCCCTATAAATACAGATTTAAGGCCCTTATACAGCGGGGGCGGGACGAATATACCACAGTATTTATTTTTGATGTGAAATATTCACCAGCAAGTACTTTACATCAAAACTATTCATACTGGCAGCGATATGAAGTTGCGCCACTTGTTCACTAAAATATTTGTGCCAGCTCTACTAAAACTCACTTGGGGTTGGAGCTGTTCCAGTAGACGGAGTGTCTGTCAAATATGATCTTCACCTCCGCCCACGCAGCCTCTCAGGACAGGATGGTCAGCAGCACCACCTCATCACACACTTCTGCCAAAGCTGTCACAACATCAGACATCCAGGTGGAATCTCTCTCGCAGGCTTTTACGGCGCCGCTGCTGCAGAAATCCTCTCTAGATCATTGAAAGTTAAAAAACGTTCTAAGCTTCTTTGGACAGAAACAAAATCAAACAGGAGTTGTAAAGTCCTTTCCGGGCAACTTCATTGGTTGATGCCTTTATTCACTGTGCAAAAACTCATTGCTTTTTTGCCGTGAAATAGTCACTTTCTGTGAATGTACTCATGACAAAAATAAGTTTAGAAAAAATATATTGATGTGTGAATTAACTGCAAGAAAAAAAAACCCAGTAGTGTAAAGGCCTTTAGTCCAAAGTATTCTTGTTTTATTTGTTCTTACAACACCAAACTTCCTGGGGAAGTACCCCCAAATCTCTTGTTCCCACATTTTCCAGTTGTGATAAGTTTATTTGCCTTGGCCCTTGGTACCCTGCAGAAGCCTGTGACCTCTTAGTAATGCACTAGCCCTTTTTATTTTTTTATTTTAAATGATCTCGCATACAACTCCTGATACATCCGCTGATTTTCCTTTACACACTTGTCAAAAGTTGTATTTCACTCTAAATGTCTTTGAATACGTCTCCTTTTCCATCACTGCTCTTACTCCGCTGAGCCTGGCCACTCTGCAGACAGGTCTCTTGCAGCTCTGATATTGTATTATTACCAGAACAAAGAGGCTTTGGTTGAAGGGAAGAGATTGATAAGCATAGAAGGGTAAGGGGAGAGATGTGGCAATCTGCAGCTCTCTGAAGTCATCTGCATGCTAATAGAAGGCTGTGAATAAGAGGCCTTTTTCTCTCTTAACTCATGTACATTATACTATAGCTGTGAGTAGGCAAACATGACCACATCCTGTAGTACAGTGTTTTTTGGTAGAATTTGTGTCACAGTGGGATAGTTAAGTTACTCTGTTGCACTCTGGCATGCTTTCTGTATGTATTATTTAAACTATGTCGTTAAACGCCTTGTTCTCGTAGGCCACAGTCTGCAATTTGTGCTGTGGATTTATACTGAATCAGTTGTGTCTGTGGGTGAGTTTATATCTGAGCAGTTATACCTAGCAGTTTAAACTGTTCTGAGACATCATCCCTATTCAAATGCTGGAAGAGCTGTGTACCTATAGAGCTAAATAATACCGCCTGCTCCATTTTATAATCCAAAACATTGTCTTTTGGATACATTTTTCTGAGTACATAATGTTCTTCATATTGAGTTTTCCCAATTAGTGAGACATGCTTGTTGTTGAGGACAAAGGGCCAGCTGGGTTACATCGTTGGAATGCTGCAGGTGTGCGTTTCTGTGTGCGTGTACACCAGGCATTTCTCACAGTACATTTACCCAGTATACTGAGTAAATACTATGTAGTCTATACAGACTTTTTAAGAAGTTTCCATCATATAAATATAGTATGTACACATGCAAACATCCCTTGCAGTTTGTGTCTATCCCAAATAAAGTTGTCAATATTTATATAGCTTAATATCACACATTTGCCTTAAGCGGCTTTAAAATCTGTACAGCATATGGCATCAAGCATCCATAGATTACAGATTGGGGGGGGGACCTCAAGAAGAGCAACAGGGGGATCCCTCTGCCAGGACGGACAGACAGACATGTCAAATGTAAAATTACAATATGGACAATCACGATGACAAACTTGTAGATTTTAAATGTTTAAAGAATATGGGGACATTGAGCAACATGCAGGTGCTGCTAAACAGATGATCCACATGATCTCCTTTCACAGACCATTCACAGAATATTGTCACTGATTTTCTAGTGTATGCCATCCGTGAGGCGGCCACCTGTAACCTAATGAAGCTGGTGGAGAAGTTTGGAGCTGAGTGGGCTCAGAACACCATCGTGCCCAAAGTGCTGGGCATGGCCAACGACCCCAATTACCTCCACAGGATGACTACTCTGTTCTGCATCAATGTGAGTCAACGGCATCATCTTCCATAAGCACTCATCTTTAGCCCTTGGACTTACTTTGAAGGGTTTCACGTCCCAATAATGGGACACATTTTCTGTACTCTTGATGAGTTGGTCTAAAACTATATTGGGTTGTTTTTTTGTTTTGTTTCTTAAACATATCTGTCCATTATCTGTATGTATGTATGTTGTTCACATGGTGACCACCTGTATATTGTGTCTCAGGCTTTGTCAGAGGCATGTGGCCAGGACATCACCACTAAACAGATGCTACCAGTGGTCCTCAAGATGTCCAATGACCAGGTGGCCAACGTGCGCTTCAATGTGGCCAAGTCCCTTCAGAAGATCGGCCCTGTCATTGACAGCAAGTACGTTGTTTATGTAATTTCAGCATCAGATCTTTTCTCTCCAGTGACACAAATGTGCTCTCACACTAAAATCAGCACTGACAAATTTGTTTTATAATTCATCATCCTCTCTTTGTCCCAAAGTGCCCTTCAAGCAGAAGTGAAGCCAGTGCTGGAGAAGCTGGCCACAGACACAGACATGGATGTCAAGTACTTTGCCCAGGAGGCTATCAGTGGTAAGCATTTCTCTCTTCTATCAGTCTACAGCCTTTGAATGACATGAATCATATTTGTGTTCGAAACTTAATGTACTAAAACAATCTTGTTCTTGTTTTCTCCTTTTTTTTTTTTTTTTTTTTTTTTTACATAGTTTTGGCCCTAGCATAACCAACCCAACCTGGCTAAACAAGACAACCACCCGAAACAACAACGCAACACATTTTACAAAATATTTATTGATGTTCAGGAACAACTGGTTAATGTATAGAGAAAGCTATTAACAATTGTTTAATCTGTTTTTCCTTTTGTTTACTGTCAATGGTAGTCCATGTCCAGGCATAGCACAGACTTCTTCGTTACCCTTCCTCTTTGCTGTAAAATGAGTGCTTTAACGAAGGCAAAGTGTGATGAAATTGCATTAAGTGGTGCATGCTGACTAATGTGCTACTGTACTAGCTAGGTATCGCTAACCAGAACCCCTCTCACATTCCTCCCTTTTACATCTTTGGCCACTGTTGTACTTGACTATATCACAGTCTTTGCAGCACACCACATGTCTGTTCGCTACCTAGCACCTAGCCATGCTAGCTCTCTGTGCTGCTGCACTTTTCTCCAAATGCAAGACAAACGTTTGAGCAGCAGATGGTTCAACAAGCTGTTTATTTTGCTGAGCTTCCTTCCGAATCAGCCATTTGATAGCGCTCTTTTCCCTGAGACACTGTGGTGGCTCTCCAGAGAAGTAAGTGATTGAAAGGTCTGTGCAATGCCAGTAGGCTGTCCTTTTTTTCCACCAGACCAAACCTGTTGTCTCCTAAATGCTTCACATGATTGTTTTGTAAAAAGCTCTAACGAAGAAATAATGGGCTGTCCATTACTGCTTGTAATCTGATGAACCCTCTCTATGATTGCATGTACTAATCAATCTCAGTGTCCTTTCCCAACAACATCTACCAGTCTGCGTTCTTTGTTCTCTGCAGCAACACAGATTGAATCGGTCAAACAAATGAATTACCTCGGCCCACTGTAATAGGGACCAGCTCAGTCGTAAAGTGTGGTTCATAATTATCCCTCCTCTAAATCCTCTTGAGTTTGTTGATATGCTAGGGTGGGAAGTAGCACTCAGTTGCGGTGGTCTGCAAATTTTTTTCGGCATTGCTCTTAATCTTTGTGCCAATGACTTTGGTAAGTGGTGGTGTTTTTTAGGTTTTTTTTTTTTTAGTATACCTGGGTAAACAGTTTTCACCTGTCCTGTTCTGTAAAGAGACAACGTTCTTTTCTGTAAAAGACGTTTTATTCCTAGGACGTTAATGGGATGGTAAACTAAATTGACTACATCTGTCAGGGCCATGGGATTAACACAACCATGGCACTCCTTGTGTCCTAGAGCCACCCAGATTTCCCTTAAATCCATGGTTAAGTCCTCCACTGTACATGAGATTTAAAAGCATAAATTCAGCGAATGTGAAGGGCCTCTTGAAGGATTCCCGATTTAAAAAATCTCGACACAATGGAGAACAAGTGCATGCTTTCAAAGAAAGTGGGAAGGGGGACGTGGCGCATGTGTACGTAAGGCTGCATAATGTTTTATTATGGGTGGGAGCTGGGGTGATTATGGGCGGGTTGGATAAATGTATCGTCTGTGTTGATAAAAGAAACTTGTGTCTTCCCTGAAGTACTCCCGCTGTTCCCTCCTCCTCCCCCCCCCTCCCCTCTCATTTTGTTCTCTTGAATAAACCTTGATTGTTTATTGTCCTGTATCACGAAGACTGTTCTTTTATTTTTATTTTGAGTTCTCTTCACAATTGGGATGCTGTACTACTGTATCTTGATCTGAATAAAGTAACAAAGGACCCAGTGAAGCCTGCTTTTATAACGGTTACTGCTCAAGTACATCAAGGCCTCTTGTCACTGTAATTGCCAATTTGCTACACGGTGACAAGCAGCAGGAAATTATATCAAAACAGCCACTTTATTAAAATCTATAACAAATTTACTAGTGCAATTGAAAAGTGCCTGTAACCAGAATTTACATTACATCATTAAATCCTTGTGTATTCTATTTTTTATAATCAACAGAAAAGGATGCTTTTAACATCAAAGTTTAAATACATCACTACATAGAGTTTTTAAGTTCATAGTTCAGTTTGACATGAGAAGCAAAACACCTATGAAAATGTGAAGGACAATATATCTCCTTGATGTAGTGAGAGTGAACATGCAGAGTCCAGGTGACAAAGCCAACATACTACCAACAAATTAACATAACCTTTTTTTTTTTTTTTAAATCACTTAAAGTCAATTAAATGTATTTTATACAAAATATGTACAAAGAAATGTTCGCTAGGATGGTTACACTTATGTTTTCCATGAGCCATGCTTTTTGCCCATTATTTTGCCATAAGATGTTGATGTAAAAATAGAACTTGAAAAGGCTAAATTATTATACTATCAAGAAAATGTTAATGTGCTTGCTTTAAACTGGAGGCAATTAAATTTATATGGAGAGTAAGCAATGAAAGCAGTTGAAATGTCGGTTAAGGAGTAAAAGGTAAATGCATTTGAAGCCAGGCGTTTTTGCCAATTACTATTCTACAGAATGATACAAGTAACTACAAAACGCAGACACACTTATATTTGATCCCGTTCTTTTTTGCAAAACTCAAACTTCTTCACGCTGCATGATGACCATGAGTGCACAACAATCTTTTTTTACTGCCAGAAATTCTGGATTGGCTTCAGATCTGGATTCTGTCACTCTGGGACTGAAACGTTGTTGTTTTGAAGCCGGTCCTGTGTACCTTTGGTACGTTTGGGCTCGTCTCGTCTCGACAGCAGCAGGTTTTCCTCGAGGATTTCTCGGTCTTTTACTGCATTAAGTTTTCTCCTCAGTCTTCACAAGGCTTCCAGGGCCTGCTGCAGAGAAGCACCCCCAAAGCAGGATGATGCCACCCCCCAGGCTTCACGACAGGGACGATGTGCTTCCGGCGATGGGCCTTCAACAAACAAACAAGCAAGAAAAGGGAGCTTTTTGGTCCCGCTGGGACATAACATTGTTCAGGTTTTACAAAATCACAGAGGATATAATAACTAATCTTTGTGGACTTAACAAGTTCCCTAAACCTAAAGTGCAGTTTCTCAGCCTATAAACGGCTCACGTAAATGTGGGATTTGTTTCACATATCCCCTATTTGGTCAGTGCTAACCTGGCAGGCAGCTGCTGTGGAGATGAAAGCACAGGCCCTTCGGGCTGTTTTGGCCACAGGGAGCCATGCAGAGCAGGGCACGATCTGCAGCTGACACCTGCCCCTCACCCTCAGCTACTGCTGGGGAGAGGAACGCTGCAAAATAAGGGCTGGGCTGAGAAAGGATTTGTCTGTCCTGAACAGGTCTATTTTGAATGTATGAAGAACATGTTAACATCTTTTTTTGACCTAATTTTTCAGGGTCTTCAAGCAATAATAAACACCGCAAATTGAGCTGTACTTTGTGTTTTGCTATATGCAGCAGATTGTAGATGCGCCATCGTTTTCGTTCATTCCAAATGAGCAATCAGCAAAGAGGATTAGGGCAATAAATCACATGGCAGCGATCTTTATGAGAATCTCAACCTACCTTTTTTTAATCTCCTCAAATCTCCCATCAGCCCTCCTCGGTGCATGTGCCCTCCCAATCCTCCACCCAGCCCCTTTGAATGCACACCTCATAGCCAGAGCACATTATGCACATAAACTGTGATGCACAGGCTGGTGAAGCCGCTGTGTGTCAGCACATTCGGCTACAGTGAGACCACCTTGAGAGCTATTTAGAATATAGTAGCTTCAAGGCAGGATGAGCTTTTCAAGCAATGGTGCAAAGGAGGAGGAAGACTGATGGTAGATGGAACCTTTGGGACTGATAACAACACCAAAACATACTCGCATATACCACACTATGACGTTTATTTCTTTGTCTTTTAAGTTGGTGATCTAGACGCAGGAGGAGCGTGCCAAGCTTTGGACTGCAGTTTTTCCTACAACCCGAAAATCTTCATTAAAACACGATTACTTGAGGGCGAGGGCTAATCCGCCCCCTAAATCCACTGGAGTTCATGAGGCAGTAATGAAACAGCGTCAACCGATTTCTTTCTATTTAGATCCTGTTATTCGGGGGGATTTTCAGCAGCCAGAGCCCTTGACAGCGCTGAGAGCCCTGACGTCAATGCAGCTGCCTCCCAGGACTGTGTCATTTATAATGAAAGGAGTCAGGCAAAGCCCCCACACAGCACTGCACACACGCACACGCACACACCAACACACACAGAGACAGTGAGGTCAGTTGCTCTCAGGGTGACAAATAACAAACATCAGTCAGGGAGAAGAAGAGCGTTGTTGGCCCCCTCATTTTCCTTAAGTCACCTTGTCACTTCAGACGATGCGGCATGGAGTTTATAAACTGTGCAAACTTTTTTCTCGAGATAATGGCAGAGCCAACATGATCGCTCAAGTAGAGCGTGTGACTCTTGGCTTGGCTGTAACATCGAGCCCAGAGCCTGCAGGAGCGGATTTTTCCAGGCACTACTGGGTCATCTGTACTGGGATTTCTGACTCTGTCCATCTGCTAGCCAGCATGTGGTCAGCGTGCATTTAGAGACGAGGGACAGCAACTGAATAATGGGGGACACGTGCGTATGAGTGCAGTGTGACCTTCGATAGAGAGCTGAATCTTTGTTCCACTGGCAATCCTGAGCTACAGCATTTGCGTCAGACTCACTCACTACAAAGCCTGTATGCTGCACTGGGCTTTGCAGTTTTGAAATTATTCTTAGTGTATTGCACGGTAAATATCACAGGAAAGGTGCAGCTTGTTAAAAAAGTTCATTTTTTTCCCTCAAGCATTGGTGGGGTTTCTTTGTGCAGCTCTAATCCTGAACAGTGCTGTGATCTCCTCCTCTGAAAGACGCAGTAGGATGTTGTCATCCACCCTCCTCGTGTTGTCATGGCAACCATTGATGTCATTACAGTATACTTTGGCCTGATGAGTGAATAGGCCTCTGATATTGTGATATTTTATTGAAAGAAAAAAAAGTACTGCTGTCTTCATATCAGCTTTCTTTTCTCTGTCTCTTCCCCCAAGACTGTCTGTGACAGGCAGCCTGCCGATAGCAGACAATGGCACTGAATGCATACTATAAATAACTACGTTTAACTGGAAAATGCTGGCGTCTTTTAGGGAAATTTGCTGTGAGGTTGCACTTTTCAAATATAGAATCAAAGGGTGTCAAAATACCGGAGGAGGAGGTGTTGAGCAGGAAAGAGCTTTTTATTTTTATTTTGCAAGCAGAGCTCCTGGGTGCATCCCATTTAAAGCCTCTGTCTCGCAGATCTTTTCACAGAGTCAAATTAGTTTTGCATTAAAGGCAACAGATGCAAAATGTGAGGCTACGTCGACTGAAATCTGATCAGTATCGAGGGGGAGTTTTTATACGGCACGCTTGAGTGTGACCCATCCCGTGTTTCAGACTTATCAGACTGGATCAGCAGTACCAACAGTGGGTCGTGTACATGGTCTGATCCCAGGAAAAGAAGTGACACCCTGGCTTCCGTGAACAGAATGACCTGACCCCCCGCCCACCTCTGGTGCTGTATTAGTGGGATTATCTGTTCTCTGTCTGAGTGGGCTGATTGGATTGACGTGTTCTCTCTACAGGATACCTTTCCACACAAGAGGGACAGACCTCTTCTCTCAGACAGCATTGAGAAGTCCTTTCATTTTCTAGTAACATGTTTTGCTCTGAATGTATTTACACACTGCAACCTGCAATCTTCCTCTCAGATGTGTAGCTGAGGTCAACCAATCATAGCTCAGCTCAGGACAGGCCTCCTTTAGCTGCACTTAACTATCAGAAAAGGTGTTTTGCGTTTCACGTAGTTTAATAAATATTGACAGGCGATTGTCACGGAGATGGACTAAACGTGATGTCAGATCAGTGATCTCACTGGTCAGGGCTTTGGTGCTCATCAGCCGTGATGAATTATTCAGTCCCTCCTCCTGCCTGTTAGCACTGAGTATAAAAGAGTTCTGCAAAACGCTGCAGTGGCTCACATCTGGTTGTACAAAAGAGAGGTGGAGTGTATGTGTGTTGTCTGCTTGATGTGGGTTCGGCAAAGTGTTATTCCTTTTATCACAGAAAGGTGCATTTCAGTCTACATACAGAATCCTGTCTGTAAAAGGGTTAGTTCACCCAAATTAGACAAAAAGCAACCTATAGTGATCTGGTTTTATTTGTCCCTGCTGCTTTTTGTTTTGGTGGATAAGGCAGCTCTAAAAACACCAGAGGTAGCCACTAGTTGCACTTGTTGGTGTTGATTGACACTGATTGTTAAAGGTTAAAAAGACACAACCATGAAACTGAATGACTGCACAATGATGCTAACCCTTTTTTGTACTTTTTAAAGCTACGAGCAGCACGAATAAATCTCCATTGCATTCAGGTAAAGGCTGGACTACCGACCAGGCAATTCAGGCAACGGCCCATCGGGTTCCTTGTATTTATTGTGGTGCCTGTTAGTTTGTATTAATTTGATAAATTAAATTAAAGCAGAACTTAAATTATCAAAGCATGTCTTGTAAAAGGGCTTTGTTTGTTTTTTTACATGGTAAATCACCGTAAAGTGGTCCATATTTGCCCCGGGGCCCCACTGGCAGGTTGATCTGGCCACAATTGGGGTGACGGCAGAACTCTCAGATGTACATTTTAAAAGCTGGACAAATGAAACCAAAAGCGTCTGCACGGCTACATACCAGGGAGAAAATGTGTTTTTCTGTCATTTGGATGAGCCAACCCTTTAATGTAATCTGACTTGAGAGAGGCATTCTTTGTGTGTCAGATCTAATTTGTCTAGTAACCGGGTGTTTTCCAGTGCTTTAGATTGGGTGTTAGCTCTCCTGTGGTAAGGTAGGGTTGGATGTGACTCAATCATTATTTCGTGTATGCAGTTTGACTTGAAAAGGCCTCGGCACATTCTCTTCTTTGGTCTTCTCACCTATTAGTCACACCAGATGGGTAGAGTTTACTGCCTCAATGTAATTCTGCCCAGGTATGCTGTCATTTACTCATACGCAAACATATTATCTTTTTAATACTAATACTACCTTAACATCCTGGCACCTATTCTTTTGTTGTGAGTGGAGAATTACACATTTGTCATCTCTTGTATATTTCATTTAAGGTTTTGACAGGAAAGATGTAACACATTTATGACTACAACTGTGACAGCATTTCAAGCATTACATAATCTAAATATTGAAATGATGCAGTCCTGTAGCTCCTGCTGGATTGACCACCTCGGGAGCTTTAGTTGAAATGATTTCGGCTTCAGATATGACTCAACAGTTTATATGAAGCACTTGGTGTGATTCATTTTTCCAGGTCATTAACCCACGCCTACACCACGCAACCCTGGGGTGCTGTCAGACGGCTGCAGTTTGTAGTTACAGGGCAATTCGGAGAAGATAGCAGAGTGTGTGGTAGAAAATAAAGTGTCAGCTCTGTAGCCATGTTTCAATAAGCAGGATAAACACAAACAGACACTTTAAAATAGTGTCACAACAGACTGACAAACGATGTGACTAAAAACACACAGAAAACACCCACAATATTTTGTTTACGTTCAATAAACCTTTTTTAATCTCAACAGCAAGTTAGCTTATGTGTGGTCAACATCAATGAAGGTAAATATAAAACTGGATTTCTATTGATATATTGATGTTTTTGTTTTATCAGCAGGAGGTGAAATTATGATACTTGGAGACACGTCCACTAGAATCTTCATGACTTTTAGTCTTCAACTAGAGAAATATTGCTATAATACTTATAAATGGCATTCACTGATTGACCAACAAGAGAAAAGCACTGTAGAGCAGCTGACAAAGAAGCTCCAAAACTCCACACGGTGGGTCGTACAGGGAAACTTCTGAGGGACTTT
Organism: Coreoperca whiteheadi; assembly: GCA_011952105.1. Lineage (NCBI taxonomy): Eukaryota > Metazoa > Chordata > Actinopteri > Centrarchiformes > Sinipercidae > Coreoperca > Coreoperca whiteheadi. Next base: position 14,329,200 of record CM022478.1, read on the forward strand.
GGTTTTGTACCTTTGTAAAACCTGGCTCTACTTACTTTCGGAAGAAGAAAAAATACAGAAAAGAAAAAGGTAATATTAAAATAAATGATAAAAAGGGTCCAAACAGAAATGGCTCTATTCAAAACCTTAATTTAGACTGGAAAAAAGTAAAAGGCACACTGAACACTTTTTCACGTTCAACAAAAAATTCATCTCAGTGTTACTTAAGCGCACACTGAAGATTCACTACACCTCTAATTTGTACAAACAACACTCATCGTACACGGAAAAGTGTTACTCTTTCTTGGATTCAAATCAACGATCAGATAAAGTGTTACTGTGTCTGGTCTTTCTTTGAAAGAAACATTTGTTTTGTGTCCATTATTGGTGGGGAAGCAGGAGGAGAAAAGGTGTTTCCTACAGATTGCGGTTCGTTTGATCTGCCAGGAAACAGCAGAGCAATACAAACCTTTTCCACCTCCACCGCAATCACCTCCTCCTCTCTCGCTACATCTCTTCTTCCCCTCGTTGTCAAAGTGCTCCAGTATTCAACTTGATCATCCTGTAGCTCTTCTAGTCTGACCATTGACAAAATGAAAGACAATCATCAAAATGTTCACTTAAAGGCAAAATCCACCCTTTAATACTCGTTACACTGCCCTGTATTGACAATTTAATGTTATGTAAACTCCTGAAGTATTATTTTATGTTCAACCTGCCTCACGCTGTTGTATTTGAGCTCCTTCTCTTTCTAAAGGACATTTTTCAACACGACCTACAAACTGGGTGTGAGCTTATCCCTGTCAATAAAATGTGGGTGTATGACCATATAAACATATCCAGCTAACCAACTAGTTTGTAAATTTTAGGGTGGATCTATTAATTCAACCACAAGACCTGTTTTGCAACATGTCTTACGGCTGCAGTTTCCTCTGTTTCCATTTGCTCATAGATCCTGAACATCTCAACTTGGTGTTTTCCTGATGGATGTGTTCAATGCCAGAAATATCTCAACGTGATCTCATATTAATCAGTTATAGTCAGGAATAAAAAAGGACACTACTGAAGAACAAAAGATGCCCAGGAGTAAACTGTGCATTTCCAACAGTGTTCTAGTGCTGACACAAGTAGACATAAAATTATTTAGCATCAATTTGGATTTAAAAAAAAGATGATATGTTGATTAACGCAAAAGTGCCAACAATTGACAGAAATGTGCCAGCTTTCTTAATCTTCTATGATAGTAAACTAAATAGGTTTGGGTTTTGGACTGTTTGTCAGACAAAACAAGCAATTTGAACATGTCAACTTGGGCCCTGAGAAATTGTGATGGGCATTTTTTACTATTTTATAGACCAAAAAACTAACTGATTAAGCAAGAAAGTAATCAGCAGATAATTTGATCTTCTGTTGCAGGCTTAATCTGTTATGAAACAGTGTTAAAAGCATTTTAGGGTGGATTTTCCCTTTAAGTCTTGCACAGGACTGCAACCACAGTTGGACCACATTTTCTAGCCATCATTTAAGACTGTTAACTGCAACTATAAAGACTCCTAATCAAACCACCTCTTTACTCCAGAGTCTGATTGCCAGTCTGCAAACTGAGGGCGACTGTCTTGTCTTAAGGCTAATCTGACTGCAAACACTCCCCCAGTTTAACCCACAAGGTCGCGCGGCCTGGCAGATGGTCACCGTCCAATAATCTCATCTCAACCCTCTGACGTTCGCCATCCTGTTATTCCAATGAAAAGTAGTTTTTTCAAAATCCCTATCGGTCAGAGAAGATAAACCTGTGCGCTTCAGGTAGCTTGAACACAGTCTAAGTGCTGAAAAATAAAAACAGATCTCTCGTCTTGTTGCTGGCTTGCTGCTGGTCAAAGAACGGTGGTGAGCCTGTAGTCAAAATTCAGCGTCAGGTGACTGACATTCTGCTGGTCTTCGTCTCAGAGAAGCCCCAGCATCAGAGAGGAAACATTCTTTCATGAAATCTAATGCAAGGAATCTTTAAGGGGTCATTCCATTATTATAAACATGATTCATCATTTAAACAACACAGGGCATTGAGAATTGAAACCAGAATTAACCTAAAGGCTGTGCACTGAGGGAAAAGCACAGGTGGTGTTATTTTGAATGGAGACGTCAATACAGTGTTTGTCTTTATCAGTAATGACGACAAATGTTATGGATGCAGAAAATTTGAAGTAAGAATTGTGCAAACAAACGTAATTGCACTCAAACATACTCGCAAACACCCCCCCCCCCACCACACACACACACACACACACACACACACGCACACACAACTGTCTCTAGGCTTGTCCCTGCACTTCCAGGGCGAGTGAGTGAGCGATTAACTCCTGGTTACATCATCAGCTCAAGTGACGTCACTGCTGACGACTCAGAGGTCCCCGGGAACCAATCAGAGTTGGCTGTACAGGTGAGGCTTCTATTCGCAATCCCTTAACATTAAGGATTAATATTGCTTCAGTATTGCCACAAAAATAGAATAATATTGACTGTATAACACCGCTACTTCTCAACCAAACACACATTTATTACATCAGCCCTCATTTATCAGGCAAACACATGACCCACAATTCAACTGTTAAATAGACGAGTGGCCATTTCGCTGGCAAAAACTGGTAATTATCCTCATCTTATTGAGTATAATGAAAGTGTGTGCAATTGGATGGAAAAGCGGAAAAGCAGTTCAGTAGTGTAAGAAATAAATCAGGATCAGTAGTTACAAGTTTCAAAAAACACAAAGAAAACAAAGAAACTGTATTATTTATGTCACATAGCCTACACACAAGACTGCAGCTACAGAACTGTGTTACATCGATTATTATCATTAGTCAATTAACTATAAAATAGTTTGGAGAGAGTTTAGTGCTGTTAGATGCACAAATGGAGCACAAGCTCAGTAAATGGTGCGTTACTCACTAACCTGGTGCTTCAATCGGCATGTTTAGAGTATTTGTTTAGGCAAATAACAAACAAAAGTTACCTGTTGTTTTTTGGAGGAATACTGTGTTAGTGTTGAAACCTATGCACTCATGAATATGATCATTATGTTAGCCTTTGTGCTCACATTAGTGTGTAACAACATTTCCTTAAAGTGGAAAATAAACACTTGAATTTGCGGTGATATCCATGGTACCGTGATAAATGAGGGCCATTTTCTCTTGTTCAGTTGTTTTTTTTTTTATCTACTGAATTAACAAAAGTGTTTTAAGAACCAGTCTATTGTTGTCGAAGTTGTCCTATTTTAAATACAAAAAGTAATGCCAGCCATTGTCCTTTTGGTTGCCTGTCAGTCAGTCAGTCCAGAATTAGTTCACTTCCAAATCATGTCTAGGTGAAATGCTGCACTCTGGCAGCCTCCAGGATGTGCAGCCTCTCGCCGGGCTGCACGGCGCAGTCCTCACAGGTGGCACAATGTCCGTGACCACGGCAGCTTCGCCAAATCAGCACGGCGAAAGCTCACATTGTGCCACATATCGGACCTTTTCCTACCTCACAGAGCTCATGAGAGCGAGAACAGAGGAGGAGAGGGAGAAAGGGAGGTAGGCTAAGGGAGGATTTTGGTAGAACGGTTGTTTGAGATTCATCACAACTAAGAAATGAAGTTTGTATTAGTCGTACAAAAATTAACACTTCTCCTTCCCTGTTGCTACGCTTGTGGCCTCCACTTATATCTCCATTCTCTCTGCTTAGTGCTGTCTGGGTTATCATTGCTTAATACTGCTTTCTATTAACCCCCTCAGCTGGCTTTAGTTGACCAGTACGAAGCCATGCTGGGAGTCCACAGTCTCCATCATCTCACTGTCCAGGAGGGAGCTCTGCAGCTCAGGCAGGCCCAGGCCGTCTGACTGCCCCGGGCCGGCCAAAATCCCAACCACAGCTCCAGCCTCAGCCTCTCCTGGAGCAGGCGGGGGCAGCAAGGCGGGGTCCAGCGGGAACTCATACTGCTCTAGGTGAAGAGCCTCAGTGGAAGGCCCCAGGACCTGCTGCTCACAGCCTGCAGGGTAGCTGAACCCCATGCCGCTGGCGGAGGCTTCATGCGGCTGGGGATGGTGTAGATGGTGGTGGAGGTGAGATCCAGGGGGCAGGTGTTGGGTGTAGTGGTGGTGACTCATGTAGGGATCATAAATCAGGCCCTCGCCCGGTTCCATCAAGGGGCTCAGGCTGTGGGGGTGGCTGAAGGGAGGTGAGGCCTGAGGACTGCCCTGCTGTTGGGGCTGAGGTTGGTGGGCGGCTGACATGGGGGGGCCCTGTGGGGAACTTTGAGACGCTGCAGGGTCCAGAGTAGGGCTGCCTGTCGGGAAGGATCCTTCAGCTATCTGCATCTGGTTGAAGTAGGCCTGCAGCCCCATGCCCTGTGACTGCTGCAGGTACATCCTCTTCTGGTTCAGTCTGTGGGGAGAGCAGTAGAGCCTGCTAAGATCAAGACTACAATTTGAATCAACACAAGTAAGAACAAAAAGCGTGCAATATTTATGCATAAGCACTTGAGGGTAAAATTTAGAATGAAAATAGAATTGGGAAACCAAAATGCTGAATTCAAACATGGTATTTTACTGCTTGTTTTACACATGTGGAGGTTATTTTTAGCCTGGTCCCAGACCACTGAATCACTGCCCGCATCACCAATTTGTTCAGCGATTCAAATAGGTCAATTGTGCTTATTGATGGCTGGAGAAACAACTGACCAATCAGAGTTTGGTAGATGGGCTTAAGAATGGGGACACCATCTTCCCGACACAGCTAACTTACTACCGAGCTACATCCATGAAAAATAGCAACGGAAAAATGGTGACAAGTGTGGATGATGTGTCACTCGCTATAGACATGGACCCTGTTCTTCAAATGTGGCTCAATTGATTCAGGCTAACTTGCTGTTATCAGGCTAAAATAATCCTGTTTATTGTTATCTTGCTATTTTGGTCATTTGAAATCAGTTTGGGGGTTGATTTGTTAAACCTGGATGAATTTATCTTGAATTCATCTTATTTTGAAATAATTGGCAAAATGAGTAGAGAGTTGCAACGATGATCACTATTCATATGAATGGCTGAGTGCTAATTTTGAAATTGCAGGTACATGAGCTGTGTTGTGTGCGTTCCCAAGTGTGTTGGGAACCCTCCCAGCATGCACTGGGGCAAGATATTCTTGAACGTAAGTCTATTTTTATGTGTGTTTCTGCATTGTTACAGGGGTCATTTTGTTATATATTGTGCTCCACAATGTTTCCACTCTGTGAAACAGTGATGTTCCCATTAACAGTGTTACCAGTGAATATGGTTAGACTACGAGTGATGTTGGGTGCATGATTGTTGGGGGTTCCTAATAGACATGCAAGACACTTTTTAGTGATAATCATAAGCCTGCTATACTAAAATCTCTTAAAAAGCAGCTTTAATTGAATTAATTGAAAACCGTGTTCAGCAGAGTGAGTTATGCAGTTGATTATTTATTGTAAAGTTTTTGTGTTAAAATGGGAAATTCCCACTTTAATGACAAATTAAATGCCATATGTTCTGGCTTCATTGGCCTTTTAACAGTCAATATCTTTTTGTTTTCTTTTTGCTCATAGTACCTCAAGCTAAATTTGGTTTGGTTCTTTTTTATTTTAAATATTTATTTTATTTTGTTTTAACACATATAAATAAGGGTAACTCTTCATTATGACATTTTAATTGTGATAATTACATCAACAGATCATAGTGATTTTATAATAACCTGCATGTTCTCTTTGAAAATCATAATTTTATCAAAATTCTTTCATTATAAATCTAACAAAGCAAGCCTTATTTAATGTATAGGGTTCACCCTAAAACCTGTTGGTGATGATCTAAGTAACTCTTGAAAAGCCTGCACTTTTGCAGGTTTGGACTTAAGGACGTGTTGCTCTGACAACAGTTCCAGATTAATTTTAAACCAGCTTCAAAGAACCAAAAGATCCAGACTTGTGCCAAATCATCAACATTCTAAACTCTAGTTAAAACCCAAAAAGTCAGAATGATCGTGAGGCCCCGCTTTCACTGTCTGTATTCATACTGAAAATCAAGATCAAGCGAACTTTTTTCCCTTCTGTACGTACGAAGAACGGGGGAAAGGGTAGGGCAAAGCAAAAACAAAATACCCCCCTTCCAACAAGAATGCAGCTAACATGAACACAATGGATGACATTCAACAAAATGGCATTTCTGTCTGATTACCAAGCTAGGTCATTGTGGCTCTGACACCAGTTTCATTCCTGGGTGTTCCTTTCTTGTAGGTGTAGTATAGTAAAAGTTTATGACTATGTACATTTATTTGGATGTATTTGCGATTGCAAATGCTTTTCTGCTCTACAATCTGCAATACAATCTTCCAGCAGTGAAAGGTCACCACAGCTAAATGAACATTATGAGAAAAAACATTGAAAATATTTCATGAAATGGGGAAAAAAAAATAAATTTATTAAAATACAGCCTGATTTACCTGTGTTCCTGGAGCTGTTGCTCTAAACTTCGAGGAGTCTCCTTACAGAAAAGTTGACAGCTAGCAGGACTGTTAGCCAAGACGTTGGCCTATTGGGCAGAAGAAGAGTTAGGGACTGATGACTGTGTTCAGGATAATTACCATGGTAACTGGCTACAAACAGTTTCATTATTGTGGCATCATGGCAGAGCCAAATTATATTAGTGAATGTTATGCAAAGCAGCCATTTGGCTTAATAGTGGAAGGAAGGTCTTTATCTGTGTCAGGCACTTGTAAAAATCCCTTTATCATTGAATATAATGATAATGAGGAAGTATAGTTGGTGTTAGACTGTACCTGTAGTCTATGAGTGAGGTATTGTGTCTCCAAACTCTGTCTGCGGGACAGCAGAGGCGGCTGAGGCCCACCTTGGTATAAAGCTAGGCCCTCCTGCTGCTTGGATGCCTCACCCTTCAATCAAAAACATTAAGTATTAGAACAAATATTACGTTTATGCTCATGTACTTGTACACGCATGCACATGGACACACGTATCCCAGATCCCCTCTCCTGTAGGGTTATAAAGCTGTGTCGAGGTCTGGGTGCTTCATCGTATGGTCTAACTGGATTATCCATGGTGTCTCCTGCCCAAATGCCTGTGTGGTGACTGATCAGCCAGATGCCTTTCTCTAAATGGCATGTACCACAGGGATTACACAGTAGTTAAATGAAATGAAAGCAAATTAAAAGGATGATGGGGCCCGAGCAACATAACCAACAAAGAGCTGTGTTATTGAATTATGAGAGATGGACAAAAGGAAAACGACTAGATCTTGTCTGCTGCTACGATTGATTGTGTTTTTGTTTTTTTACACAGAAAAGCCTTCAGATCTTTCCTCGAATGGTTCCCTTTGCAGTGTGTCTATGTGAGTGTATTATTTTGTGTTTATGTGTGCCTGCCTTTGTGTGTGATTGCAGCTTGGGCCTATTGAGTGCCAGTCACTACTATGGTTAAGTCTGACTGACTTCAACAATGGCTGCATTCACTTTGGCCTAGGCTCCAGGCTCCAGGCCCCAGGGGGACGGGAGACAGTAAACAAGCCACAGTTGGCCGCCTCTCTTGGGGTTACACAACAGCCTGGGTGCCTGTTTTTTTTCCCTGGCCAACATGGGGTGAGGATAGTAGAGGGACTGAGAACGGGCTTGGGAAGAGAACGACCCTGAATGGATTTGAGTGAAGATGTGTGTGTGTGTTTTTGTGTGATTATGCAGTAGGATTAACCTCCAGGAGGTTGTGCAAGTGGTGCTGTGGTCCCAGGGGGCCCATGGCGGCCCCTTCCCCGGAGCCCATCTGCTCCACCAGCATCTGGACTTTGTTCAGCTCCAGGATGCCTTTGGTCCTCGCCAAGTTCTGGAGGTGCTGTCGAAATGCAACTAGACCTGAGACCACAAACAAATACAAACAATACAAAGTCATTATTGATTCTTGCAGCTAATCAACAGAATCACTTCCTCTTAGAGAGTCAGGCTTAATCCTCAGACGATTGCAAACCGGTTGACCGGTTAGCACATTTTATCACCCCTAATGACAATGTGACTGGATGTACGTCATCAGCCAGGTGTGGGGGTGTTTGTGTGAGCACATGTGACAGTATCTGTTTTTGTGTGCACTACAGCAAGTAGATCTGATAAGACCCATCCTGTGGTGACTAGCTATGGCTGTGAACGACAGGACCTGACTCACCGGGATGGTGGGAGTTATTTAAAACAAGAGTCAGCAGTCTGACGCAAAAGAATCCACGGCATCAACACTCTCCAAAGAGGATTAAGAAAAATAAATAAATAAATAGCCGCAAAAACCAACTGGGAGCGCACACTCCAGGCTTTAAATGTAGAGCTAGGAAAGTAACGCACATTTTTAAGCTTTAATTATATTTTCTACTTGGCTAAAGAACAGGTGATTTGCAACCAGCAGGCACAGAATAATCTAATAACGTAGCTGTAAAGAAAAAAAAAATGGAGAGTTAGACAGAGGCTGTTTAACATTCCCTCTCATATTTTGGCTCCTTTTTATCTTTGATGTGGAGTAGAGACAAATCTTGCCTGCCACAGACTGAAACTATGAAAAGAGAAAGAAAAGCAAGACGGAGAATGAGTGGCACAGAGGGAGAAGGAGAGTGAGTGAAAGAGATGGATAGAGAGAGAAGGGGGAAGAGAGAGAGGTATGTGGGCTGAAACCTTCAAATATCTGTCTGATTCATAACGTGAATCATCACCGCTGTAGTCGTCAGAGGGACTAGAGAGGGTGAGAGAAGGGAAGAGAGAGGAGGAAGAGACAGGGGGGAAAAAAGTGTGCAAAAGAGGACGGGGAGCAAATGACTTTTATCCAGAAGGCAGCATACATACATATATACGTGAGTGTGTGTGTAGAAGGTCGTGAGGAAGCAGCTGCAGCATCTGTGTCATGAGAGTCAATGCTCTTCCTCACGAATGGTGCTCTAGTGCTCCGTGGACATACGCACTGTGACACTTTATACATCAAACTCTGCAGCTCTTAGTGCCTGGATTTAAGGAGAGGTGTCGGATCTGGCATTTAATTGACACTTATATATGACACTAACCTGTCTTGTTTACTTCCACTTCAGAAAGTGATTTTCTATATATCACAGAATGTCTTTTAGCAAGAGCATGTCTGAACTTGCAGCATCAAGCTGTGTAGATAGAGCAATAAGGATAGTATAGTGATGATAAGAGATGTCAAAATGTCTTGTGACTGTATTGCATTATGGACTATTGAGTACTACTCCAATTTAGAAGTTGCACTTCTATAAACAATGAAGCCAGACTCACGAAGGACAGTTTAAAAAAAGTATCAAAATTGATGCAACCTGAGATATCTTTTTTTATTCCACGCCTTCTTCCCCCCTGTCAAACTCTGCTGCCTACATTACCTACAATGCAACTTGGCCGCTGACATTTGAGTCTGAGATTTGAATGTGTTATGCTAGTAGCAGCTAATGTAGCCTCAAGCCGCAAGCATCAAGCAGAGATGCGGAGCGGTAAACAGAGGTCTGGTAAGATCACTTCTTTCTAACTTCCCACCCCCAGACTATTTTAATGTTCATTATTTCAAACTTGTAGTCTTTAGACCCAACCGACACTGACTCAAGTTACATCACTTGAGGCAATTCATCAGACTTCACACAGCTCCTCTGGAGTCAAAAAAAACCTTTATAAAACTTTTTTCACATACACAGCTATATGCCCTAAGACCTGTAAACAGACTTGTATGTGTAAAATGGATACAGTTCCCCTTTAAGGTGGATTTGTCTATTGCCAGTGGTTGGTGAGGAACTTAATCATCTTCACATTGTTCTTTGCAGCCTCCTGCCATCTTATTCATTAAACTGCACTAAAAATTAAATCACATAACACAAGCAGTTAAACCTTCCATTATGGCTGCCAAATGGCCTTGTGCATATTGAAGTCGACCCTAAAGTGATGTGCTTGGGTTTATCAAGGAAGACTCCTAACCCATTATCAAGTCAATGTACTCTGAGTGCATACAGAGAAGTGGGTCATTTGAGAGAAGGTCCAGAGAGAAGAATGAATGCATATGGAGGAAAGAAAAGACAAATTAACACTGGTGGTTCTGACCTTGGGTAAGGGAGGTGTCAGAGGCACGGCGTCCTTCTCTGAAGCTGATGGGGGAGCGGTTGTGCGCCTCCCTATGCTGGGAAGTCAGGGCGGCCATTGCTGGGTTGGCGGGCCGAGTGCTCATGAAAGGCGTAGGGCTGATGCCGGGGGCAGAGCTGTTGGCTGGTACCACTTCATGGAGAGAGGGGGGATCCTCCAGCAAACCAAGGTCGCTGTGCATGGAGCCCATGTCGTAGCCGATGTCTGAGTCCACACTACCCATGGAGGGGTTGTGGCCTAGAGTGAATAATTTACCTGGGGGACAAAAGTTTTAATTCAATTTCAAGGAAGTGATCCTGAAAAACAGCTTCATTTTAGCATTAGATGCATGTGACAGAGTCTAAAGTTGTGTTTGATCAGGGGACACTGTACCTTGGTTCGAAGGCCCTGGCTGGTTGGTCACCTCAGAGAGGGTGTGTCGCCGCTGGCCAAACCGAGCTGTCTGATAGGCCGAGAGCAGGTGGGGCGGATCATCCTCTGTGTCGGGCTCCTCGGTCTCGATGCCCTCATCGATAGACGTCTCCATCATGTTGCTAGGCGACGAGGTGGAGGACTTGCGGAGGACAGTGGGGGGAGGAAGGGGGTCCAGCAGGCAGCCGTTCACCTAAAAGGGGGGGAGAGATAAGAGACAGAAAGAGAGAACGATAACTTTACATTCAATATTGACTGTGTCAGAAGGAAAACAGCTCTACACTGAAGGAACCAGGACACATTGTTAGTCAAATCAGGCATCTTAAAAACACAAAAGGGAGCATACACACAAAAACACACACACAAAATTCATCATTTGCCCCAGACCACTTGGATACAAGAAGGTGACCAGCATACTGAGAATGAGGGCTGCATTAGTTCCTCTCCCCCCTCGGTTTTCCCTCCACTCACCACAGTTGGTCTCATTCTGGGAGTTTGCGTGTGTTTGTTACAGCATGCAGGCCTGTGTGTGTTAGCCTAGAGGTGGAGGGTGGGGATAAAGGCATGCAGGGCCAGGAAGTGAGCTTTGACTGAAAGTGCGGTGTGACTGACACACACAGAGACATAAATTCACACACACACACACACACACACACACACACACACACAGACAAAGATCATCTGCATGAGTGGCCGCATAAACCGGAAAGCCTGGTGTTGGTCTAGAAAGAGCAACTTTGCCCAAATCCCCATCTGCTTTCTGTAGTGTGCTAGTTTAGGAATGCTGTTAGTCAAACGACACACATATACGGAGAACAAGAGGGGAAAACAACATTAAGAAATAGATGATGGAAAGGGGTGGGGGGGTCATAAAAAGGAGAGAAGTTAAAGGATGAAGAAGGGGAAGAGAGAGAAGCTGAATGGAAAAGAAAAAAAGGAACAAGAACAGCAGAGTCAAAAATTAAAAAAGAAAAGATGAGCTGTTGGCTGATGGGTAGGAGGTCACAGCGGCAAGATCGCTGGAGCAGCGCAGCAGCTTCCTGTCCATGTGTGTTCACTCAGCTTTGCATTAGATCACATCATAATCACAGGACAGCTTACATAACCAGGCTCCATTCACGTAGATAACGCGCACTGTTCTGTTCTGCTTACCACAGACACACACAGGGTGCATGCACACACACACACACAAAACGAAAATACACATTACTCTTTAATCAGTCGGTCAGCTCAACAACAGGCCCGAAGGAAAAGGTTGCTGGTTGACACAGATAAACAGGGACCGAGGGAGAGCATAGTGTGTGTGTGTGTGTGTGTGTGTGTGTGTGTGTGTGTGTGTCTGCGTGTTTCTAGAAGCCGTGCAGGACAGGCAGCTGTCCTGTCTGATGTGAGTGCTGGCTGAGTTCTTACATAAGAGAACAAGTCAGCTGCACTCTGGCAGGTTGACGGGGCAAGGCAACGCTCGAAACCTTCAAGGAGTCTGACACACACAAGCATGCACAGACATTTCTGATCCACAGTGAGTGGGTATGCTTATCAAAGCGAATCACTGTAAAGCTTATCGGGATAATTATTCAGGAGCTGGTGATGACCGAAATAACAACAACATCCATAACCGAAAAGCCACATGTGAGAAAAAGACACCCATGTCCCTTATGCCTCAGCCTGATTTTACTGGTCTTGGACCTACTTTGGGTGTGTTGACGTCTTCCACCATGAAATTCTGCTCCAGGGGACATGCAGTCTGGGGGAAGGTGAAAGCATCGGAGGAGGCTTGGGGCACAGCAGGGGAGCGCAACAGACGAACACCCTGCGGGAGCAAACCCACCTGGGCTGAACCACTGGTCGACTGCAGAGAGGGAGAAAACAGAGATGGCGAGAGTCGTTGACATTACATCAAAAAACCTTCGCCAATACTTAACAACATCCTTGATAATAATGCAATTACGACAAAATTGAGCTGCTGTGAATTTCACTTGACAATCCAAATGAGACACAGAGGCCAGATCCTAGATGGTGAGGGAAATGAAAGAGAAATTGCACTGTGTCGCTAAGAAGAGACAGTAGGCAAAGAAAAGAAAATAATGAATAATGCAGCTGAGGGAGACGCATTAAGATCAAGGCTGGGTTGGAAAAGACTGGGAGAGAGCAGATGAAGACAGAACCTGGCTGTATAAATAAATGAATGGGACGTGTCTGTCCAACTGTTTGTTCCTGGGTGCAGGTGTGAATAGTGAAGCTTTGATCAGAGAGTTGTGGAAGGTAATCTATTCGCACATTATTCAGAGCCCCCTCCCCCACCCCATCACCCTGACGTCCTGTGGCTACCTTGACGACAGTCTGTTCGGCAATGGTGCTGGGCCGTCGCTGGCGAGCGTCAAGCCGCTGTTCGACGGGGAAGCTGCAGCGATGGGCCTTGAGCCGCTCCACCAGCAGGTAGTAGATAGCAGCAAAGTGGTTGTAGCTCTTGTTCTGCAGAGACTGGAGGATGACAGACAACCTAAATGGCAGCGCCTGCAATTGAAGTTATTACTGAAGAATTCCCTCCATTTTGGATGACTTAAGATATTATTATATTATGATATTAAGATATGCTGAAATAATTCTTTATTTCTTTTCCGTCTGTGAAATTGGGTTGTTGCAGCAGCAAAAGAGCAGAATTTAGATAAAAAAATACAATAAATAGAATTTATTAAAAGAAACGACACAACACACAGAATACACTGCGTAGAAATGACATGCTCTTCCTTACACTGAGACAGAGCTTCAGTGAAGGGTGAAGAACTACTTGGTCTAAGGAGTAAATATATTTTCCTTTTATTTACAATCAGAGCTAAAAAACGTTCAAGTATGATTGTGATATTTTTGCTGAATACTGCAGCTGAATACTTTAGTATTACATGAACCATTAGACTACCAGAGCACCCCGTTTACAGATTTTTAAAAATATTTTCAATTCATCAGTACATTGCTGTATATTACAGAACTGTACATATATTGTCGATATTCCTCAATGGAAATCCAATGAAACACCTGACCTTACCAAGAGACAATATACAGTATATACTAGACTTGCACTAATAATGTACAGAATACTACCAGGCACTATTGTTGTATATTTTAGAGTTAAAGTGTGGTCATACATTTTAGTTTTAGTTTCTAGTTAAGAATTAAATTATTTACTGTATAATTACCAGTTTCTTATCTACTTCTTAGAGTGTCCTTGTGTTGTTTATTTTGTGATTCATGAGTGACTTAGCTGCTTTAACGCTGCAATTTCTCATTGAGATTAATAAAGTGCCTGTCTATTATCAATTATCAAGCACTGTAGCATATTACCGCATCTACAACACAATACAAAAAAAACTGAACGGCATTTCCCATGTGTACTTGCATAACAATGCACAAGTTTGCACGACTGGATGTGATTATCGGCTTCTGAATCCACTTCTGTCACATTTTCCCTGATCAAGGTCCAGTGACTGATTTGCACGCAGACCAGACGAGTGCAGGTACTCCAGTGTGACAATTTATTTGTTTTATTTTAGTATGTGCGAAGCCCCATTTCTCACTGAGCTATATACAGTATGTACATGAAGTGAGGTCTGCAATACACCACTTAAACCTCACTTCACCATGCTCCACCAAGGGACAGACTATGCAATTATGCAAACTACCTGGGGCAGCCAACTATCGTGGTTCCTAATACTGTAAGTATAGATATACTATTATGTTCAGATATAATACATTTAAAATGATGGTACTATTCTACCTTTTAAAACATGCAATAATGAAAAAAATGCCCTCAAAGCGCTTTTTCAGTGTCTGTGGATTATTATTGCTGCTGCTTTAACATGTAACCAGCATTTTAATGATGCAGCTAACTAATCAGATGCCTTCTGTGTAAAATCTTAAATCAATTAATAAGTTAACTAGTAACTATAGCAGTCAAAAAAAAAAGTACAATATATGCCTCTAAATTGTAGTGAAGTAGTAGTAGCAGTAGTGTAAAAGTGGGATAAAATAGCCATACTCAAGTTAAGTACAAGAACCTCAAAACTGTACTTGAATACAGTACTCGAGTAACTGTACCTTGTTATTTTCCCCAACTCAATGGTCTATTTAGCAGCCTATAACGTTCCCAAATAAGGAAAGACTGAGGATAAGGCACAAGGAAGGGCCTAGGGCTTCTAAATTACTAAATCTGCCACAGTGCTTACCTTACTCTGCATATTTATATCCTACTTTTATCTGTTTGTATGTTGTTCAGTTGCACTGCCAGGCACTCTCCTTCACCATTCTGCTTGGATGCGGCTAGTTAATAAAATTCTGTTTTCTGCGTGTGTAGTGATGCATAACTGCTGTCACTGTTATCTCCTTCACAGTCTGAAGCTATGACCTTTACACCTCTCACCTCTTCACATTCCTGTTGAATAAAAAACAAAAGCTAACTCCTCCCTGCAGATCAGTACTCACCTCTATAGTCTTGTGCTGGTCGATGCCAAGGCTATGCATCAGGCGAAGGACCTGTTCGCTGTACTCTCCCACACCCGCCTCGCCCTCAGCAGACAGAGGCTGCTGGTACAGAACAGGCCTCTGTACGGGAACGTACAGAGCCATCCACTTGTGCTCCTTGATCTGGGCCACAGACAGACGCTTTGATGGGTCCAGGACCAACATCCTGCGGATCAGGTGCTCACAGTCTGCGAGGGGTGGAAATAAGAACCATGGAGGATGTGAGGTGGTTTTTAATGGCCTTTCATATTTTAGCTCACCACTTTGTTTTTGTTTTTAACAAAAGGATGAGGTTCTTTATGTTCGATAAAGCTGACTTCTTGCTATAATTAAGCAAATTAAGCCACCAAGGGTCATGTCCTCGTCAACGTAGCCCAGATGAAGTGGGGCATAAATAAAATTTAGGAGCTTAAAATCTGCTCAATTCTTTTCTTAGTTTCCTCTGCCGTCACTTCTGAACAGTGTGTCCACACTCTTTTCTACTCTCCTCCCCTCCTAATGAGAGCTCCTCACCTCTAGTTAG
Organism: Coreoperca whiteheadi; assembly: GCA_011952105.1. Lineage (NCBI taxonomy): Eukaryota > Metazoa > Chordata > Actinopteri > Centrarchiformes > Sinipercidae > Coreoperca > Coreoperca whiteheadi. Next base: position 14,344,789 of record CM022478.1, read on the forward strand.
TGGCTAGATGAGTTTGACGTCAGACACAGCTGGGTTCTTAACAGGATTACAGTTCCCCTGGCTGTGCTGCTTTGGCCTGCTTGCACCCCTACTGCTTGCACCGCATTCCTGCCCGCCACACGGCATCTTTTCCCATACACCCTGCTGCTACAGTCTCACAGCAAAAACAGGTGTTTTCAACAATTAGGAGTTGGTCATTATTTCCTTGATCTTTCATACCTTGATCATTTCTTTATTGGAACATGTTTTTGAAATTAATGATCTCTACCTTGAGTTTTCATCCTGATTGAAATTATGATTTATGTGCTGTGCTTAAGTGACTAAACTTGTTCTCTTTTTGAAGTACATTTTAAAATGAATTATCGTATTGTCTTTTGGAGACTTTAGAGGCTCAGCAAATTAACTTCTCAGATATAAATGACACTCCACAGATCAGTCATTTTTGGTAAATATTATTAAACTTTTGTGTGTGTGTAGAAAGTGTAGGCTTGGTGGCAGAGCGGTCGCCTGTCAATCGGAAGGTCGGCGGTTCGATCCCCCAGCCATGCATCGAAGCATCCTTGAGCAAGATACTGAACCCCAAAATGCTCCTGAAGCTGCGACTTCGGTTTGTTAATGTTCTCATGTGTAAGTCACTTTGGATAAAAGCGTCTGCTAAATGTAAGTTAATTTTCTACACACATTACCAACCTTCTGCATACCACTTTATTCTCCTGCTCTACCAGTATCCAAAGATATCCTGGCTTCTGTCACAGAGTTGGGAGAGAGACCTCAGCAGTTCATAAGCTCAAGGACCTGGCTGCCAACCTGAACACACTGCTTCACATTCTTCCCAGTTGCCCTGCTGATCTACTAACGTCTGCTTACATTGCATTTTTTCCTACCTCGTGCCTGGCGATTCAGCCAACTCAATTTTTTCCCCTATTATGTGCATAACTAGTGTGCCCTTTACTGCACGTTTACCTCATGCTGTGGCATCTTAGCAGCTTGTGCTGCTGCTAAGTTGTAACCTGCTTCAAATAGAAGTTACTCAGGCTCTGCTCGTTGCTACAGTCACGTTTATAGCAAGAGATGAAGCACATTTGTCAAAGCTACTAACCACCAGGGAAGGTTGGACTATGTAAAGAGGCCGATATTTGCACAAGCGGCTGGCCGGCAGGCTGGCTGATTGATTGACACACTGTTCTTAGCCAGTACGTTACACCACCATGACTTAAACACAGAACCATCCCAGTTAACACTTGCAATGTCCCAGTGGTGTAGAGTTACACCAACTCCCCCAAAGAAAAAGAACAGCACTCTTGAAGAGCAGAGAGTAGGCACTGTGGCTGGCTTTATGTTATCTACTTTACTGATTTCATCAGACACAGGAGTTTCAAAATAACAAACTATAACCATTAGGTGTAAAATGCAACCATAAGCATAGTCATACATAGAGACATTTATGAATGAAATGCAACACAAACTGCAATTGCAAGCTTTCGAACATCACCAGATTTCACTTGAATTTCAAAAACAACACCCTGTTTTGTTTCAGTGTGGGCTGTGACTGGCTAGCTGTTCTACTCCAAAAAAAATGCCACAAGCAGAAAAACAAGCGGCTGAGATTCACATGGCAAAACTGCATGCAAAGTGTGTTTTTTTATTTTCAAATGGGAGTCAATTCGTTCTTACCAAATAGCAGATAAATCAATTTGTTTAACAAGAGGAAACTATTTTGCAAATCAATTAATCATCTAGTCATTTTTTTAAAGCAAAAATTCCAAACATGTATCCTACTTTTTCAGTTTTATATAATTATTAATTAAATATCTTTGAAATGGTCTGACAAAACAAGCAATTTGAGGACATCACCTTGGACTGTAAAAAAAACCCAACAACAATATTCTGGCATTCTGTAGACCAAATGATTTATCAAATAATCAAGAAAATACCGGTTGAGGCTTTAACCTGCAGTTTGAGGTGAGTTTCAACCGCAAATGTCATGCACAGATAACTCAGGGATTGGGTTGTTTGTTGTTGTGTAAAACATGACTCTAGGCTATTCTGTGCAATATGCAACAGCAGGGGAGACAAAAGACAACATCTACTGTAGTTATTAAGCCACTAAGTTGGGAGTAAAACATAACGTTCACAGTGCTGAGATGTTCTAGTGAGAGTTTACTGTGCGGTGCAAGGCTGTGCTGTGCACCACAGTGTTGGCTGGTGAGAGAAACAAGAGGAGATGAGGTGGACTGTTTCTGGATGAAGAAATCGGCACACTCTGTTCTCCTTGTTCGGGGAACAGGGGCTGGACTGGGGGTGGGGAGGCGAATTTGAGTGTCAGATTGGCCGCGGGGCTGACATTACACTCCTACATTCCCCTTACGTCTTAATTGTTTCAAGGTCCTGAACAGAAGAAAAAAGAAAAAGAAATCTGGTCGACTCACCACACCCCCTGTGGAGAAAGTGCTACAGACTTTCAGATGGGATACAGAGAAACAGACAGGGCCCCTGACGGACAGGAAGATGTCTTACAGATAGAGAAGCATGAGTCAGACAGACAAACAAACAGACAGACAGACAGGCAGAGTCTCCTCAGAGAGACAGACAGGAAAGCTGCTGGAAGGCCTCACTGGCTCTTCCCCAGGTTACATAAACAGCTCCAGCTCTGGACTTAATCTGCTGCCAGCTAGCTAGCGCAGGCAGTAACAGCAGGGCTGCTTTCAAACAGTTAGCCAACCTGACTCACTCTGCAGCCTGCGTGCATGTGCATACACACTGACGCACGTACACACATTACAGAGGACAATGACAGAGTGTCTCCTACTGTATCCCCTTCAAATGAGCGTAATGCTCTCTCGTTAATGAAATGACCCCGACTGGTTGCAGCCACAAGAGAGTCTGCCAGCGAACATTCAACAGTATGGTGACTCAAATGGGAAAGCATGATCTACTTATCTGAGTGGCAGTGTCCTCTCACAAATACACCGCATGCATGTAAATTTACAGGAATGTGAATTACTGACGGGTGGGAGTTGGCATAGTCTCCAGTCTTATTTTGTGATTAATATCCAAGGGAGTTTCTTCTTACCTTCAGTCATGAAGTAGGGGATGCGAAACCTTCCTTCTAGGACTCTCTGTCGAAGCACGGGCAGAGTGGGCCCATCGAAGGGCAACGCACCACACACCAGCACATATAGCACCACCCCCATACTCTATGAACATGAAGAGATGCAGAGAACAAGGTCAGGTCAGGAGCTTGGAACTATCAATCAGAGGTTCCTGGACTTACATACAAATGCATGGTCCTTCATACAAACAGAAACACAAACACACATAGAAATATAGTAAATGATTGCGATATACAGCAGGCTATTAACTGTGGTTTGGAAATCAACACCATATGACAGGAACAAAAGCTGTTGACTTAATCATCAATACTTTGATTCCATTGTTAGATATATAGTAATTCTCCAAAATGCTTTGCCTCAGCTGATTTCATGTAGCTTAAAGTAAAGTAAAGCGTAAAGGAAATGTTAATCAAAATTGCACTCACCGACAGAGAGTGACATGTAAATTCAATGTATGTTTCGTTGTATTTGGAAGAAATTATTCAAAATAATGTCTCGCAATTGTCTACTTCATGCAATCACTCATCTTACCCAGATGTCTAGCTGTGGGCCCTCATACTGTTGGCCCTCAAAGACCTCTGGAGCAGCATAAGGCGGGCTGCCGCACCACGTGGCCAGAGGCTCCCCGGGCTGGAAGAAGTTCCCGAATCCAAAATCTACACAGGGCAAAACACCAGGGCAATGATGGGTGGATTGGGAGGAAAGGTACAGGTAGTTTCAAATATTAAAGTGTCTTAAAATGATAAAGGCCCTTTCAAAATCTGTATCTATACAGCCCCATGTGTACAGCAGTTTCTGCAAAAAGACAGAACCTCTAACTGTTAGTATTACTGGTGACTCTAAAAAGGTAAGAGGTTATGCACATGGTGAATATCTACAGTATAGCTGCGGTGGCTGAAGTGGTCAAATTGTCAATAGAAAATGTCCAGAACAAAGATGGGTTATGTGACTAAGAGTTTATAAATGTCTCCATGGGGTCTGCAGGTTTTGTATAATGTAATATGTGATCCACATATTTGTACACTGAGGAAATTAGCCTTTGTATGAGGTAACCTGCCCTGGAGACTGACATCAATGCTGTGCTCCTATTGGCTGTCTGAAGAGTGACTAAAACTCAGATTTCAGTCTTCAGAGGAACAAGACAGAGAAGTCTAACTCACACTCACACAAAACGATGAGAAGTTCACGTCTGCCTTTCATTAAAATCCAACTAAAATCTGCAGTAATATCTGCCAAATCAAACTGAGCCAACTAGCGTGCCTGCAATTACTCAGCCAGCCCCTTTTTTCCTATTACTTCGTATCATTCACCCTCCCTCTTTCTCAAACCTTCTCCAGTAAATAATCCTTTGTCTCCTCTCCTCATTTGGTTTTACTTGACTTGCTACTAGTATTTACTTCTGGTGCTGAGATGATTAATCCATAAGTACGTCGACAGAAAATTCATTGATCACAACTTTGATAACTGATTCAAAACTTTATAATTTCATTTATCAAGAAAAAAATCCAACATTTGTCGTTGTAGCTTCTCAGATATGAGGATTTTATAGTTTTCTCTGCCTCGTTATCCTTGTAAATGGCATCTCCTCAACTTGTGACAGGCACTGGTTGTTATCTTTAAACATTTTATAGAGTATGATTAATTGATAAGTTTTTAAAAAGTGAATCGACAGATCATTGACAAGGAAAATACTTCCTTGCTTAGTTAGTTGGGACCCTGAGATGCTGTCATGGGACCTGACAGCTACAGTAGCAGACAATCAGGCTCACTTAACCCTCCACCCCCACCCCTTTTCCACAATTCGAAACAGTTACATAAAACAGAAAAAAATGTATTGCAAAACAAATAAATAACTCTGAAAAAAAAATATGGCTTACATAATGGGGCTAAAGTTGATGTGGGTTCGCGCACACACACACACACAAACACACACACACGCACACACACTAAGCAGTGTGTGGAAGAGAATGTGTAATGTGTATTCAGACAGACAAGCATACACACACACACACACACACACACACACATCACCTTACATTGCATTGAGCTGCATCTACCAACTTTATATTATCAATGAATCTGTAGATTATTTTGTTTTAGAATTATTTTGTTGATTCAACTTCATGATCATTTGGGGGTGGGGGGTGTAGTTTGTGGTGCTATTGAACTGTATTGTGCTATACAGAGAGGTTATTTAGCCAACCCTCACTGACATGAATGGGGTGGACAAAATAATAGAAACACCTGTCAGCATAATGCAATAGAGTTCAACAGCACCACAAACTAAATCCTCCAAAATGATCAACACCTCTCTAAAACAGTTTCAACACAAACTGAACATTATAACCTTCATGAGGAAAGGATTTATTGCAGGCTGTTGTATTAGACTGAATTATTTTAACTAGGCATACCTACTAAACTGGAAAGTGAGCGTACAAAACAGATAAAAGTAGCATATCCTTAAAATTAAGAAGCTAGAAGTGACGATAATCGTCATTTATCCTTGATAAATGACTTACATTTTTATGCTTATTTTCTGTCCACTGACTAATCATTTAATTTAGTAAAATGTAGGGTGTGTGGGTGTCTAGAGGCCTAATGGTTGAGAGGTATATTATATACTGCTGGGGACCTGTTGTATGACATTCAGCGATTCTCTCCCCCCTCTACTGTCCACTTTCAAATGAAGATAAAATGCTCAAAAAATACTTGGAGATGTGGATGATGACAACAATGCAGACTGTAGACTGCATGCTGTTTTTTAAATGTACAGAAAAGTAAAAGGTGCAGGAAATTCTAGTTCCCTGGAATATACATCTTACATACATGCAGACGTCTGAATCAGGTTTGAGAGATTAGGGCAGCGCAAACTCCCAAATGAAAAGGAAAAATATCAGGTTTGATACCATTTGTGTGAGTGTATGTATTCAATCCATGTAATTACTGCAGAGCAGGTGTGTTTGAAATAAAGTGGAGGGTAAAGCCACAGTGGGGTTTATTACAAGTATGTTTACTGTCTGATGCTGCTGTGAAGGTGAGATGGGAGACGCAGGCACAGCAGAGCGGAGCAGTGGAGTTGGGTTTATCGTCAGAAGCTGTGACCCATTTCATGGAGCTGAATACTGAGCAGACTGGTTGACGTCAAACGCTCCGGTGCACTGCAGGCTACTAACAGCACTCATAGCTCAGCAGGAAGGGTGGGGTGGGGTGGAGGCGCGTGTGTGTCGCGCACAACAGTATTAGCATAATATTAGCCTAAACATGTCACACTGGAACACACTCCAGCTAACGGCTTATACAACTGTGTGTGGATGTGACGAGCGTATGAGTGATGTCATCATGCCGCAGTAAGAGGACATCATCCAGTATTAAAAAATGTGTCCTTTCTAATAAGGTATGAGCATTGATATGGTTATGGCTGTAGCTCAGGCCGCACTGCCCTGGATTCACTCGTTCCTTTCTGCTCTCATGCCTTTGTCGTCTCTTCTCTCACACGTTATCACCTAAAATCTTATTCTCTCTCCTTGTCTTTCTGCTCATATGCTTCAGGTTCCCAAACGTAAACCTCTTTCACTCTTATGAAAAAGGACATTTCACTATTTAAAGTGAGAACTTTGTAACTTGAAAAATTAAAAACTTGCTCAATTCAGTATGCTTAGTTCCGAGACAACCTTACTTGGTCTGGAATGACCAGTAGTTTATAGTGGCTAATTTACCTATAAAGGAAGAAATCTCTGTCTTTCTTCCATTCTTTCTGTCAGTATGTCTGTCCTTCGCATATCTTGACAAGCGTTCATCCGATCGACTTCACACCTGAAGGTTGTAGTGCTGAGGACCCAAGGGAGTGCAGTGTTGAGTGCGAGCTCTTGAGATCTACAGACAAATTTATTATTAATATTTATTATTACATACTGTTTAGTGTATTGAGAGGGGACCCCTATTAACTGTTACACTGCCGAACGGCAAGTTGGGCACAGCTCACTCGCCGTTGCTCGCTACAGCCATAGATGTGTAATAATGGCTACAGTAAATTCAAGAACAGATGAAGAAAGAGAGACATGTAAGTTTGCCATTGTGTTTCACTAAACTCAAGCATTTCAAGTATCAGTGATGTAACTTCCAGAATGAACACTATTGTTTCCGGAAAGTAACCTGCTCCCAAATAGCTAGCTGTTAGCAATAACAGCAGCCAGTTGTTTATCTCACGTTCGCTACTAAGTTGAACGCTACTTTAGTTTGAAATGCCCATCCCTAATTGTGTCCCTGGCAATACTCCTGGCAGGTTTCTTGCTCAGGATCCAAGGAAGTGTAAAGTCGAATTCGAAGTTGTTTGGATGAGCGGTTCTAGAGAAATAATTGTCATATTGTCCGTGCCACAGTGTGATCCCTCCTGTTACTGTCCGATTTCCTATTATTTACTAGTTTGTTTCTTGCTTTTCACTGTAGTTTTAACTATTTCACTTGTGCCTGTATCTACAAGGCAAACATTCAATACATAAATAAACTCCAAGCACTTCCTGCTTGTACAACCCTGCCTCCGTGGATGCTTAACTTCCTGTCCTCACCTCTTGCTGTCGCTGTCTCTCATCTGTATCGATCATTGACTATAGCCTATATAATATATACATATACAGTACAGTCTATGGTGTAGATCAATGGATGAGCAGAGACAGTTGTTGACATAATGCAGTGCAGTGCTTCCTATTGGTGCAAGGAGCGGCACTTGACGGCATATGCCGCATCGCGTCGGCAGTGCGTTTTCCACTTAATGGCTTCCATTTGTTTCAGTTACTATAGAATACAGTGTGTATACAAAAAATAATTAGAAACAGTTTCTGCAACAGTTGTACTTGATCTGGATTGTTTACACTTTCTACATCATTTAATTGAGCATGAAACACATTTGGGCCATGTGTCCACCAAAGCGTTTATTCCCCAGCTGAAAACACCAGGCACTCTTCTGAAAACGCCCAGCTGTGAGCGCTTCAGAGCGCTTTTGAGGCACAGCATTTTTTTCAGCTGAGACGCTTTGGTTGTTATGATACCGAATACTCGTAGAAGTGATTCTAGCTAACTGCTACTTACGAAATGGTCCTCTAAGCCTTATTTTCATATTGATATTGTGGTAGCCCGGAGACGTCATCTGGTACAGACATGGATACTCAGAGACCAGCAGTATTCATTTCTCCCCTATTGTTGTCGTTGTTCAGCACTTGATTGGACGGTTGGCTAAAAAGTGACGAGCGCAGCATTTTACCCAAAGTTGAACATTTTGACACACGGCCTTAGGGTTTGGTGCACTTCTAATGACTTCACTCTGTGGATTGTTTCAACCTTGAAAAATACAAATACATAGTTAATGAAGCAATAAATGCATGTTATAGGTTTGGTGATGTGAGACAATGTATGACATATCGGATTTTGGTTTTGAAAGTGGTTCCTAGACCATTTTTGTGACCATAGAAACTCAACACTACCCAAAACATGGAATATACTGTATATATTCCTACTAAGCCACAAAGGCTGCTTCCTCTCCTCCTCTGATCTGGCAACTGCTTTTGTTTTTGTTATTTCTCCTCTATTTCCATCCCCTTCAATCTGTCAACTTGAATGTAAAGGAGTTGTTTGAAGTGAAAACATGAAGGGCATCCCCTGCTGCCACTGTTCCCTTCTCGTCTGCAGCCACCATGAGCATGACCTTTCTTTGACTGACCGCTGCCTGGTTAAGCTTCATACAGACTGACCAGAGGTGGCCTTTAGAAAGCAGGGAGAAACCACTGGACTGCAGGAAAAACCCAGAAGCCTTGGTACTGTCTGGACATGCGTATTCAGGGTAGTGCTGAAACGCTTAGATGATTAGTCAAGAAAGAGAAAACTTAAACAGCTAACTGACTTAAAATTGTCTAAGTCAGAGGTTTTCAAAGTGGGAGGCGGGCCTCCCCAGGTGGGCTCCAAACTGTTTCAAGGGGGGCTCAGAAAAAATAATATATTAGAGATATAGTAGTTTTAGGGAATTTTACAGTTTTTCCCACTTTCCCAGTCAGAAACTAATAAATGCCTTAGGACAAACCTTTTGTGTAGTTTTTGTTTTTGGTGTAGTCTGAAGTTAAGTCAAACAGCAATAGGCTATCCTTGCTCAATTGTTGAGTGTCTATGGGATCAAATAACATAATCATAACAAGTCATTCATTAAGCAAAAATGCCAAATATTCATGGAGTTCAGGTTTACAGATGTGAGGATTTGCTCCTTTTTATTGTAAACTGATGGGCAGCAAGGCTCAACGTATCACTTTGTATAGTTGAAAATAATGCATTAGTGCTGCCCTTCTTGCAGAGGGGCCCTGAGTTAATAATAATACACTTTGTTTGTATTACACCTGTCATACATAAAATGCTGCTTAAAGTAAAAAATACTGCTCAAAAATAAAACAGGGTAGAATAATAAGAATACAATTTAAAAGCAAGATTAAAAAGGTCAGTCTTAAAATGCTTTTTAAAGGAATTTACAGAAGTTTTAAAATCTAGTTTTAAGGCCTTTTTTGTTTTAGTTTATCTTGTCTATCGTGCTTACGTGGTGCACGTAATACACACAAAATTCATACAGAACACACAGAGCATGTGGGGTGAAAAGCAGGTGAGGGTCAATGGGGGCCCACAGCACATTTCAGCCCAGGGGCCCTCTAATGAGTTAATCTGGTCCTGTTCGTTGGCCAAAACAAGAAATATGAAGATTTCACTCTGGAAAACTGTGATGGATATTTTACACTTTTTTTCTAAAAAGGTCATCGATCATTTAGTGTTGTTAGTTGCAGCCCTTCCCAATTTGCAATGCATCTGTTTTACTATGTCCCCATTTTTTTGTCATATGCACACACGTCGCGATACACTGCCAATAGTGTCACACTAATCCACTGATCTACAGATGGCAGTAATGTGCCAAGATATGCAGCAATGCACCAGCAAAGGCAAGAAAGAAGAAGACTGCTTGCTAGTAAACATTTAAAACTTCTAAGAAACATCAGCATCAGCTTTGCAAATGGTTTATGAGGAAGGAAATGCATTCATCACATTATGAGATCTCAAGGATACACACACAGTGCATTTTGGTGAGTAACACTGAATGTAAAAATAACTTTAGTTTGTTTACAAGAAAACAGCACAGGGCACCTTTAAGGTCTAAAAATAATAATAAATAGATTAATTGATAATGAAAATAACTATTAGACGCAGCTATAGATGCAGATTAGCCCAGCATGAACACAAACAGAAAAGGAAATATTCACCTCTTTCATCATGGTTGAATGGATTGCTACTTTAAACTGACACCAGTGTTACTAATGCAGCAACGACATTCGAAGTGAGGACAGTCTTTCCCATGTACAGTTAAAATCTGATGTTTACTCATCTAAACTTCATTTACCGTTTACCAAACTTATCAGAGCATGCTGTGCGTAAGAGAAGTACAGAATGTACCTTGCTGCTGATGTCCTCCCCAGAGACGGTTTCTCTAATCACAAGCCAGGTAATGTTCTGTTCATTGTTTTCCTGCTTCAAATCTAATCTGCCGCTCGGACAATCGGCTGTGAGTCAGACATGTTTGTAATAAATTACTGCTGTAATAACATCTCCAGGTTATCATCTTGGAACCTTCTGAGAAACAGTGGACAGGATGATGCGAGTAATCATGCAGGTGAAACACTCGGTTCTCTATCAGTTATTGTATTAGTTTTGTCTAATTCTGTCCTTATCTGACTTTACCTTTTAGAACAAATAAAAGCCACTGAACACTTGCCGTGACTTGTATGAGGATTAACTGGGATGCTCATCTGTAATTTCCCCCCCATGAAGTAACATTTATCAGATCAATAAACAATGATTTTATTCTACTATTTGGAGTATTTGATGTGAAGTCCTTTCAGCACAAGAGGCCATTTTCCCTGGTTCACACATTCATACTGAGTGTGTCAGGTATCCTTTCACACCTGTATTTTTAGCTGTCCTCATGTGATCAGCTCTCCTTAGATGGATTCTAGTATCAGCTCCGAATAAAGCATAAGATAAACCTTGGCCTCGTTCAGAACATTGTGTCATCTGCAGCGCTGCCACCCTGCTATGTACAGCTCTTTATCATTCTTCCTTTATCCTCTCATCCGCCACTCTGTCACCAAAGTAACCAATCCATATTATCACCTTGTCGCCTCCAATTAAACCCAAAATCTCCCCTCCCATCACCCCCATTCCCTCCCAGCCACCCCCTTCTCCCCTTTGGAAAACAGCAGTAGGGTGACATTATCTCTAGCTAGCTCTAAATGCCAGTTGCTTAATAATCACACTTTGAAGCTTGTACTACAGACCTCAGCTTAGTCTCAAATCTCTGACACTGGTTCTGTTCCTCTTTTTGTCCCCTATCTTTAATATTTGGTCTCCCCTGATCATCAGTTTTGATAAGGTTGCACAAGCAATCTCACAAGCAACCTCTGACCACTTCTTAACACTGTGCAAATGGCCTGGGCAGGTACTTAAGACCAGTCTGAACTACGCACTATGTCGTTACGGTACCTGCAATCTTGATGTTCATGTGGCCATCCAGTAGCAGATTCTCCGCCTTCAGGTCCCTGTGGACGATGTTGCGGTTGTGACAATACTCCACCGCTGACAGGATCTGCCAGAACTTCCTCCTGGCCTCGAGCTCACTGAGACGGCCGTGCTTCGCCAGGTAGTCTGCAGCCAGAGAGAGAAGCAAAGACAGTGGAGCGAGTTGATCTGTCATGTTAGAAGGATATTCAGATAATATTTTACATTGACTTATTATCCAACATGACTGTTCAGACCTTACAAACACAGTATAAGGTTTCGCTTTGTACAGCTGAAAAGAATGCATTAGTGCAGATTTTTCATTCTACTGAGTGTTGGTGGTTGTGTTGAAAGGATAATTTACTTTTGATGAGCTGCAGGCCTGGTGCCAATAGTAGTTGACAGCTGCTCTACATGCTTTGTTGTATGCTTTGTGAAGTTATTCCGTGCAAGTTGTAAAACGTAATTTTACTTTGGAAACTCCTGTTCTAGCCCTGTGTGTGTTTAAGTGTTTGCGTGCGTGTGTGAATTGGCAGTGGCTGACAGTGGAGAATGCACTGGGTTGTCATAGCCGGAGGAGGAAAGGGGAGGAAGAGATTTCTGAGAACTGGTCTTCTGCTACATAATGTCCACATTAGTGCAAGCTGGAACAGGGTGTGAGTTGGGGGGGGGGGGGTTAGTGGGAGGTTTAATAATGATGCAATTTGTCAGTGTATGATTGTAGTGCACACACAGACATCTTGATTTCTTTGGAAATCAAGATACCAATGTAAATTTGAACCTTAGTTCTTACCCAATGAGTAACAAAAACATCGGATTTATCTATTTACTCAGTAAAACAGACTTCGTTTGTGGTTGTTTAGAAAGACGCATGAAACCAAACTCTATGCTGTCTCTGGCGGGCCAAAGTCATAAATCTTACTATCTTCTTTCTCCAAGCATCTAGATCACTGACCTTATCATTGTCTGCTCTCAGACCGCCCTCACTATTTTTCTAACCTTTCACACTCAGTGTTCACTAATTCTTACAAAGTCGGCGCCGACAGACTATTTTACAGGATGCATGATATTTTTGCAGCCCTGTGAACTTTGGAAAGTGTGGTGTTTGTTGCTGTCGGCAGGGTTCCTCTTCACACCTCTCTGTCCAGATAGCTTGCAAACTCTTCAATTCACACTCTGTGGCAAACAAGATAGGACACTCCGTGTTGGCTTTCCTTCCAGCTGGCATGAATACAGACCACTGACCAAACCTGACAACAATGCACAACAACCACAACAAACCCAGCCAACAAAACTTCATTATATGAGTAAACAGAATGTGCAAAATATAAGGAACGCAATTATGTGAAGGCCCACAAGGTTAATCTCATAAGAGCATTTTTGTAATCAGAAAGCAGACAGGGACTTGCAGCTTAGTTTGCTCACGATATTAAAAACAACCTTTTGCCTGTTCTTTGCATTTGTTAGAAATACCTTATATCTTGTCTTTTTTTTTTTTTACACAAGTAATATTGCTGTGATTTCCCTGGTGTACAGACACATTTATGTAAAGATAAGATCACTGACAGAAACAAGGCCTCTGTCAAGATGCACACAGACGTCACAACAAGCCAGTTTCACAGCCCACTAACATTGTGCCATCAACTAAACGTGAAGTAGAGCAACACAGTGTATGTCCAGAGGCAAGCGACATGCATCACGTTGTAAACATCTCATCTCTGTATTTTCTCGACGCAGAGTTGAACAAAAGGCCAGCTGTGTGTTGGGCCAAAGACAATACAATATGTACAATAAAAACGACTAGGCCATAAGTTGCAATATTAAGCTTCATGGAGAAGATCCTGGTTTTTTATCAACAGCGCGGTTGATAAATAGCTAACATCTGACAGAGTGAGAAAACCTGATTAGATAGTGGCTGGCAAATTCAATAGAGGAGGCCCTTTAGTGACCAGGGCAGCTTTCATGCAACACTGCTAATCAAAAAACACACTGGGGAGGGGAATGTGTCGAGGAGGTCCAAGTATGCACCTGTCAGGAGAACAGGACTCTAAAGTAATAACTGTTCTGGGATCAAATCTCTCCCTTTCTTGGTGTGCCTCTATCTCTGAAGGTGTCAGTATGCTTCAGCTGAAGTGTTTGTCTGACGGTCAAACAGTAACAAGCTGTATGAACAAGTTCGATTCGAGCATCGTCCAACCACGTCGTCCGACTACATCTGACCAAAGGTGTTTGTGCTGTGGCAGTTGCACTTGAAGGCGGGGTGAAAAGCCTGAAAGGGTTGAGACAAAAACTGTGCACACTTTCAGAAAACTTTCCTCTAAGGAAATCAAGGTGTAGCACTTGTTTGTACACACAAAGAGTGACTGAAGTCGTTTTGTGAGAATTATAAAAACAGAGATTAAGAGTGAAATCCTGCCTACTTTCTCACCTCCGCACACCTTTCTAAATCACTGTGTGAAGTGGGGCGTGCATGTTTGTATTGTTGTTTTCTGAAAAAATTCGGGGAAAAACTAAAGTTGTTGGACACAGCCCTCCCAAATCTGACGTTGGAAAGGTGTTTCCGAAGCTGTTCGACCATCCAACCAGCACTTTGGTCTCAGCCCTCGCACAAACATATTAACACACTGTTCTCTTGTGCCCTGCAATAGCCATGGCTCTATAAGGCAACATTATGGAGTTTTGGGTGATAATAGGAAATCTAAGGCGGCAACTGACGATTTTTGTCATTTTCAATTTAACTGCAACCATACTGTTTGGTCTATAAAATGTCAGAAAATGTCCATCACAAGTTCCCAGTCTTCAAATTGCCAAATTAATATTGCCTATTTGGTCTAACCAACAGTCCATACCCCAAAGATTACTATATTATTCAGTTTACTGTTTATTATTCAGTTTACTATCATAGAAGACTACAAAAACCAGAAAATTCTGGAGCAAAAACCAGTAAATGTACGACATTCTGGCTTGAAAACAGATTAATCAATTACTCTTGGTTTCAGCTCTAAAAAGAATCCCACTTGACCGTTTTAACACTGAAACACTCAACAAGCCAAATGTTGAACACCACACAACTAATCTTAATTCTGTATGAACAGCAGCACTGTGTTGCTACTGCTTGTTCTACAGTAGCACTTGAAAAAAACAAGCCATTACTGTCTGAACACTGTGCCGCTACACACACACACACACACACACACACAAAATGCGGTATGTTGCCCCAGTGGAAGGATGAGTAATCCACCGATACAATGTTGGCAAGGGCAAGGACCTCAGCACAGTGAGGCAAACAGATGCATTCTGGGAAAGCGAACAGAACAAGAATGAATCATAGGGGTACTGGGGAACAGCTCAACAACTACTGTGTTCCACTTCTGCTGAGAGCTGGGCGAGGAGCGACGTCTCTCAACAGCTGCTCAGGTTTGGAGGGGACAAACATCATGGGTACAAACTGGCTTGTTGGCTAGACCTCTGGCTGGACTTCAGATAACACCACGGGGCAGACATGGGGAGTGTGTGCGTGTGTGTGTGTGTGTGTGCATAGAGGACAAGGGGCAAACACACACTCTGTTTCCACATCAGTAACTGATACCCAAACCACTTAAGTACAGCAGCCACATTAAAGTCACGTCTATGTGGGTGTTGATAGATGTTGGTGCTGATTTAATACTGGCACCCTCAGGGGTTAAATTGGTCTGGAGCCAGCTGGAGCTGAACACTGCACTTTCATTCAAGTTATAACCCACCAAAGCTCAGCTGCAACTACTGCTCGTGACAGTTAAATTCTCTTGTATGAAATACAAGAACCAAGAAGAAAAAAATCCTATTTGTTTTGCCTAAAAAAACAAAAAACAAGGCTCATGACTTACAATAATACCCTTTCCATTCCAACTCATGGGTTATTTCGCCCAGCCACTAGTCAGGACAGAGTTGAGTGGAGTTGGGTGATAGATTCAAATGTTGACCTTTGTATGTATTGCCACATTACACTGATAGAGATTTAATTTTAACTACCAGAATGTGCAGGCACAATCATAGCCAATCACATTCACTACTTTCATGCCCTCGTCTGCCCATTTGGTCTCGTCTTTTTGTATGTATTTTTATGGAGATAGATTTGTCTCAATATTGTTTGTGTGAACAGATCGACAATCACACGTGTAAATGTGTAATCTGTAAATATGAAACACCATCCACAAAAACATTTGTAAAGCTTTTTGTAATTTTTAAACTCATAAAACATTTTGCAAATATAAAACGGATCCGCAGATACACAAACAAATTCCACAAAACAAATCTGTGAATATATTAAATTTATTCACAAATAAATGAAAAGCATTTGTGAATATCTTCCTAATATTTACAAACATGCATTTGTGAATGCGGTTTTTATTTATGAAGCAAAAAGGCATTTGTGGATCTCAATTCTGCACTTGTGGATTTGCATTTTACACACACAGAGTTTTGAGACAAACTTTTCACCAGTCTGAATGAAAAGCCACATGTATCACTTGGCCATTTTCAGATAGCACTTGATCACAAGCTGACAACGTCCTTTCCACATTTCAAAATAAGAGCATGCAAAAAAAAGAAAAAATAAATGTTACTGAGTGCCAAGTCAAGACTAGATTACATCGGATTACACTCACAGAAATAAAGCACTAGAATACTCGATACTGAAGCCCAAATATCCTTCACAGGTGTCATCTTGGGTGTCATGTGACCCAAGTGTGTGATTCAGACTGTAAGATGAGTTAGAACTCATACTGTTCCCTGTGGTCACATAGGCCTGCTCAGTTTGCACTAAGTTCTCCTTTTCATGGTATTTTTATCTCCTAAAAAATAAAATATGAATGCTTTCTACTCACCTGCTTCTTTAGTCTGTGATCAGGCCTATTTGGTTTGGATGAACAGCTGCTTCATGATAGCATCAGAAAGTCAGACCATTTACAGAAAATAAAACAGGTATTTTGATGTGTCCAAAAACACTGTCAGTGTGTGACAGGCAACTAAAAACAGTCTGTGTGTTTGGTAATTAAGAATGACGCACGTCAGGCCACCTTCTATTGTTTAAGGTTTTCAAGCCTTTCTTAGCATACTGGGAAATAATGGTTTTAATTTAGGGGTTAATAATTAGCATTTTTCTGAGGGTACTTGAGGAGGCAATAACCCATAAAATACATTTCAATCACATCATTATTCAAACATTAAAAACTCTATTAGGTGTTTATAATCTCCTCATGATGTCTATTTTGGGTGAAATAGTACAACAATGACTAGAGTGATGGCAGGACCCTAGACCCCCAACCTCCAAGTAGCATTACTTTATATTATTATTATTGTTGTTGTTATGAAGTTCTGACACTTGAAGATGTTTGACATACAAGATAATATAGATGACATTGCCCTTGTTAGCTTTCCGACACTGGATGATTATTGCCAATGCCACTGATTCATTTTCTTTGGTTTTCTGCTTTATACAATAGATGAATGCAGGTGGTTAAGAAACACTAATAAAGAATGAATGTTACAACAGAAGAAACACCACATTTTCTTATTTATTACTAAAACACTACAGTGTTTCCAAATGTCTGCAATCACGGAAGAAGAGGAGCACAAATTACCTCAGCTCAAATGTAGAAAAACATGTCAGTTTTATTCTGGCACAACATTTTCCTTCTTGCAATTTTTCTTTCAGCAGGTGGATCCTTGAAAGCTACCACATAAGATGCTGCCTGTCACTCAACTGAAAACACATTTTGTAAATATCAAAAGGGAGGAAATCTGCTCCCTTCAAGCATCCCCAAAAATGAATTGAGTGCAACATATCTGACATAATCCCTGCGCCGGTGATATATTGCTAATACAGTGTATATGTAATTGACTGATTTATATGCACAGATTTTGTCTGTGCATATAAATCAATTTGTTTGGATAATGCTGGTCAGGTCTGCTAGCCACTTAGCCTAATCTGAGCACACATAACATTCCAGTCATGTAGAGTGTGTACGTAGGCCTTTGTCCTTCAACTCTATTTCAGCTACATCAGTGCTGTAAGTTGACTGAAGAGCAGGGGATGACGGCGTCTTTTTTGTCGTTTAAACGTTACTGCCGCTGTTTATTGCTGCTAGAAAATAATCCAGCATATGGAAACCTCCAGATTTCAGGTTTAATGTGATATGTCAACTAAGATCAACATACCTTGGAGATATTTTTATATTTTAGCCATTTAGGAGTGATTGCTAAATTTGTGTCACAAGTTAATTTTGGGTCACACTTTTTGGAAAAATAGGGAATTAAAGCCTTGCACATTTTGCCTAGGTAGCCAACAACTGGTCCTACTCTGGCAGCCATTCCTGAAAACTGACCCAGTAAATATAAAGGATGGTTTATGGTGACAGAGAAATTGACAGCCTAAGTACATAAGAATGTGTATCAAAAAACAGACTGAGTATTTCTTTGAAGTCAACAGTCTCCCTGTTTCATTCCCTCTCCATCAGTCAGACAAGAGATCTGCATGAGTGATTCTACTCACTGCCAGCTATTATACTCCCCTTTCTCCAGCAGTGCTTTCTTAAATATGCATGCCCTACATTTCCCCACCACCTTCCAAATTCAAATGGATGTCCCCTGCTCTCGCCTCTATTCTCTTCTGCCTCCTCTCCCCTCCTGCCTCTGCAACTCTGCTTTATTTGTGGCTGACCCAATTTCCAGGTTTGATCCATCCTGCGGTTTTGAGGCAGACTGTGGAGCGGCAGACTGACTGACAGACAGACACAAAGGCACACCAACAAACTGGCATGGATGTTTCTGCTGTGCCCATTACTGTGCCCACCCACCCCTTTGCGAGAATGAACCCATCACTCTCCGCCTCCTTGTGCTAAACCCAGCTCCGCTTCTTTGTCTTTATGGCTCCAGACGCGCGCACGCACACGCACACGCACAACCACACACAAAACCCCTCCTGCTCCTCCACAACACAATTTACTGTTTGGTCTGCAGAGAGAATTGGAGGCTCATCCATTGTCTCACAGATTTGCTGTAACAGGGTGGGCTGCTAAGCATCCACAACAACTTCACATCTTCTGCTCTTGGTAACCCATGGCCAGGAGCAGACCTGAGAAATTCATCATGTCAGAAAAGCGGAGGCAACCCTCTGGAGGACGATATTGGAGGAAGAGGCTGGTGATCTGGCTTGGCAGCTTATCCGTTTGTCTGAGTGCATCTTGACTGAATGAAATGATCTCCAGAAAGCGTATTTGGAAATCAGAAATGATTGTTCAATTTTGTGAGATTGAATACTGTAATACTAGTCTAGTGCTGAAGCTACCAGTCGGTGTCCGTCTGGCTGAGTCAACGCTGCTATTTCTGCAGCTGATGACATAGAAATGTCTTACATAACTATATTACATTGTGCAATCGGGGCAGAGGGGTCCGAGGAATCAGGACACAATGGTTTTATAATACCCTGAACTGACCCAAGAGAAAATCTATGGATTATGGAAAATGAGGTTGACCAATCATGATTGGTTATTTAAAAGGAAAAGTTCGACATTTTAGGAAGCACACGCCATCACTTTCTTGCAGTGTGAAGAAGTGAGAAGATCAAAAACCCTTTCATAGTTGTCTGTAAACTATGAAGCTACAGCCATGAGACAGACTGGAAACAGGGGTAAACAGCTAGCATAGGTCGGTTCAAAAGTAAAATAACAAAAAAGGAAATCGGCCTACCATCAGCGCTAAAGCTCACTCACATGTTTCTATCATAACTTGTTTCTAGAAATGACCGATTTTATTTTTTCCTGTGGACAGTCAGGCTAGCTGTTTCCCCATGCTTTCAGTCTTTATGCTAAGCTAAGCTAACCTACCTTTTCCTGGATGTAGCTGCATATTTAACAGACAAATAGGAGAGTGGTATCAATCTTCTCATCGAATTCTTTGCATGAAAGCAAATAAGCATATTTCCCCACAATGTCGAACTACAGCGAGGGGACTGTAATATTCCTGTCATTACATAGCTTGACTAGGACCACAGAGGCTGCTGCTTGGTCTAACTACAATAAGCTGCAATGGCTGTAACATATGTACTGATACAGATGAATGTATTCTGTTTCATCTCTGTGCACGTCTTCACTTCCTTCACATTTTTAACCACGCTCTTTTCTCATTCATTTTTTCTTGTGCCTGCTTCCCAGCTCTCTCTAGGTCACAGGAGCAGGAGTTGCTGCTGCTGACTCAACATCACAAGTGGAACACTGGCCTCAGAATTACAAAGACACACACACACACACACACACACACACGACATGACTATTAAGTTTACCGTAGACTATCGCTGGAGTAATCCTCTCAGCTACTGTGTCTGGAAGTAGGCCGAGTGCAAACATTCTCAGACAGTGTAATAGGTGAGGCCAATAATCTATGTGGATCATGATCCACTTATAGGTTGTCCACATCAGACAGGTCTATACTTGCATTATACATTCTTGAAATATGTGAATGTAAGTAGCAGTTCTGCGTGTTCAGAACTGGAATGATTCCAGGAATCTTTTGCTTTTGACAAAAAACAAACCCTACGAAATTATATCTAAGCATTTATAATCCTGCAACAAATGCAAATAACTGCAAAAAACGTGCTCTTTCTTTGGGCTAATGTCCGGTGTACTGGATTGAGATTGCAGTGTGTACACATTGTACAAATTGAGTGTGCGTGTGTAGTTGTGATAGAGCGCATGTGGTGCTATGGCAGACTAAGATAATTTCTTATCTTCAAGTACTATTCTTGCTATGTTTCGACTTGTCTGTCCTTTCCAGCACAAATGTCTTTCTTTGCTCTGTGTAAACCACTTCTACTGTAAAAATCCATTATTGTACCATGTGAGTTCAGACTGCCCACTTGGAAACTTGTATTATGTTTATATGGCAAATCTGACTTTACTTCCTTATTGGTCCTCTCAAAAACCTGGTAAATGACTGACTGGAAATTGTTTATAGCAAAGGAATCATTTTATAATATCTGATGAATCAAATCAAATGAATAAGGCGAGCTGTATTTTTTCTCAGTGACCTGCTTCAGCCACTTGTTGCAAAATGAGTGAAAACTGCAACAACTGGTCCTTTTAGTAATTTAAAAATCATCATGAAAGACTTTCAGGCTGCCTGCCATGCTAAATCATAGATGCTTTGTTGGTGAGACTACTGCCTATGGAGTGTTCACTCTTCATATTGTGAATTTCATAATACTGTTTTAGGTGATTGTCAAATTTTTGAAAATCAAAAGTAGTCTATAAAGTTTGTATGCCTTGTTTCGTGGTGTTTTCCTTTTGAACCAATCTCTTCTGAAAGAGAAAATCTTAACATAGATGAAATGATTAGTTGGCAGACATTTAAAAATGCCAAACATTCCCTTGTTCCAGCTTCTCAAATGTGAGGATTTGCTGCTTCTGTGAGTGTGGGCTTGGTAAAACAAATTGTCATAACATTTTTAAGACCTACCGATTAATGGATTCATTGAGAAAATAGGCAGAATCAAACAATAATGAAAATAACCGTAAACCCTAAATTTCAATAAAACATATTAACACAATCTTAACTAAACTGGACACAGTCAGCATTGCCTTAGATAATGTGGTGCACAGATATGGAGTGCCATCTTAAATATTATGAAGAGCTTGCTATAATTCCAAAATTTTAAGAAAACAAATGTCATTAAATCATGGTGTTTAATTAATCCTGATGATATCTAATTCATCGTTTTCTTTACTATAGGATTAGAATCAGTTGATTGGTGCAGCATTGCTCTGTTTCTAGACTTTTTGTGTCTCATGTTTTCTTATCTTTTATCTTTGTGTGTATTTCATTTGTTAATTCATGCCTTTTCATATGTTGTTTTAACTTGATTTGGGGAAAGGTCTACTGTATAAGCCTACAGTTTCTTGTCCTCTCCTGTCACACGTTTAACTTCTGTTATCGGTTATAATGCTGTTTGTATAATGCAAATATCAGATATAAATATCCACGCATATCAGAAATGTTTGTGAAATGCTCGCTTATAAGTAGGTCCTGTTTATTATTGCTACTTTTTGCAGATCTGCTATTAAACATCCGAATAGTTTAAGTTTAACAGACAGTATTCAAAATTGAATGTATTTAAAGTGCCAACGATCAGTGAAAATGCAGGAATGACGTTGGCCAGCGTGCAGAAAGTAATCTTGATATCTTGCCTAATCTGAACATCTGAGCAGTAAACCAGTGAGCAGCAAGTGATTTTGCACCACCTATGGTAATAAATCAGTCTTTTTCTCTTTGAGGCTGCCTCTCTGCGGCCTTCACAGGCCGTTAGTGATGTAATTTTATAGGACAAGAAAACAATGTCAGCACATTTACCATGGCAATTAGCACATGACAAGTGCTACATTAGGACATTGTTCTCAGACTTACCTCAATCATGTGACCTTTGAGATTGAGGTTGGAATAAGTGTAAGAGCAACGCAAACGCAACAAGACTTTGATACTTCCTTGTCCGTCAAAAACATTACTGACGCAACAGTGCTGATTTTTTGTGCAACTGATATGGGGAGGATGTGAATGAACTGGGCAGGACAATGTTTGTAAGTGAGGTCAGATAGATCCTGTACTTGAAAAGATCACTCACCGAATATCTCCCCATTCTTGGCATACTCCGTGACTAAGTAAAGCATGTTCTTCGTCTCCATCACCTGAGAGAGGGAGAGGACGACGGAGCAGGGGCCGAGGGAAGGGAGAAAAGAGTGGGAGAGTGAACGTGAATACACACAGAAGACCACTTTTCAATAGTAACAGCATCCAAATTAACAAACAATCCAAATTAACAGTCTCCAGCAACAAGAGAGAATTAGGAAAGGAAAAAGAAAACAGATACAAATGACCAAAATATTACACAACTGTCCACGTGGCTTTTTCTGAGGTTCAACTGCAGTGTCTGGCATCGAAAAAGTCAAGAGCAAAACAAAATGCATGAATGGCACAGGGTCTAAATATGGCATCCATGTAAGAGAACGGAGGTGGACGGATGGCGTTGCAGAGTATATTTGAATGGTACTTAAAACCTTTCAGTCCTCACACGGTGCTGTGTTGTGTAGGAGGAGGAGAACCAATTTAGAAGCAGAAACACTCAGGAGATGAATAGAATCAGATGGAGAGGGGAGGATGAATCAGACACAGTGAGCCAGACATTCACACTAGAAATCCCACGCTCATTGTTTATGATCAATTTTCCATCTGTTACACTGACCGATTCATGGATTTAGGAAATGAAAGCCAGTTTTTTTTTTTTGTTTTTTTTGGGTTGGGCCTGGTTGTGTAACAAACACATTTTGTCCTCTCTGTATTGTGGCGCTGGAATACAATTGATTGATGAATTAAGCCCGGGTATGGGTACTCCGTATCATTCAATCAAAACAAGTAGCATTGTGAGCCAAGACAGCATCTAATCTGGGAAATAACCCTCTCTCGCAGCAGACATTTTGACTTGCCACAGCAGGAAAAGCACAGGTGTAACTAATAGTATTAACGATGGTTGTGTTTCATGTAGGTGTGCCAATAAACCAGCATGTTACAAAAGCCGGGCCCTGGCACTGGCACACCTGAGTGGGATGCAGCCATTGTTAATGTTATTAGCTATGCCGGTGTTTGACAAGATAAAATATCCACCACAAGAGTGCTCTATTTTCAATTTATGGCGCAAGTCTTTCTATGGTTCACTGTTTGTGTTCGTGATGGAATGTAGCAGTTACATGCTAACTAACGTCATACGTTGTCTATCATGGATTTATCAGCTGTCTCAAGCTGTTCATTCATCTATTTCATAGATTCTGGGGAGGCATTGGGAAAAAGCAGGGGGACACAGCAGATTTTTGGGGCAGCAATTACAGTAAGTTTCTTTACTTAAATATTCATTTGTTTATCAGGGACAACACAAATTAATTAACATCAACCCAGATAAGCAGAAGAAGATGGATGGATGGACGGATGTTATAACTAGTTATAACTCAGTTTTGTCCAGTCCCTTTGCAGGTTGGTATTATACATTACTGACACCAAAAACACACTTTTTTGATACCTTACTTTGAGAAATTAAAACATCTTTCTTTACAAACACGTTTTCCATTTATCAAAAGAAGCCAAAGTTAACCAAAAGTGAAATGTCATCTAAACACAAGCAGCTGCACAAGAATATCGCCTAAATAAAATAGTCTAAAATTGTCAAAATCAGTAACTGTCCTATCACTAAATCAGTAAATAAGACTATTACAGATTTGATACCAGATTTCAATACATGACAATTGTCAATACTAGTTATTTCAGTTGGTACCAAAAAAGGTACTGAGGTTTGATACTCAGCTGCTTGCAAGTCCAGATATCAACTTAATATGACGCCTCATGCTTTTGTATGGAATAAGTAAAGTTCAACAGGATCTTTATACAGACCTTGCTACAGCAGGCCCTGTGGCTACACTTTAACACGTCGATTTGTATTAGAAGCCTGCAGCTGCTTAACAGTAAAAGCCTTCATGCATTGCCAATAATTACAATACCATTTCAGTACAGCGGTGATAATACATTAAGTAGTAAACCTACTTGGCATTAAAGCTGTTTCGGATTCTGATTCTGAAATGGTTCCAAAATCTCAACTTGCCACTAAAAGGTGACGGAGCCTTTGCTGTCCGGGCCCTCAGCTGTGGAACTCCCTGCCTGGAGATCTCAGTGTCCTCATGTAAATCTCTTCTTAAAACTCACTTTTATCTTATGGCTTTTTCTTTACTGAGGATATTTGTTAAAAATATTTAAATGATTTTATCTTGTTTTATATCTTATTGACTTGTATTATTGTTTTCATTGTAAAACACTTTATTTACATAGCACATTTCAAAACAAAGTTATTAATTATTAGTATTAAATACACAGTATTCTGGCTCCAGACAAAGCAGACTCCTTGTTGAGAATAACTGCTATGGGGTAAATAACTGAAGCTTAATCTCTGTCATGGAATAAATTGTAATACAAGTGGAGAATTCATAGTCTGAATTCCAGATACTAAGAAATGCAAGCTGGACTTTGTGTTTAGCGCTTCATACTGCCCTTCCATAACATGATTGCTGCCCCAAACACTGTTAAACTAATCAAACCCAACACACATAAAAATAACTATTTGCTGTTTGCTTTGACATGTACTGGTATTACATGACGAGTAGGTTTGAAGGCCATCTTAAAAAGCATTTTCGACTGATCCGTCTGAATATCAGGCCATGAGGCTAGACTGTTTAAGGTTGTAATACAAGACTGTAAATGAACAATACATACATTTAAATGTAATTATTTAACAATGTGGGCATTAATTGTAGTGTAGAGGATTTCGACTTAAGGTCATGATCCCTCCAATATCCTCAATTTATTCAAGCACTTCCTGTAACATGATTGATATTCAAATTAAGTACTAATTTTGTGCTGGCATTACTATGAAAGTACTGCTAGTCAGAGAATGGTTTTGTAATTTTGAAAACAATATCCAGTGATTATAATTTTGACTGCTTAAAATCTTTGTACCTGTAGAGAGACTCTTGGCAGTCTAGAATAGGACGGAAATTGGAAAGCTGAACACCCAAAAGAGTCGGAGAGTGGTGAGATGTAAAAGGGGAATAGGAGTGAAGAAAATGATTGCAGAATGGGGTCAACAGAGAAGAGGCCACACAACACATGACAAACTAGAGTGGGGTCCATAGTTGGGTTGTCTGTGTGTGTCTTCATTAGCTAGGGCTTCCTTCTGGGCCACAGGGCCGACACAAGTTTATGAGACTGGAAAGGAAATCACTAATTGACCTGAGCTGATTGGATGGAAATAATGATACACATCGAAATACCACAGCAGAAAGCTGGAATAGTGCCACATGGTTGTGTAATGAGAATGAACACTCATTTTGTTTATTTTCCTAAACAAAGTAACAGGACCCAAAGGCTTATGTAATGCAACTGAATCACCCAAATTGTTGAGTTTCTGGTGGTTATTTTGTGCTACGCAGCGGACATCACGGCGACTAGATGAAACAAGTTTCCCTTTGGCTAGCAACAAAGGATTTATTTCTATAAAAATTCCTTTAGCACACATCACACTACTGCTAGTGACAATGGGCTCTATTTAAATAGCACAAGTGCAAAGAGCACCACACAGCAATAGAATATGCTTCCTGATCCAAAAACATTAAAAGCAAATTTCAGCTAAATAAAATCATGTCCCATTTAAAAATTAACTATGATAGACATCTTTGTGGTTTATAAGGAAAGCCATGGTGTACAGTGCATTTTTGGATATGAGAAAGAGACAAAGATGATTGGAATTGGGCCTTTTTTCACAGCACGCACTTTGATTTGCAATAGTTGGAAAAGTACAGATGTTACTAACATAAGCGATGGCTCTGTTCTATTCAAGTGTCCCAGTAAGTCATGACCGTGAGTCAGCTTGCACAATACCAGAGTAGGGCATCTCTGCAGACTGGAGACTTTGAATGGGCAGGGTAAATGTCAATCTTTTTATAATTTGGCCAATCAGAGGCTTACAATCCATTGTCAGTCAAAAACTAATTTCACCAATATGCCCTGAAACAGTTGTCAATCAGTTTTTGATCCTTTGAGTAGAGATGAAAACTTTGCATCTAAACATTGAGAAAGAAGTCAAGTTTGCTTCTTCGTGTCGAACCTCCCTCCTATGAGAAAGCTGATTTGCTGCATTAAAAAAACTGATTGACAAGTAGTTCAGGTAGCATATTGTTGAAATTAGTTTTTGACTGACAGTGGATTGTAAGCCTCTGACTGGCCAAATTAAAAAATGATTGACAGTTACCACGTCCTCTCAAACGTCTCCGGTCTGCAGAGATACAACTGAGCAATACCAGGACCCTGAAACTGAAGCAGCTAAATGGAATTCAGCCATCATTCATTATATTTACACTTGTGCTTTATATTGTGACATGTTAAATGGTCTTCCATGAAAAAGGCCATTGGGAACTCGAACATAAGCAGAGGTTACTATTAATTGTGAATTCGTTTAACCATGAACTCTGAATTGTGTGTTCAGTGTGTCGAGAGGATGTCATGCATAAACCAGGACAACACTGAGAACAACACATCAATTTGATGTGTCTGCAGAGGCAAAAAAGTGTTTACTTACTTTATTTTGCATCATTTTGTAGAGGCTGTGTTTCTGTCAACAATTTAGTTTGTTCTTTACTTATGGAATCACCCCAATTATCAAATTAGTGACACTGCTGAAAACAGACCTTCTCCTGTCAAAGAGTCACTTTTCATCAAAATATTAAAAACTTGCTTTGCACTGATTCATCTGCATGGAACTCCCATCTTGTCATGCACACAGAGCAAAGAAATGCCAAAAGGACAGTGCTCATGCTGTAGCATTGCTTGTGGTGTTGTCCAGCCGCAAACATAGAGCCCTTAAGTTCAATGCTCATTAGATACTATTACATCTTTAAAAACATAGAGTAGATATCTTCTAGGTAACCTAAGATCACTTTTTCTTTTACTCTTTTTAGCTAAATCATTGGGAAAATAAATACGGACACTGTGTACCATTATTCAAATAAATACTTCTTCAAGGTCCCATAAAGTCAGGGGGCATTGACAAGTATTAAGACGAGTCAACAAGTAAGTTGACTGTCAATAAAAAGTGTGGACGTGACATAGATTCATATCTGATTTTAAAATACAGCCTAAATAGAGCTTGGCCCTGCAGTACAGGTTAGATCTGATGTCCCAGTAAAATAATAAAACATTAAATTTATATGACCTTTGTTGAAGCACCTTCACACAGTGCAGAACACGTGCAGATGCACATAAAGCCAAGTGTCAGTCAGTCATTAACTATGCTCTCATATCTTAAACTATCCAGCGGTGGCAGGTTCTGCTAGGCAGCAGTTGTTTGCTAATGCATTAGAAAATGACCTGGATTGGTCCTGCGTGTCAACACCCCCGACTGCTAAAGAACCTGGAGAGAAGATCAACAAGGAGCAGCTGTGAATTCTGCTCCATGAAACAGATTTGTTCACAGATTAGCCAGAGACATGGCTAATTCTAGGCCCCCTCAACAGATGCTACATTGGGCCCCCACTGCAATGCATGTTACATGTTACAGTATCACCCCTGCTCTATTAGTTTCACAAAGATAGACTTTGACTATGGCTTAGATCTAACTTATAGTCAGACTTCAGATGGATGTCTAGGTGTATCTGTTGCACAAACAGTGTCAAGGTGGGCACATTTAACAAACATCCCTATGCAAGGTATACTAACAAAATACAATATGGTGACATTCTTCCAACATCAATTCTACAATGACAGACTGCAAGGAGTTGTGATGGGATGTGGTTCAAAGGAAAAGTAAGGTTGAAGCACCAAAGACAGAAATAAATCTCCTGAAAATCTTGTCGAGCAAGAGGCTAACCGCTTACAAAAGAAGAAAACAAAAAACAGATTAAACCATTAACCCTCACACTGCATTGCAACATGGAAAATAACAGCTTACAGATATTTCCATTAGAGATGGACAAAATATATACAACGGTCCAGATGAAATCATAATATACTGTATTATAAATCAGGCAAAGCAGAGAGAGGAAAGCAGCACCACTGAAAAGATTACTCAATTTGTCCATATCTTGCATCCTAGGTAGTCAAAAGATGTTGAACTACTTTAGGTAACAGGTACTGAAGCTAGAGACTCACCTGGTAGAGCTTGATGATGTGGGGATGGTCCAACATCTTCATGATCTGAACTTCCCTGTAGATCTTCTCCAGGTTGACAGCATCCAGTTGGGTCTTGTCGATGATCTTAATGGCCACCTGCAGAACGATCGAGCGTCAACAAAACCACTATAATGTTTCTCAATTACAAACAATAGAATCATTGTTAGGGTTCATCAGACTTGATAGGAAATAGGAAACACCTCCCCACACTCACAAACACAGACAGAAATGTAATATTCTCCATGAAGCTAAAAGGAGACTGTGTGTTCTTTTCAACTGTGAGAGCAGAGAACTGTTTCTGAGACACACGATAAATACTTAAATCCAGCTCAAGCTGAAACCCTCATAAACACTTAAGATTTCAGCCACGATGAAATATCATATGAAGGATACAGCAGAGGCAAACACAGGCCTCGTTGGATACACACACACACACACACACACACTACGACACGTACATGTGTAAATCGCAGACTCGCAACCTCAACACTCTTGGCTTTGATTAATGATGTCCGGTAGGTAACAAGGCAATATTAACATCTCTCCTTCAGACTGTCTCATAAACAACATTTCATCAGTGTGATCTGAAGGGTTCCAAGCGTCTTTGAGCCAAGCTGGAGGAGTAAACAACACGAGACCCCAGTTCCCCTCTCAGCAATCGCACCACTGTTAGATTAGAAGCAAACGCATGCTTGAGCGTTCAGACCAAAAACGGGACTGCATTACAAGAAACGTTAAGGGGCTGCTTTGGTGTTGTTTCAGGTACCGGTGAGACTTGAGCTGACACGATTAGTCATTTAATCGATTAGTTGATCAACAGAAAATTAATCTGCAACTGTTTTCATAACTGATCAATCGTTTGTCTTTTGTGTAAAAAGTATGTAGTTCCAGCTTTTTAAATGTAAATATTTGCTGGTTTTCTTGGTCTTGTATGATAGTAAACTGAATATATTTGGCTTCTGGACTAATGGTGGAACAAAAGAATGTATTAGAATATGTGAAATTGTGATGGTATTTTTCCCCAAACGATTAATTAATCAATTAATTCAGAAACCACAGTAATCAATAATGAGAATAACTGCTAGCTACAGCCCTACGTGACTTAATAAAACAAACCGGGTCGAGGAAGGCCGGTTTGAGTAATAGATCCATTTTGAAGGTTTATCGGATTCCAAAAAACTGCACGGCATTGAAATTGAAATACTGTCTGTAACGCAGGATTTTCCTATGGATACTTATCACAGTTACGATCATTTTGTCCTCCATCTTGACGATAAACGGCAGAACGAATCTGTTCATGTTGCAGTATTTTACTAGGAATGTGCAATTGCATGTATTTGAATGGCAATCGCAGTGCGTTGCCAGCTGACATCCCACTGTGTTGCGGCATAAGTCTAACCTTTTCTGCTAGATGACTGATTACATTGTCAACAATACTAACACACACACAAACACAACATAAGACTTCTTGTGAACTCTGCTGGCACAAGGTCATTTGAGGACAATGAGTTACAGGGCAATTTAGCTTATACACTAAGTAATGATGGCAGAAAAGGACAAAGCCATGATCAGAGATGGATAAACGTACGACCTGCTGAGCTGACAGACAGCACCACATATACCAGCACTATGTGAACCCACAAGCTGCAATATGTACATAATGGGATGAATGGGTCAGTATAACGCGCGGGAGCCATGAGTAGAAGAAGTAGGTTATGCACACACACAGGTACACCTATCTAAGAATAGGCATGCAGACGCATCAGATCTGCTGTTTCATGTGTCATTAAACTCCTGTTTTCTTTACACACACGCTCCAGGCTAACGTCTCATTTGCACTGGCAAATTCTCAAGGCAGATGGCATCGCATAAAGTTGATAGTCTGCCTCTCCAGCTGACCTTGGCCACTCTAACAAAAACCCTGGCTCCGGCCATGGGCCGAGCCAAACAGCTGCAGTAGCTCTCTGTACCGACCAGCGCTGAGTGACCTCTACCAAACCAGTGGCCTGAAAACCACCAGCAACATACATGTTTTCACTGAATTCAAATATCACACCGGCTGAGGGAGAGGTGCAGTCATTCTGTGAAAATCAGCTGGTGTAGTGTTTGGCTGAATTTGAAACCTGCATGCACATAGCTGTTAAGGTTACATGGTGGAAGATTACCTGACTAGACCAACACTGCGCCTCTTCACAGGCTTTAATAACCAGATTAACACGATATGAGTCTTGAGAGCCATTTTCTTGCCTTGTTATTCACTAAACCTACCAAGGGCCTCGTCTGGATGATGTAAATCTTTGTTTTTCTGTACAGTGCGATTGCTCACGTTCAACAACAAACATTTGGAGGCTCCAGAGATCAAAGATCAAAATGTGCAACTTGGTTTTCACGTCTCCTGGCCTATTTTTCTATCTCTCCCTCTGTCTTACACAACATACCTTCTTCGCGCGCGCGCACACACACACACACACAAAGAGGATGGACACTCTTTAGCCTACATTTAAACCCTGTGTCTCTGTCATTACAATAGAAAGTCAGGGCACTCAGTGGCACTGGTCAAGAAAGGCCTCTCTGTAGCGAGCTGACATAAAACTACTAGTAAACTCAGACAAATCCAAGCCCTGTTCCTTCTGCGCTCATGCTGCATTGCCTCAGACTGTGCAGGGTCTGTTGTAACATCAAACCCTCTCCAGACTAAGCGAAGACCCCAGAGCAGTGTCAGTAGGTTGCTGCCTGCATGCCTGCATGCATGCCTGCATGCATGCATGCGTGCGTGCAGAACATTTTGCTTTCCAATTACAGAGCTCTGGCTGCCATATCTTGCTCCTCACAAAGCTCTAGGCACTGATGGCACAAGAAACCACTAAATCACATCATTATTTGGATTACATAATGGGACCACCGACCCATGCTGCACGCCCCAGATACAGCAACTGGGATGCTTACACCAGCCAGACTCTTGAGTCAGTACAATGTTTCACTGTCTGGATCATTACCAAAAGGAGTTCAGGTGTATGATGCTGGTCTGGCAGTAGGAAAGAAAGCATGCATGTTTACAGTTAGCTTCCCAGCAGCACTGGCGGTAAGACCTCTTACTGGCAGTGATGTGGGCTGAGGGGGGTGACCGTGCAGCCTCGTCGTCGCTCACGTACCTGCAGAATTCAAACATACCAGCTGTTGCTCGCACTGGAGCAGCCAAGTGGCCCCGGCAGTTACGTGATCCGAGTTTCTATTAGTGCATGATGTGGACAGCATTTCGGTATCTGCTGTGTATATCTGGGGTGTCAACTAGTGCATAAAAAGTTATGTAACTCAGCCGAACAGTAGCCTAAGTTAGCTTTCAGGCTAACTAGTTCACCGACACACTCACCTCGGTCTTGGTTATGCGGTGTCGAGCCAGCTTCACGACAGCGAAATTGCCCTTTCCTAAAGTGCGCTCGATGTCGTAGAAGCCCACTCGGACCGGACCCCGGATCAGCGGTTTTTGGACACTGTCAGCCATGACCATGCTGTTCTAACTGGGACTGTTTGTGGAAGAGTAGGAGGGAGCCAGACGAGCAGGGGACACACGGGGGGCTCACACGCGCTTGCTTGGGCAGCTACAGATAAAGACGAAAGGAAAACAAACCGCCCGCCTCCGCCGCCGCCGCCGCCGCCACTCGAAGCTTGTCCATTAAAAATAGACAAAGTTGATTTCTGTGTCGCCCTGCCAGCTTGAACGCCAATGTGGCGACACTCTCCGTCAGTGCGGCGATACGAGGCAGGCCATTTGCTGATCCCGGGGGCTGTCACACCACGTTCTCCAATACAATAGAGCTATAATATTTCAGCTTGAGGTGCCTCTATCAGCTAGAGAGCACACGAGTTGACTTGCAAAGAGGCATCATGTTCTCTGGTTGACGTGTATTGACGTCAAAGCCATAGGGGTATTTGTACAGGGGGCGGGGCCACGGAGCCGCTCCACACTTCAGTGCCAATTGGTTGTCAAGACAACCAGACCCACCTCTTACGTCAACCGGTAAAATTGCTATTCTAAAATCTGTTTGCTCGCCTGCCCTCCTTGATTGCACGCATAGGTAACTTTGAAGTTTTGCCCTGCAGATGTTTAATCAGCTTTTGTCGGCTGCGAGTAAAAAATACAAGTAAAAGGCTTAAATTAATTCTGAATCAGCCTGTAACTGCCCCATTTTAATTGCTTACATAAATGTGCTCTGCAAGAATGAATGGAAAAACGTACATTTAAACAAAACCATATACTGGGATTTAATACAAAAATTAAAAAATATATATATTCCACAGCATGTCTACTTTTAGTTATATAATCCAGAAAACATTTTCTATGGCCATCACAAATCCCATATTTTATAATATATAACATTATATAATGTGACATGCAAGACCTCATGTGAAACTAGACATTTCATCAGCCACAAAGACACTGTGGTCAGCTACATAACAGCACCATCTGTTGGCAAAAATAGAAAATTGAAGCATGGCCACACATTTCCTTTTCAAGTATTGTTCTCAGTACAGTAGTATTTGTGCTTTAGGCGTTTTACATTCACACACATATAATGAGACACTCCCCTACACACTTAGGCAAATACAAAACACATTTGAATATACCCCATTATTATTAAATAAGGAGTGCAACCACAATATCTTGTAACCAAACTTTATTTGACACCCAAAAACATGAGCTATGGCACACATTCACACCCAGCAGTTGTTCTCTTCAGATCATGCAGTGACAGTCTAACACAGAAAAGTGGATTACTGAGCGGGCAGACAGAGCACCGCTCCAAAGGCCTCTCCGCTGTCACGCATTGACTTCCTGAATGTAAGAGTTCCAGATGTGCTTTTGGCATTTCCTGTCGAACATTCTCCAAGAACACACTCAGCCTCTCCTTTCTGGGCTTGCTACATCTTTCCAAGACACCGACCCAACAGCCCACTCAGTACACACTCAGAAATAACACAGGCATTTGTGTTCAGTAACGTACATCCATGATTATTTGACTATTTTACATGGCAGGCACATGTTTTTACAAGCAAACACTGATGAATGAGTCCATGACATATTCCAAACTGGTCCTAAAAAAGTCTGTACTGTCAGATCAGTGGGAGGGTTCAGTTTCTCACAAAGTCAGGTGGAGTCGGGAAAGCCCACAGCTTTGAGGTTTACTGGGGTCAGCAGAGTTCTGTCATCAGTGTTTCCGCATGTACTGTCCTGTTCCCTGACATCAGACGTCCAAACAGGAAGCCTTTCACAGGGCTGACACCACTCTTCAGATTTAGAGAAAAGGTCAGAATAGTCCCTGAATAGGACAACTTCACTGCCGTAGACAGCCAACAAGATCTTTTTGTCCTTGTGTCTCATATGTAATTGGAAAATGGCGGAGTAGTTTAATTTTGGATTGTTTACAACATGAGTAACCTTGCGTGAGTCCTCAAAACTTGCACTTATTCCCAGGGTTAAATGTGCAATCCACCATGCCAAATATAGCAGCAATGCCGCACTGTTAAACTGATCTGACTCATTGCTGCTTATTTGAGTTAATTATTGCCTCTTTCAAACCAAAGCCTTAGCCCTGCTGTGAAGTTGCATAATTTGTCAGAGAATTTGTCTAGATGATGTATCTCAATGGCATACAGTTGACACTTGTGGTCTCAACAACTATTGGATGGACTCCCATCATGTCCCCCTCAGAGTTAAAATAACTTTGATGATCCCCTAACTTTTCACCTATTTAATTCATTATATATTACAATACATTATAACTGCTAAACATCAGCATGTTAGCATTGGCCTTTGTGAGCTTGTTTGCATGCTTATGCATTTAGCTGAAAGCAGCGCTGTGCCTAAGCAAAGTCTCACAGAGCTGCTAGCATGGCTGTAGACTCTTAGTCTTGTATAATAATACAATTTATTTAAAATATTTGAAATATATTATCATTTTTACCCAACCCATCTATTACTCTTGAATCCAAAGGTATGCTATGCTCAGATTCACATGTTGATTGACAATTTGAGAACTCTCTATTGGTGGGGTTCAAGTTCTGGGCCTAAATATTGAGTCACAGTTGACAAAACTTTGGGAAACCCTGCTTTAAACATTAATCTGACTTGCAACTTTAGATCCCGGATGCTCAGGATGCAGCAATGGAGATACACACAGGAGATATATCTATCTACCCCGCCGACAAAGCCACGTATTTAATCCTGCACCACAAAAATAACCAGTCGGGTTTACGGGAAGAGAGGGATGGAGACTACTGTGTTCCTCTGTCTAGCTGGGTCATATTTGTTAGCTGCTATGAGGCTGGCGGACACTCACAGGGACCAGATGGGCATCAACAGTATTATCCATAGATCTCATTTTCCACCCAACCAGTCTGACTGGGGCAGCGCCGGCTTTGAGCTTTGCAGGTCTCATAGATGTCATTGGTCACAAAGCCGCTCTCCCTGTCCGTGCATGAAACATTCTCATAATCGTCACACTGGGAGTCCTGGGGAGGAGCACAGGAGTATTTTGTCATGATGTCTGCTGGCATGCTGCTCTCCAGAGCAGTGTGAGGCAGTTTGGTAATGTCACTAAAGGCGTAAGGTCCTTGCATGGCGGAAGGGGAAGCTGTTGTTGACATCCACTGTTTTGATCTGCTGGGGTAGCTTTCTGTTTCTGTCTTCCTCCTGAATATGAAAGAAGCGACAGTTAAGAGCACAGTGGGAGCATCACAACATGGTTTAAAGGGAGACATACTGCTCCTCAGTGAAATTGCCACTTTACAGGCCACGTAAAGTGAGAAAGCAGATTTCCGTACAGGTTTTTAACCATAAACGTTTTTAAGACCAAAGATACAAGAGGTTTATAAGTTATATTTACCCTTAGGAAATATGCTCACATTGGCTAAAACTGAGTAAAGCTGCATCGATGTGCCATATTGATAAATAATTGTCCTGTACATGCATTATACACAGATATATGAACTTTTCTTCTATAATACTTCATAATATGCCATTGTATTACTCTAACGGGTAAATACATGTTATGGTTTTTAGAATAACAGCTTGTACTTTTCTGCTTTTACCTCTTAGCATGCTGTTTGTAGCAGAAGAACCCAGCAGCTGCAAACAGCAGCAGCAGTAGAGCAGGAATAGTTGCATAAAGGATGTAGGAAACATACAGGGTGTTGTCTGAGAGAGATACTGCAAAGGAAGGAATATTACTTCGCATAACTTCTTTTAAGATGACTTTTGAACAGGACCTTTATCTTGAATAGTTAGTGCACGCCATGGTACTGTTACTACTTAAAACGTACACTTTTAGTAGTTTCACTGAAAACATAATGTATCAAGAAAAACCTCTGAAGTTTTTTTTTCTTTTCTTACCTGATGACTCGGGTAGTCCGATTTTTATCCTCTCATCACTTCCTGTAGTTGAGAATAAGTTTGGTCTCAGTGATGGAACTACAGCAATCAGAAAACAAATTAATGTCATCAGTCTCATTGCAGATTTGAACTAATTTCTATCAATAGAAACAAACATGTGAGCATGGTTTGAAATATTAAGAGTATTATATTTAATAAATTCCATGTATAGAGCCTAATTGTTTGTGTTTCTCTGTTTTAATATCAAATTAATCTCTATGCAAAGTTAGCCTGTTTGAAGTTTTTCAAAATGTACATAAATAAATGTGTTGTATAAGTTTTATGAGTTTTTGTAAAACAGAAGATTCTAACAGTTTTTCATCTATCCTGAAAGGAAACACTTGTTTTCTAAAAGGATAAATACATCATACATGTACGGTACAACATGTGACCTACAGATCATACAAAGTAAAAAAACCCAAACCTTAATACATTTTGACTAATAAAGGACTTCATTTATACAAAAGGAAGTTGACAAAGTAGACTAATTATTAACCACATTATTAAACGTAGTGATGTGGTTTTTTGTCTGACTTTTCTTGATCTAAGTATGAATACATCTGCAGTCACTTGTTATCTGTGTCCCACAGAAACAACATGCATACATGGACAGTATGTGTGGGGTAGTCAAGTGCGTGTTGCACCTGCATATGCTGTGTTCCCTTCCTCAGTAAATACTGGTACTCTTTCTGCAAAAGACAGAGAAAAGAACTTAGTAAGTTAACATCATTCAGCCATTCAATCCTCTATCTATATAGCAATATAGTAAAATGATGTAATCAATGCTGCCTGACTCTGCTAATAAAAAAAGATTAAATATTTAAAGGCACGCATTCAAAAAATGTTTTATATCTGGAATAAACAGAAAAGCAAAGATAAACA
This sequence comes from Coreoperca whiteheadi, assembly GCA_011952105.1. Classification (NCBI taxonomy): domain Eukaryota; kingdom Metazoa; phylum Chordata; class Actinopteri; order Centrarchiformes; family Sinipercidae; genus Coreoperca; species Coreoperca whiteheadi. The sequence goes on from CM022478.1 coordinate 14,381,575, forward strand.
ACAGGAAGAACCTTTAGAAAAAGGAAGTAAAATTAATAAACTTAATAATATGAGTCCTGAATAATTTTCAGAGTAAACTGTTTAGAGTAAAAAATATTATTAAGATTGTTAACCATATTATAAATTTGACCACAGAGTGTGCAAATACAGTATATTTAGTGAAGGGTTGTTTCACAGTATTAAGTCCCCAAAAGGGACTATAAGGAGATTCATACACAAAGAAGTAAAAATCCAATAGGTTGATTTAAAAATAAATATTTAAGGTATCAGGTATACCTTAAACCCTGGCGGAAAGATCTTTTTAGGTTGGCAGAAAGCAGCGCACAGTAATCCAGGCCACCAACATTAAAATTGCACATAATGTGTTTAGTGCTAGCTGCTGACAGCAGTGGCCACATTTTAGTAATGCTCTTTGGAAGATAAAATTCTGATTTTGTTGATTCAAGAACCAAATAAAACCAGGAGTGTTAAATGTCAATAATTCCCAGCACTGCACAGCCAGGTACAACAGTACAGCATCTGTCATCTACTGGCTAACCTTCTGGGTATTTGCAGACAAAGTTGTTCTTGGAGTTGCAGTTGTCATCATTCCACTGGAACAGGAAACGACCTTTTTCATCGGGTGGTGCAGAGGGCTGGTGGTACAGAACCGCACACATTTCACCACCACACGATGGCTCATCCCAATGCCAGTTCCTGCAGCAAACACGTTTAGACTCGTATCTTAATTAAATTAACGGTTTTACTTTATATTTGAATCTCTCATTCCCAAATTATTGTAGACATTCCATCAGTCCGACAAAAGCGTAATGTCATCCAAAAAATTTTTTCTAAGTTACAAGTGACTACGGCCTCCCTCATACTGTTTTCAGTGATGCAGCTGAAAAATTCCTACATGGAGAGTGAAATGTTAAAAAAATGACAAAGACCTGAACTTGGCCTTGCTTCCATCCAGCCAATAGTACTGCGAGGGGCAACCAGGGCTTGTGGTCCCTGCCCTGTAGCGCTGTGGGCTGCGGCGGAGCCCGATCCAGAAGTCTCCATCTCCAGCCTGCAGCTGTTGTATGAACCTCTCCATCAGTCTCTGCTCGCTTTCTGTTTCAATGCTGAGCAAGTCGCCTCCATCCAACCTGCAGGCCAGCCTGGCATCCTCAAAGCTCAGCCTACGCCTGCTGTCCTGAATGTAGGACACCTTGTAGCATGGGCGCTCCGTCCCACGTCGACAGATCCTTTGGCCTGGACACCACATTCAGCATTGGGGAGATAACAAGATCATAAGTGCAGTTTGTTTTAGGTTTCTGAAGACTTCCTGTGGCACCCACATGCCAGAAACAACCTACAGTATCATGGACAATTTAGGAACCAGAATTTTTTTTGCCAGTCTTCCCATATTTTCCTGAAATGTGGGCAAAGTAAATCATAGTGAAATTAGTTTTTTCTAGATTGGTCTTGTGCCATTCAAACTACTTTTGATGCTGTGGTGCACTGTGACAGACAGTGAAAATAAACATTTTAACTATGTGAGCATGAGCGCATCTGAAATGGAGTGATTTGCTGAGGTGGCACAATGAGTAGGTAAATTACTGACTGAAGTAGGTTAATTATGGATTTTCACAATGAATCCTTATGTGTAAGGGCACTGATGGTACATCTCTTCAATAATCTTTTTATTTTTTAAATATACCTACCTACTAATAAACAGACAGTCATTTCCTAATCGTTTTTTTGCTTGTGACCCCTTAATGTAACCTCATGTCTACCTGTGACCCCTCAAAACAAGTTCATATCTATGAGTTGATGTGAGACAAATGAACCCCCCAATCTAAGACTTCTTATCACTGTGAAATATTGCTTGGGCTATATCATTTCAATTTTTACCCAAATGAAAAATAGTGCCAGTCTATAGATTTGGTCAGTTGCATAATGGTGTGGTTAGCAGGGACACAAATGCTGCTGTTATCATTATAGTAAGCAGCATATTAATGTTATAGAAGTAGCACCGCTATTACTATTAGTACTATAACATTACAGTTATTCAAACTATGCTACCTCCTGACTTCATATCAGTGATCTGAATCGTAAACAGCCTGTTGATGTTGATTTTCCACCACATCACGCGCGTACTGCTGTGCTGCGTTTGAGTGCAGCCTGTTTATCATTATAATGCACGAGCTGTGTGCTTTAGGCTTCTTCACAGTGGTTCTGGTCTGAACCTCGTTACCGCAAACCACTTTCAAAAATGCGGCAAACCTTCTCGGTAAAAACAAACAAGTCGAAGTCTTACCTTGGAAAATAAAATGCACATTATTACACTTTCTCAGCAGAGTTTAAAAAGGGAGTTTTCGTTCTTACCATTTATTTTAGACGGTGATCCAGGGTGGAACAAAACGGCGATAACGGTGCCAAACAGCTTCATAAAATCCATCTCTACATGTTCACCCGAGTGTGCTGGACGATTACTCTTAAAATCCAGTGTAAACTATTTTGTTATGAACCTCAGTTGTTCAAACCCTGTGATACACGCAGACTAATGAGCAGAGTCTGTCCAGTCTAAAGTGGGTCGACTGGTGAAGGCGTGCATATGGCGTCTGGCTGAAGGAAAAAAAAAATCAAGAGTGAGATAGTCTTTGAAAAAGACATTGTTTCTTTTTAGCGGTTCTTTCCCCTCTAGATGTAAACTCAAACCACTGAGGTAAGAATTTGTGCAGTTTGTGCCTTTGCTAAATTGCCAAAATCTCATTTCACATAATGTCATTATAGTGGAATGAAAAGAGATCTTTGTGCACACACCATGTAACATGCTGCCTGTATTAAAATAAAGAAAGATTGTGTCTCATTATTCTACTACACACACACATACACACAAATACACTGTGATTGAGTGATGTCTAGGGAAAAACAGCTCAGAGGAGAAAATGAAGCGAGAAAACAGAAACAGGGTTTACTTCAAAAATGTAAATGGTGCGTTTCTTTTTTTTTTTGTGGATTGTGATGTGTAGCTACTTAATCGATCACATGTCTGATGTGGCCGGTGATCCCCACAACTAAAAAAAACATCCAAATCTCCAGAAAAGCAAGGGTAAGCTTTTAAAAGGAAACTGACTCAGACCACACTGCAAAGAGACGCACAGGACGGACAGAGAGTGAGATAGAGACAGAGGAAGAGATAAAGAGGAAGAGAGCCAGAGATTGCCCATGGAACAGGAAATCATGCAGAGGAAAAAGAGGAAAGGAATTTTTTTCAGAACCATACTTCCTGTTCATTGCTTTGGTTTGGTTTCCAGGCAGTGCGGCTTCTTTTCCAGAATATGAATCGATTGTGAAAGTCTGGAGCAGCTGTGTGGGTTACAGCATGCAACAAAAATAAATCGCTTTACACTGCGAATCCAGCAAAATCACAAGACCAAAACTTTCCCTGAAAAGACTGAGAGGCTGACAGGTGAAATGGAGGCCTGCTTCAGTTATGGTGGAATGAAACTTTTGTTGTTGTTGAAAAGTCATCAGCACTCCATTCTGTTTGTAATCATGTATGTGAGACCCAAATCTGTTCTGGTCAAATAGGCTACAGCCATTGATGTAAAACTGTGTTTGAATTCCAGGGGTACGTGTTTCATTTCAATTAAGTTGTTTATATTATATATCTTATTATATATATTATTCAATTGGTAAGTTTATTGGACATCATCTCACTGTGCGCTGTTCAAATAGTAGCAAATGGCACAGGATACGGCTCAATAGCTGCTGGTTGCGTGCTTCTCTTCACCTGCGGGCTATATTAGATGTTAGGTCATATTTATTGGGATTTAAATAAGCCTTGTGTTCACGTTTTTATCCAATGTAGATTTGTGAAAAAGGATGTAATGGTTTTGATGTAAACTTACCTGATATGGGCCTGATACAGTTCACAGACTGCTGTTTGCCCACCTCTGCGTTAGAGAGACAGGCCACTGTAAATTAATGCAAAGTTATTCTGATCAAACACACTACCATAATGGTATATTAGCATCAAAAATGAACACACTGATACACATTAAGAGTCAGCAGTATTTGTTTTTTGAAACTTACAAATGCGGAAAATACAGATGGGAGAAGAATAGACAAAAATATTGTTCAGCCAAAATAGTAAAGAAAATGGACAAAACAGAGGGCATGAAACGATGTTGCCCTGCCATGCTGCCATGATGGTCTCTCACCCTTTCCATAGTTTGTTCATTGCTGGCCTATATCTGCAGCCCATGTTATTGTGACACAATGTATAGTACATGATGATGAGATATGTTAAAATCTGGAAAAGTTATTACACAAAGAGACACACATAGACTCGTAACACAGAAGTCAGCTTTAACCTCATCACAGCCTGCAGTTTATCCTCCTCTTGTGTTGTAGGATTTTTAACAACACCCATCAACAGATGAACTTGGAAGCAGAGTAATAAGCACCAGCTCCCCTCCACGGAGAGCTGAGAGAGGACAGATAACACAGACTGTTTTTCTGTGTGTAGGCCTGTCTACTTTCAGGCCATCTCTCTGTCATTCTGTCTCGACTGGCAACACAGGTGTGTCAGTTATGCAGAAGTCTTGTTGTTAGACTGAGGCTCTGGATGCTTGTCATGTGTGACGTGGAATGATTTTTCCTTGTTTTAGTCTTTCAAAGCCTTTAAAGTTAATTTGATTATTGGTCAGTAGCTACTCGAAAAATGTCTGTCATGTGATGAAGAGCTGTGACTGTCTGTTATAAACACACATGCTCCTCTTGAGCTTCTCTCACATCATCAGTGTTTTTATTGTTGGGCAACATGCTCAAAAACTATTTGTGCTAAACAGGAATGCACTATGGATACATTCACAACAGGACTTTAATGTTGGACTGTATATGCAACTGTTGCTATGTAATTAAACATTTTAAAAGTCATGTGTGCATTTCAAAAATGTATTGAAAAGTTTATCGATTGATTTGTGTATTTGAGCCCATATGGGCTTACAAGACACTAGACAGCAAAAGCAATCAGGATGGCCACACATAAAAACTCAAAAAGGGAACATTTAAGAAGAAAAAGGATTGTATAAATATGATGTATAGATGTATGGACAAACTTGTTCCTCTTGGAAGGCCTTTTTGTAGATTCTCCTTTAGGATTCGGGCAGACATGTTGTCAGTTTAACCTGCTAGGGAGGCCTGAGGCAAAAATGTGCTAATCCCCACAGATTTTTCGTGAGCAGTTTCCTGTAGGAACTATCGGTAGAAAGAAAATAGTTCCTACATGAAACTGCTCACAGCAAATCTGTGGCTCATCCTGAGTAACCGGTAACTCACATCTCCAAGGCCAATATCTCCAAAGCTTGGCAACTCACCATAAACCATTTTAGATGGATAAATAGCACTCCAGGCAAGAGGGAAAAAATATGTGCATTTGATTTTGGGGTGAACTGTCCCTTTAAAGTAGCACAAAAACAGTTAACCTTCAATAAACCCGGAGGTCTGGGGGCCCCAGAGCGGTTGCCCATTTTGCCCAGGTGGTGCAGGACAGAACATAATTTTCTATTTACTGTGAAATGACTTTATTTTTGTGTCTTTGTTAATTCCAGATATTTGTACTTCTTTTGTTTACTGGAATGGCTGTGTATTTTTCTGAGAACCGAATACACAATGGCTGTGACTGTGCTCTCTGTTCATTGAGGAGGAAGTTGTGTCTCTTGGCTTGCACTCCTCAACACTGGTGAATCACAAGTCTTTTAGACGCAGACAACAAGGCGTTTGAGTCCTGTCTAATTTTGGCCAGCAGATGACACCAAACTACTCATGAAATAAGGCAGAGCAAAAACTCCGTTCTCAGTTATTGTCCAATGACATCATTTACTCAAGTACTGTACCTACGTACAATTTTGAGGTAATGGTACTTTACTTGAGTATTTCCACTTTATTTCAACTTAATTCTTTACTCCATTTTGGAAATATTGTCCTTTTACTGCACTACATTTATCTGACAGCTGGCATTACTGGTTACTTTCAAGATGTTACATTAAAAACACATATGATAAGCTTTTAAAATACAATGCATCATTAAAGATTACACCAATGGTTCCCAATCTTTTTTAATGTGACTGCTTATAATAAATCAGTGTCTTGTTGCGGCTCCTTGTCTTGTTTCAAGTTGTCCCAGCAAAAGACATTTCCCCTCCAAACTTTGATTGTTTCATATAACTGTTCAAATTACCAAGTATTTCACAAAACGTAAAGGTTAGAGAAAAGTCCAAAAAATAATTATAAATCTAAGTAGAAGAACTTTGTTTTGTCTTCTTTCCTCTCCCATTAATCATCTCACGACCCCTCCGATTTATCTTGTGACTCTTTGGAGGGGCCTGACCCTAGATTGGGAACCACTGGACTGAAATACCTAACTTTTATAAAGTAGCCACAACAGCTACAACAGTAAAATGCTACTTACACAGTCATGCATCAATATTAACAATCTAATATAGTCATATATAATAATATATCAGTCACAGGGGACATTGTTCTGCAGATTATGTATTCTCAGCAAAAGCTATTTAAACTTGCCCGGCAATATTTCATATGGTAACAGCATTATGTCATAAATGCATTTAGTTAATCATTGCTACACAAGTAAACACTTTTTTTGTAGGCAGAAAAGACAAACATTTCTGCTGCATCTTTGGAGTGTTGCAACTATTTTAAACATATTTACTACTCTGTTAGTGATGTGATATGGGGTCATTAGCTACACTAATTATCTGCTTTACTTTACATGCCCACAGAGGACAGCACTGTCTCCCCACAAGCTTCCCAGTGTATCCTATTTCTTCATAAATTAAATCTGTGTCCTGCCCTGGGACTTGTTTTCATTGTTTTCTCATGTGATTGTGTGTCAATAACCAGTGCCTGGTGAAAGGAAAGATGTACACTAATCATTACCACAACATACTGTCATAATAATCTTGGCAGTCTGGTATTTTTAACTTTAGCCTCAAGATAAAGGTTGCTTTATGGTTAATTTCTATCCTGTTCTGTTCTATTCTATTAACAATATATTAATGTAGCCATCTTGTGCTATTATACTTCTGTCTAATTTTCATAAAGAAAATTTACATATTGTCGCTGTCCTATGACAACAATGTATCTCCAGAATGTCAGCCCTGTTTTCAGCTTTGTGACAATGCATTTTTGTGTGGTTTTTAAATTATTTGTTTAGCTTTTTCAAAGTAGGAACATTTTCCATCCTGACTATCCTGCACAGGTGAACATCATTTTCCAGACATCTCCATCCAGACATTTTCTCTGACCCTGCAGCCAGAGGGATTATAGGAAAACGAGGATGCGAGTGAGGACTAAAGAGATTTTAAAAGGATGACACATCTATGGATAGTGTAACAAATATCTTCTCTCACCACGGGCACTTTGACAAAAACACTGATGCTCCTTTTCATTCTATATTTCTGAGCAATAATGGGGCTTCTCAGATGAGCAGTAACAGTTGTGGCCTATAGCTACTGTATAGAGGCTACCTGCAATCCAAGTCTATGGAGATAATAGAGAAGAGGTTTGACATGCAAGGGAAATGGGCAAAGGTTAGTCCTGGTTGGCTGAGTACTTCATAGCTTGTGGCAAGCATGATCACCTTTCAAGCATTCAAGGTGTTTAATTCTCAAGACATGAATCCTTTTTTCAAGACAGCGATTTTTATATCTTGGAAAATGTATGTCTTTCTTTAGAGATTTGTTGTGAGCAGTTTCATGTGGGAACCAGGTCATGAAGGTCCAGGTCTGGAAAGAGACATTGCTGTTGAGTTTGTCAAATCTATTTTTTGGTGCATTGAGCACCACAAGCCGAGTGCCATATAGTCCCATTATATTAAAAAATGCAGACATCTCTACAGCCGATATCTCCAAAACTCTGCAACTCACACCAAAACAATCTAGATGATTTTGGGGTGAACTGTCCCTTTAAGCTTTTGGTTCTGAAAAAGTATTCCATTTATATGTAATACAGTTATATCTCAGTTATTAATTAAAAGGGTTATTGATAAAGTATAATCAGAATTAGTATCGAAAATGCATTTATTCTGCATGTTTTGATAACTTCTTTTTTCAGTCATTGTTTTACTAATTGTATTCAGCTGTAGATCAAGAACCTGCAGGTCTTTTGTAAAGTTCCCTGAATTTGGTGAAAAGTATATGAAATGTGGATGAAATCTGTTCAAGGCCAATATTATTCAAAATTGCAGATCTTTCCCTAAAGAACTACAAGTTTATTTAACAATAAATATCTACATTGCATCCAAGTTTAAACCTCATTTACAAAACCAGCCAACAACTGTAACTTTCACCTCCGTTCTTCAATGATCATTTTTAATGGAGAGAAACCTGAAACAGCAGTTGAAGTTATCATCTGTGTGAAATCCCACTGACATTTTAATCTGCTGGGTTAAGATTTGACAGAGAACCCTGCCAGGAGCTGCTGCAGTCTAAATGGGACGTCACGGGAGAAACACGGAGAAAGTATGTGTACTTGTGTGTGTGTACATAGGGGTCTATGTATAGTTGAAGGGAGGGCTTAAGAGTCACACCTCTAAGGTTTTAGGTGTCTTTAGTTTGTCTGACACTATAAAAGCCACATTGCATGACCTGCTCAGGTACCAGCTAAGGTAAGACCCTCCTCAGGTTGTCAGGTCTCTGTTTGAAATGAACAAATTTTAAATTGCAGCTTTTTAAGGATTATGAATTGGTGAAAAAATAAAATATCAACACTTTCATTTAGGCAAAACAACATTTGCAACTTAATTTGTTGCTGAAAATTATAGTCACATAAAAATTTTACTCTCATGAATTCTTGTTTTTTTTCTAAATAATCACTAGCATTTTTGTGCATCAGCTCTGGCTCAGCTCAAAATGTTTTTTAATGTTATTTTGTTTTGTTTTTATTATTGTTGATATTATTTTTTCCTCCATGTAAATACAGGACTGATCAACTGTTTGAGCCTCCTCCTGACAACATGACTCTTTACCTTTGTCTCCCTCTGCTGGTTGTGCTCCTGCAACCAGCTCTGTGTCTCTACAACTGCTCGTCTAAGTATGACAGGACCCCAGGTAGGTTAACTATTACCTCCCCTGAGCCAGATGACATTTCCCCCCTGCTTAATGTTATGGACTTTATCTCATCTCTGTCTTTGCAGGATCATCATATCAATTTCTCCTCAAAATCTCACAATATTAGAAAATAAATCTCCTTGGTTTCTCTTTTTCCCCGTTTCACAGAAAATTCGGACCTGACAGTTGACTGCGGCACCGATACGATCACCCTGGAGATCAACCTGTGCACGGCTCAGTGGGCAGGATTCAACAGCACAGACCTGGCTCTGAATGGGAACCACAACACTATGGAGTGCCAGGGTTCTATTGTTACCAGTGTGGACCCTCCAATCATCCGTTACCAGCTTCCTGTTAACCACAGTCAGGATAACCCCTGTCGACAGTCTCTGCAGGTCAGAAGGTGTCTGGTAGAAGATGTTGAATAATGTTGAATCACTGTAAAGATTAGGGAGATATTGTCATATATACAAAGAGACAAGTGGTTTTACTGCAACAGCAATTTAGATGAACATTTTATTTAGGGTTACATGGCAATATTGAAGAAGGTCATGTCGTGATTGTGGTGTTTTTGTTGTTGTCTTGTACAGATTGTGGATGAGGCCCCGGACCCCACAGGTCCCTTCAGCAGCTTCTTAAGTATCCAGTCAGTTATCATCACAGGGTACATTGACACACCCAGATCTGACCAGGGGCTGATCAGCTACTCCACAGACCTCTACTATCACTTCTCTTGCCGCTACCCGCTCGAGTACCTGATCAACAACACACAGATTGTGGCGTGAGTAACTATCAAACTTAAAAACCCCTACATTATGCAAAGGGGATATTTCTACGAGGATTATTGAAGCAAGTTGTAAATGTCTGAATACATGAAGTTGACATATGCATACCAAAATTCTCTTTTCCATGATTTTTTAGCTCCTCAGTTTCTGTGGCGACCAGCGATAATAATGGAACCTTCCTTAATACACTGAAAATGAATGTTTTTAATGTAAGTACAAGTTGGCATTCATTTGGCTGAGGAAAGCTACAGAGCGATTTCTCTTGACTTATTTTATTCTGCTGTGTTATTTCTCCAGGATACTGACTATGGCTACCCGTTAGTGGTACCTTCAACAGGACTTGAGCTACGAACCAAGATCTATGTGGAAGTCAAGGCCGTTAATCTCACCGGAAAGTAAGCAAAGCCCATTTGGATGAGTGGGCGCTCATAGTGATTTTGTTTATCTGAAAACAAATGTTGAAGTCAAAGTGAGCACAGTGTATTCTTGTGGCAAACAGTAACTCAATGGCCCACTGTCCTGTTTTCAGTTTCCATGTACTGCTGGATCACTGCTTTGGTACTCCCACTGTTTACAACATGTCACAGAGTGAGCAGCACAACTTTTTCACCGGGTATGGAAGCACACATTATTAGTTAAGCTTCATACATTGGGGAAATAATAGAAAGTTCACATCAATTATTAAAATATATAATATAAACTACATCTAAATAATTTTGCTCTCCACAAGCTGTTCATTGGACGAAAGGACATCTGTGACAAGCAATGGCCTTTCCAAGGTTGCCCGATTTAACTTTGAGGCCTTCCGCTTCGTTCAGCACCGTGACCAGGCAAAGTCCAGCATCTATCTGCACTGCATACTGAGACTGTGTGAGCCAAGCAAATGTCAAGTGCTGCTGTCTGTAAGTTTAGCAGAGATAGTAAGGTACCCAATGAAAATTCTAGGGCAAAGATTTGAATGATACAATTTATCACCAGTTATACACAAACTTACCTGTTTTCTGCATCTTAAGAGTTGATCAAAATAATAAGAAATGAATATATAGAAATAGAAAATGTTTTATCCTCATTATTGAGCCACATGAAAGACTCAATGAACCTAAAACATTTAAAAGTTGCTACTGATACCATGACACATGGAGAAACAGTAGTTTATGGCCATTTTATGGCCTTAATAGATAGCTAACAGTAGGGAGATGACAGGAAGTGTAGGGAGAAAGATGGGAAATGACTGCAAATAAGATCCTTGGATAGACTCGAATTAAGGACATTGTGGTTCATGGTCGGCAACACCCAGGCCACCAGGGCTCCCCAATTTGTCTTTATTGTGATTAATTTTTTCGATTTTATCATAAAATAAAGCAAATAAATCACACATTATTTAAAAAACTTAAAATCTAAATTGAAAAGCCACAGTTTAACATCATATGACATAGATCAAACTAAACACAACAGGATGTTTTTTGTTTTCCAGGCCTGTAACAACAGAAGAAAAAGATCTTTGACTCCTTTTGGAGAAGAAAGCAGTGATTCTGCCACTGTTTCAGTTGGACCTCTTTACACTGCCAGCGAAGGTTAGACCCAGTAAAAATAACACCATTGTAGTGAACCGTGATGAAACGTTGACTTTTCCACTGACACTCTTTCTTATTTTTCCCTACTAAAGAAAGACCATATGCAGCTGCCTACAGTGAGTATATTGTGATCACATTCATCACTCTAGAAATACTTCATAATATCTTGGAAAATATTATGACAGCCCCAACGTAATCTCCATAATACTCCCCCTGCGGGCATCAGGTAATGACGGGGCATCAGAGAGGAAGGATGTGAACGTGACGGGTCTGGTGGTGGGGGTGGTGTTTGGCTCGGCTGCTGCTGTCTTGCTAGTTCTTGGTGGCTGGTTCGTCCTGAAGAAGTTTTATTGGGCAGGAGGATTACCTCATGCCTTTGATTGACATATCACCTGGCAAATGTCTTCTCATTGTCGCCTCATACTATATTGTAACTATATGTTTATCGTGAGAACAAAACAATCTCATAATGTTGTGATTTTCTTTCATTAATAATCAAATGTTCTTGTGATGAGGTGACCATGTAACCAAGCAAATAAGCTTGTATCTTACAGAACTTTTTCTGTTTATGTCATTTACCGGTGATGAAGGAGCATTCAAACCTGAACTATGAGTAAAAAAAGAAACATTATCTATGTAAGCAATTAAGGAGTAATTTTAATAGTTTACATTATTATGAATTTGCTTTGACGGTGGTTGTGTTTTTGCCCACTTACAGTCTTACCAGTTTGCACCAGTTTCTTGTACAGAATCTGGATTCCATTGAGCAAATTAAAATATGCAGTATATAAGTCAGACATGTTGCTATATTTTGTATGGATTAAAAATAAAGTTTGAAATCAGGTTGGTGTTGGACTCTGTGGTTGATAGTACATAATGAAAAAAATGACAACAGGCGATTTGTATGATTGTATTAACTTTTCTCTCTACAACAGCATTGTTTTACATTAAGTAAATATACAGTAGATATATAGGGACATGTACACACATACAAAATGAAACAAATACATCAATCAAAACCATACATTTATAAATATTTACAGGCTACTTACATGGCTGGTACAATTCATGAACAGGACTACAAGTCAAATTAATTACTTTAATGGGACCATAACGGCAGTGAATTAGTATTGTTTTGTAAAAATGCATAGTCGTCTCTGTCACTACACTGAGTGCAGAATGTCTTGGATCAGAGCAGAAAGTTTAACTGAGAAGTCCTCCTGCAAAGAGCCAACTGACTGTATGGACGAGGAGGAAGAAGAAGCAGACAGGCTGGTGACTTCCTGAAAGTCCAGCTCCTCTTCCAGCCCCTGAAACAGCCTCTCCATCCGGGCCTGAAACACTTGGCTCTGCAGGGCTGCATTTTGGCAGAACCGCTCCATACTGGCTGTCACTTCAGCCTTACGAGGATGTACAGTTTCTAGCAGAGCAGAAAGCTCTGCATTGAGAGCCCCCACCCTATTCTGTGCCTCCACCTTTAGTGAACTCACTTCCTGTCCCAGCCTGGAGCTAATTTCCTGCCAGAGTTCTGACTTGGCTGCCTCTTCCTCACTAGCATGAATCTCTTTCAGATGTTCGATCACCCCGGCGGTTTTAGCATGGAAGTCGCTGACGATGTTGGCCACCTTGGAGCTGCTGTGCTCCAGGGTTTGGCTCATCCAGTGGAAGGCTTGCTGGTGGAAAGCCGGACTGGCTTCTGCCTGGGCCTCGGCTGTCTCCAGGCCCTGCAGATAGAGGCTCAGCTGGCCACACAGATCTTTGGTGTTGCTGCTGAGAGAGCTCTGGAGTTGCTGGGTGAGGGGAGCCAAGCGCTCCCTCATGCTGGCTAGCGTGGAGCTGAGGTGGGCTGGAGATGGGGACAACCTCTCCTGTAGCTCGGCCAGCTCTTGGCGCAGGCGGGTACGCAGACGCGCTGACTCCATGTTGAGTTTACGTTGCATCTCTTCTGCCACAGTGCTTTTGCTGAGATCATCTTGGTTATAAAGGCCACTGCTGTCTATGTGGCTCTTGTAGATTTGACTGAGCAAAGAGAGACAAAGGCACTCCATTAGAAAGTGTTGTATATTTATTCTCTTTAAATATTTCTTGACTTGAGTGTATGGATGCAAAATTATTTCAAGTCTTTAACTGTTTTACAGTACTTAGTTAACTAGTGTAGTTGTCAACTTACTCCACATCCTTTGTGAGTTCTGTCTTGTCATGAGCATGGTTTTCCTGTGAATCAGTCCAGGTTGCCTCCATGGTGGTACGGTGGAGTGGGTATGCTTCAGAAAGAGAGACAATACATGAAATAAAGAAACACATTGCAAAATAAAGGGTATTAAACAGCATTTGAGGAGTAATGAATACCTAAAGTTGTCAAAAATGACAGGGCGAAGATCACAACTTTTAGATGCATGTTTATCTTTCTGTGGAGGGACAGATGCAAGAAATACATAAGCATTTCATATTATAAAACAAATGACATAATACTGAACATTTCCACAAATTATCTATCATTCCTTTTTTGTTAACTCAGTCTAAGACAGAAGACAAGAATATCAATATGTGAAAAGGTGGCTGGCCTTTACCTTAGGATCAGGGGTCTGCAGACTGACTTCTCCTCTCATCTGACTTATAAAGGTTCCTGTTATCAGAGCAGCTGCCCAAACTCTGACTGTGTCAACAGTCAACACGTGGAGGGTCACACCGATGACAGAACACAACATGCATACGCACACAGAGCTACACACACACACACACAGAAAGAGTGAGAGTGAGGCCATGCCAATAGTGTTCACTGTTGAACATTCATAAAACCTAACTTCATTCTTGCAGCAATGATTGAAGGAAATTACAGTATGTCATGTCAATACGGATGCAGCACTTTAAGATTAAGAGTCTCAAAGGGACATAAGTAGCACTTCCTCCTACAATGTAAAACATTCAATGAAATAAAGGAATATTTACTTTAAAAGTTCAACTCTGTAAACTCAGATGTCAAAGAGCTAAATTACCTCTCAAAATGAAAAATACTCCTATATATCAACATGCCACAACCTGAGGGACAGTGAGTGACCTACACACACACACACAAACAATCATAAAAAAAAAAGTTGAAGTGTTGATATAGTTTTCACTTATTTGTTTTTGTATTTTTTTAACTGCAAGTCTAAAGTTGAAATGAAAAAAATTGTATGATAGAATAGGAATACAAATATTGCAATAAGATAGGAATAGTGTTTTAATAATGATATAAAAACTCAACTCAGTAACACTTTGGCACGCTTAATCCAAATTTAACAAAAGTGAAAATGAGGTAGAAGTTTATTGGAGCAACCCAGAAAAGTTCAACAAGTTCAAGTTTGTGTCTCCACAGCCAGATAGGAAATGTGGCTGGATTCCTGGCTTTTTACGTCAAAGGCCCACTTTGCCAGGAACCAGAATTATTTGAATATTTACAATGGGGTTGGTTGTTTGACCCACTGTGCTTGTTGTGGCTTTTTAATGCATTATGTAAGATTTGAAGTGGGTTTTTATGTTTTGTATGTTTTAAATTGTGTAAGAATTCAGTGAATCCAGTTTTGAACCTGCTCATAGAGCCTTGATTTTCAAAGGTTTGCTTTAGATGCTGGACAATCAACAGTTTACACATCAATGTTTGTACTGCTAGTCAGGACAGAGCAGCTCAAAACAGCCCAAGTAAACACTGCTGATTATGTGTGTTTCTCTGATCTTTCTTCTCCACCAACAAAACAAGTCAATTTATAAGTCAACTTGAAGTGTATTATTGATTCTTCATGCTCATTTACAGTGTGTGATGTTTCTGCATTTGTCTGCATTGTTAATAAAATGGCTTTATATTTCCAATGATTTCCTGGCTATGATCTTATTAACTTGTAGCGTATTTGTAAAAGTGATGTGTAGGGATTTTGCACCAGTGGATATGTGGGTGAAAGTTGAATCCTGTTCAGTTATGTAAGTTAGAAGATGTGATTGGAGGATCATAGTCCATGGCTACGTGATGAAATATGTAGGTTATTCCATTTATCCAAAGTCCAACATTTATTTCAATACAATAACAGTGTAGGATAAGTAAGATTTTGATTACTGTATAAAAACAGCCCTGTTGACTGCTTTCTGCAGATGTTCAGTTAATTGTTGAACAGTTAGCAACATTAACATACTGTATGAGAATCTTTAGTTCTAGAAAATATTATATATACGGTATATTATAACACTTAATATTTTGAAATGACAACACAGCACAATACAATCTATTTCCTCATAAGTTAGAAATGGGTCTCCTGTTTCATTTGAATATAGAGCAAAGGGTAAAACGGTAATTGTACACAGGCGTGTTGCGATTACCAACAGAGGAACTGTATGCAGGGTAAAGGTTTCCATGAAAAACATACCATTTTAATTTTGTCAAACATGTATTTTTTTTAACCAAATAAAGTAACATGTTTATACCAGATACAGGGTACTTACTTAAATAAATGCATACGTGAAGTGTTTTTGTGAGCTATACTGCATTTACACTCTACCAACTTGCAGATTTGTGTTTGTCAAACTGGTTCATTTACAAGTTGAGTTTAAAGTTGCAGCTGGCTTTTATAAAGTCAGGTACTATATATATTGAGCAGATATCTGAGCTTGATATGTGAATTTAAATGTAAATTCAGAAGCTGCTGTGACGTACTATAGTGCTCAGTAGACTCCTCTAAAGCAAAGCTGTGTTGACGTACATTGGGAGGCAAATCATTAATCAGTTTCATGGTTGGATCGAAAAGAACAAATGCAGTAATGTGATCCGGCAGCACCAGGCAGCTGTACTCTCTGTTTTCCCTGCTACTTTCCACCAGCAACCGGTCCCTCCACTGTCACCTTACCTCACGGCCTCATAAATCATTCAGCAGGCCACCGAAAGTTATGCAGACTAACTAGCCCTCTACTTACCTTGCAGCTCTCTCTATCAACAGACAGATCAGGTCATGTGTGCAGAACAACGTAAGACAGGAGAGGTTTATCAAGAGAGTTTGGTTGCTACACAGGTTGCGCTTCACTGCTTTCTTGGCTATGACCAAAATAAGACAGACAACCAAGAGACTGTTTACAGATCCTGGATGAAGAAGTAAACATTTCTCCCTGAGTTTGGAAAAGAGCTGGGTTACTTGTGCACCGGGGTGGACATATTAACCATGCTAAGGACATGTAGATGCAAGAGTCTCAGGTGTGTGTGTTGGCTGAGTGCTGTGCTCCTTACTCTGGTTCTTGGAAACACCTTCAGTCAACGGTTTCAGGAGAGGCGGCCCTGCCAGCCAGGTAGGCTCTCCTGACTGCACACAGTGATCTTTCAATAACATGACCAAAACAAAATCAACATTTCATTAGTTTTCTGCATATGGTTAGCCACTTGTATATTATGTTCTTAATGTTTGTTTGGAGTTTCACAAATAAAAAAACCCTACATCCCTCTAGGGTTTTACCTTCCTAGAGGTGCCACTAACATGTATATGAAGCCCTTTATCCCATTAGCTATTGGCTTTTTGCAGTAAATGTTTTGAGTGAGTAATTGTCGTTTGCAGGACAAATGAAGTGTTGTGGTGCACAGTATAAAATCAGGTGGTGATTGGATTTAATGTTCAACTTCAACTTTGTTGTCCCCAAGGAGAAATTTATCTTGCAGCCAAGTGAAACATAGGTACATAAAACATGATGAAATACATAAAACATGAATACATCAAGCGACAATAAAAAGTAGAGTCATAGTAGAGTATGTTAAAAACATCATCATCATCAGCCCCCAGTAGTTATACGGAGTAGTTAGGGAAACGATCTGACTCATCATGAGTGTTTAACAGTTTGATGGCCTGAGAGATGATAAGAATTATTCACCCTGTTAGAGGGGGCTGTTCTGAGAAATGCTAATGTGTTTCAGAAATGCCACGAATTTGCTTAAGCAATTGTGAAAAACTGTAAACAAAATGTAGTTTTGTCTGTTAGCAGCTGTGAATGGGATCAGGACTGTCAAATGGTTTGTGGTTTCTTCACCTTCTTTCTCTTGATGGTTTTGGTTGCCAGAGTAAAATGTTGCTATTTTACATTTCTGCAAACCACGGATGATATGTTGAATCTGTACATCATTTCAAACATTGAATCTACGTTTTGTAACATGAAGCAAACAGTTGTCTTTCTTTAAAAAAAAAATCTTTATTAATTGTCAACAAGTTCAAACAGCAGTAAAATACACAACATAGGTCAATACAGCCATCTGACCACTAATCTCGCCACCATCGGCCGCTCCTCCTTCAAGAATGAAATTTTGCTCTTAAAAGTTATCTTAACAAAGTTGATATGATATGTATAATATCATATATGGGGCGGCTGTGGCTTGGTGGCCTGCCAATCGGAAGGTCAGCGGTTCAATCCCCCAGCCATGCGTCGAGGTATCCTTGAGCAACATACTGAACCCCATAATGCTCCCGAAGCTGCGCCTTCAGTTTCTGAATGTTCTATGTAAATCGCTTTGGATAAAAGCGTCTGCTAAATGTAAATGTAATAATACAAATGTTAATATGATATATATTATAGACTTATGTCTTAAAAATTTGAGATTCAGTATATACGTGGTTTGCAGAAACATACAATGCCACCATTTTATTCTGGTGACTGGGCTACAACAAGCAACAGGGACAACAGTGACTTTGGCGTTAACCTGTGTACATATTTGCATTTATGATTCATTGTTTGCTGTACTTTTTCATATTGCTTGTTGGCTGATATATGTTTGCCAATTTGCCTCTCAGCACCAATCTACGTAAATATTTTTTTTAGATTATTCTTTGGCATTTTTAGTTATTATTGACAGTAGAGGTAGATGGGAGACATACAACAAAGGTCAATTATGGGCACTGTATATGGAATCCGTCTTCACCACTCCAATACACGTGATGGATATAATGTACACAGAGAGATCAAAAGCTAAATTAATATAATCATCAAGTAAAATTGTATGTCAGAATTTTTTTTTTCCTGATAGGTTTCTACTGCCCTTTGGGGAGCCTCACTCCAATCCCTTGTCCTAAGGGAACCTATGGGCCAAATGCTGGTGCTGTGTCCATAGACAGCTGTTTGAAGTGTCCTCCTGACCACTACTGTCCTAGACCAGGCCTCCCTGCCTCCGTGCCCTGTGGCCCTGTGGCTCAGCAGCCTCTGCCTGGTCAGGAAACCTGTGTCTGCCCGGAAGAGGGACAGAGTTTCCAGGTGACATGATTTAGGATTAACCCAGTCATTCCTGCAGCCCGTGTGTTCCCTCTGGTGTGTTTATGTGACCGTGTAGTCCTTGTTGTCATATCAACACCATGACCTCCTACTGTACCTGTCACTCACTTGCTTCTTTGTGAGCTCCTCCTTTATGCAATTGTTCCAAAGAAGAACTCTAATTTCTCGTGGCCATATGATTTTTTTGTGTCTCTCTTGAGTCCTTGGATACATTGTGCACACTAATATGAGAGTACCTTCCTCACTGTCTCTCAGAAACCTTAGACTGAACAATCTGTAGCCTCAAGCTGAAAGATCTCTAGATCAAGTTCCCTCACAGCAGGGTCTTGTTTCCTAGTCTTTTGCAACTTGCACAGGTGTTGAGCCCTCCACTCACCAGCTCATAATAAGGTGAATGAGATTGTTTTCTCTGACGTAGAATGAATAAATGAATGAATGAATGATGGAAGGAAGGAAGGAAGGAAGGAAGGAAGGAAGAATAAACAGATAAAGGATTCAAATAAGGAAGGAGGGAAAACGGATAAAGGAATAAATGAGGGAGGGAAAAGGGATGAAGAAATCAATGAAGGAAGGAAGCAAGGAAGCAAGGATGAAGGTAAAAGTAAATGGAGGAACTGTTGAAAGAAGGAAGGAGTGAGGAAAGGAAGGAAGGAAGGAGTTAGAGCGGGAGGGAAAGAGGAAAAACATTCAATGAAGAAAGAAGGGATAGACAGATGTTTGAACCCTGCTTCCTTTCCTGCAGACCAGTGATGGGCGGTGCCACTGTACCATCGGCTACCAACCTAGCAACAACAGAGATGCGTGTGTACACAAACTGTACGATGTCTGCAGAGACGGAAAAACACGAACACAGTATGGAGACTGTTTGGACAGATATCAGTGGTCTCTTCACTGCAGGCAGCAGGTTAGACCTTGTGCAATCAAATCACACACAGATGCACACACTAAAGTAGAGCAAAGGTAATCGGCACATCTTTCACAGAATGACACTTGACAGGAAACTCATCCTCAATAATGCTTGCGGATTGTGATAGAGACACAAGTCATGATCTGTTTACAGAACACACTGACAAAACATACTCTACAAGCATAGACAAGGTTAATGAATACAACCTAGATGTCTTTGCCCTTTCCACCATGAACCTGACAGTAGTTTAGCTTTATCCCTCTTAATATTTAACCATAAACTGCTTCCTCTGACCGTTGGTTAGCCTTGACTTTTCTCCCCATGTAGTTAAAATTTTTGTCATTGTCCTCCATAGCAGTCTTTGGTACAAATGACCTTGCACCTAGTCACACACTCAAACCGAGCATAAGTTGAGAATGCTACCAATTTTATATGATTTTTAAATATAAAAATACACAAAGAAAAGCTGGCCCAAGCAGAAAAAAAATAAGTAACAGTGCTTGGTTTCAAATAGGATTAGAGTTGACTGATAAAGCCTTTAGGTGATCCTAGTTTTCCATTGGCTACTTGCCTGCAGGTGTGTCAATCTGAAGAGGACTACCGGGGTTACGATGGAGAGCTGGGTCTGTGTGTTTGCAGAGAGCCTCCTGGAAGAGCTGCGTGTGGAGGCCTATGCAGAAGAAGGCCAGCTACTGAGCTGAAGCTCCAGTGCCTGTCCAATGGAGAAATGGAGCTGGTGTGGAGCTATGACAGCCAGGTGAGCAAAGGCAGCTGCAGATTTACATATAAACACACGTACGCCAGAAGAAAGCATACTTTCTGGTATTTGGGGTCAATAAAATTAAAACCCACTGTCTCCGAGAAGTGTTCTTCCTACTCATGACATCCATACCCATATCCATATAATATCTCCATTGAAACTGTTTTAACTTCTTAAAAAACAATGAATAGTCTGAGCTACACTACCTCATCAGCAGTGTTGGGTAGGATACTTTCAAAATGTATTTACTTACAGAGTACAGAATACATGCCCAATAATGTATGTAACGTATTCCGTTATGTTAGTCAATCTGACTAACATATTCTGAATACTTGGATTACTTGAATTGAATTGCATTTTTATAAGTGTAGGCCATCAAATCCTGCTTACTAAACAGCAGGTACGCCACTAAGGGAGGGAATTAGGACGATTCTAACACACTTTTGGGGTCCCCAGAGATCGGTTTTATTAGTAGTAATATGGTACTAGTATTAATGTATAAATGTAGACAAAAAAATTGCAAATAAAAATAAAATAAAAAATATGTCTTATTTCTGCATTGATGGCAAAATCCACTCATGAACCGCTCGCGTTTACCCGTCTGACAATACTCTGTACTGCAGGCTAGTATAATTGTTGTAGCCATTACAAAAAGGTAATGCAGAAATGAATTTTAACACTTACCGGTAAGTCTGCATTATTAATATCTGAAGATATCTGAAGATATTACAAAACATTTAAAAGCTTTCACAGTAGTGTTACTAACAAGTACCTGAACAAGCAGATAGATTTTTGTATTTGTAAGTTAGTCTCGAACTGCATTATACAAAAATCTAACCGCAGTCTAAATTACCACAAGCTAATAATAATTAAAACAATTTTTAAAATTCCTTTAAGATGCGTCTCCAGGTTGGAGGTAGAGTCGTTGAATGCTGAAAGGAGGTTGTTTGCTGGCAAGCAGAGGTTGTACTGCACAGTTATATTTCATTCTCCCTTCTCTTGAAATGCTGTTTGAATTTTCAAGATATAAACGCATTCTTGCCCTGGCTCTGTTGTTCTGGCTCCATCTCTACCTGTAGCTCCCGCTGCTCCTCTTCCGACTCCATTGTGACTGATCAGACTGCGTGAAAATGCAAACCGCGCATTCATTTTTTCATATTGGGGCTTCTGGGAAATGCATCGAGTTGCCTTAATTTATTTAGATAGTGAATAAACTCGTGAAACAGAAATGTACCGTCATGTAATCCATTGATTTCAACAAAGTAACTGTATTCTAAATACCAACTATTTAAATTGCAACTGGAACGGAATACAGTTACTCATAATTTGTATTCTGAATACGTAACGCTGGTACATGTATTCCGTTACTCGCCAACACTGCTCGTCAGACAATGCAAACCCTCATAACCCCCAATAACAAAACCCTCATACAATGTCGTCTTTATTGCACCAGTAGTGAAAGCACATGACAAGTCTCTCTTGTGTTGCAATGACCTATTAATGGCAAACACTGTTATTGTGTGTGTGCAGGTGTCGGGCATCTCAGGCAGCATGTTAGAGACAGTTTTTAAACAGTGGGACTCCCAGGGGACTCTTCTGTGCAACGGCCATCGCAACTCCTCACATCCTGTCTACATCGTTCAGACAACAGGTGGAGACACACACATTCACAAAACACACAAAGTGATTTTCTGTCTGGCTCTCTCTTTCTCCATTTGTCTCTCATATCCTTCTCTCTCTTGTTGTCTGATTGCAGAGGCAGGTTTCCTCGGCCTCCTCAGCGGCCTCCCAAAGGAACTTAGGCAACTGTTTCCTGTCACCACACAGTGGGATACTCAGAGCTCAGCTGGTTTGTCACAACGCAACAATATTTTTTGATCATTAAAACACAAATCATTTTAAAACCCATTTTAAATAATGAATAATTACTACAGTGATGAAGGTCCTGTGCCATTGTTTTTAGAAAGAGATTCTGATGTTCTGTGGGAGGTCACCAAAGTCGAAAATATCAGTCACGGAGGTAGAGAAATTAACTCCAGCAGCAGGACGGGAAAAAAGAGCGATATCAAACAAGAAGTGAGAGAAACTGGAGTTCTGAACCCCACATCGTGTCTCCATTTGGGTGACGTAATACTGTTCACTGTTGACACACATCACTATCCTCAGTATGATTTGTAAGTCAGATGCTTGGCGTACAAGTTTTATCCTGTTTTATTACTGCTATGAATCTGTTTTGACTTGCTTCACATTTGCCCTTAATCCTTACTTCATGTCTTTCATGTCTTTCAGTTACAACTTGTACAACACAAACAGTGACTTCGATTGGGGTGCCTTCAGACAGCTAAAAGAAGAGCTGACTCTGTCTTGGACTCCTCCCAGCTTCTTCTCAGTGGTCTTCAGTCAGCCTGGAGTATATGTTTTTACTCTAAGCAGCCATCAGCACAAACACTTGGTAATGAAATTTAAAATAATATAATCATTAAAGGTACCCTGTGAGATTTTTATTATTAATATGTAGTTTTTTACAACTAATATTCCCCACTAAATGTCATTGTGTATTCCTATTACCAAACAAATATGTTGAATGCTCTTATCTCCTTCAACATTTGCAAAGCCACTTTTTCAATGTTTTGACCCCCACATTGTCAATGGCAGCGGGCGGCTGTGGCTTGGTGGAAGAGCGGGTCGTCCACCAATCGGAAGGTCGGTGGTTTGATCCCACCTTCCCCCAGCCATGTGTCGAAGTATCCTTGAGCAAGATACTGAACCCCCAATTGCTCCCGAAGCTGTGCCTTCGGTGTGTGTGTGTGACTGATTAGTTTACTTTGTACATTCATCAGTGTGTGTATGGGGTGAATGTGATATGTAGTGTAAAAGTGCTTTGAGTTGTCGGAAGACTAGAAAGGCACTATACAAGTAAAGTCCATTTACTGACCCCGCAATTTTGTTTTTACTCAGTATGTCCGAGTGATGCCTGCAAGTGGCCAGTGTTATGAGCCCCATCCCTTCTTCCCCACCATCCCTCGTCATGTAACCAGGGTGGGAATCAGTAGGAGACGCAACCTTCTACTGAGGCCAGATTGGTTCGTGACAGGAGGACTGCTATTTGGCGCTGTGGTCATCCTCTGTTTATGTGTTACACTGCTGGTTAGTGTACATACACAAACACATACTATAACATTAAAAATCAATCTTAAAACAAATAAATCTATCCCATGTGTAGATCCTGTTCCGTGAATATGGATGGCCTGAGAAGGAGCCAATCAGAGCACGGTATCGCTTGTTGCAGTTGTCCTACCACATGGATGACTACTCATCAAAAGGTTCAAGGTTGATCTCACATAGAAAGTTTCACCGAAACCACCAAGCTAGAATGACCCAAGACTCCATTCAACCAGGTGCAATATTATAGCTGTAATGCCACATACAAACAAATGACCACTCAGCTCATTGATATGAAAGCCTAAAGGCCAATATGTTATGTAACTTGCATTCAAACATAATTTGCAACACGTCAATGAATGCACCTGCAGTCTGCACACAACACACACATGTACTCAGAAACATGATGACTCTTTGTTGGTCTTTGAAGACCCATGAGGCTTCTTATGTAATACTGACAGTGACCCCTGGGTGTTTCACCCACCCAACCAAGTACTATTGAAAAGGATCTTGTCATGTACCTGCAGTGACTAACAGTAAAAATGACAACAGTCCAAATGTCAAAGGACTTGAAAAATCACCTCAAATAACATTTTCTTGACACGTTGCATTTTACGAGCAGTAACCTTGCTACATAGAGTTATTTATCATATGACTGTTCAATAGTGTCAAAAGAAGGCGTATTATTCAAACAAAAACATGTTATCCCTTGAGCCAGTTCTATATAAAATGCTTTGCCCCTCCCCTAAAAACAAAGACCTTCTAAAATGGCCCAGGGAGAAACAGGTGAAAGCTGTTCACTTTTATTGTAAAAACTCAAATGATTTATTAAAGCTACTGAAAATTAGAGTAGATGTACCAAAACATGCAGATAGGTGGGTGATGCGTTTCAAGCTTATTGATCTTCCTCTGGCAGCAATTTATGGTTGCTCTTAAAAGTTCTCTTCAAGAGAGAGGTTATAGATTTTTTTCCTACTGATCTCTCTCCGTGTCTCCCTTTGTGTTTCATTCTCTTGACAGCAGTCTTTGCAGACAGCTCGGAGGAGTTCTGGGATTATGAACACCAGGTGGATCTGGAGGCATTCAGCAGCAACACCTTCTACAGCCTCCTGCTCAAACAGAGTCTGTCTGTCACCACACGCCTGGGACAGCTCACCACTGAAGTCTCGCTCTTATTTTAAATGCAAAATAAACATTCAGAATGTGAAAGGATTGACATATACCATTTTTTCCATCACACACACTATGATGCATGTAATTCTTTTCTCTGAGAAAGTATCACACAAAGTGATACATTAATATCATATGCTCTGTTGTGAGTTGAAGAAATCTGGCTACTAGCACCTGAAAAGCTCACTAATCAAAATCTCTTTTGTTTAGTTTGTGCAACAATTTGGTTTAAAGAGTTATGTGCTGGACTATTTCTTGGTTCCGTCCAGTAACTTTCTTACACAATTCTGGAGCTTTAGGGGTGCAAGTAGGAGGATTTAGTTACCTTTGGATTGAGCCAGGCTAGCTGCTTCCAGTATTTGTGCTAAGCTAAGCTAACCAGCTGCTGGATCTTCTTCTTTTCCTTTCGGCTGCTCCCTTTCAGGGGTCGCCACAGCGAATCATGCGCCTCCATCTAACCCTGTCCTCTGCATCCTCTTCACTCACACCAATTAACTTCATGTCCTCTCTCACTACATCCATAAATCTCCTCTTTGGTCTTCCTCTAGACCTCCTGCCTGGCAGCTCCAACCTCAGCATCCTTCTACCAATATATTCACAGTCTCTCCTCTGAACATGTCCAAACCACCTCAATCTGGCCTCTCTGGCTTTATCTCCGAAACATCTAACATGAGCTGTCCCTCTGATGTACTCGTTCCTGATCCTGTCCATCCTCGTCACTCCCAAAGAGAACCTCAACATCCTAAGTGCTTAAAGTCCTGCACCTTCTTCACCTCTGCTCCCTGTAACCTCACCGTTCCACCTGGGTCCCTCTCATTGACACACATGTATTCTGTCTTACTGCGGCTAACTCTACAAATCACAATGTCATCCGCAAACATCATAGTCCATGGAGATTCCTGTCTAACCTCATCTGTCAGCCTGTCCATCACAAGAGCAAACAAGAAGGGGCTCAGAGCCGATCCTTGATGCAGAACCAGCTGCTGGATGTAGCTTCATATTTACAGTACAGATACGAGAGTGGTATTTATCTTCTCATTTAACTCTCAGCAAGAACGTGAATAAGCATATTTTCCAAAATGTCAAACTAGTTATAGCAGTATTTTGCATTTTTTTAAAAACACATTACTATTCGACAATAAATGGGCAATACAATACTCTATTTTATCTGTGTCCATGTATGGTATGCCTGCCTCTGTTGGTCATTACTCATAAGCATTGGTTCAATCCAATCACTTACTTATTTCTCTTTTTCATCTGCTACTGTCCCTCCTCAACTTCACTGAAACAAATTGGGTGTCGCATTGGAATGCCATGTTTTTGACATGTTTTTTGTCACACCCCTCTCTCCTGCGTTTTTCCTGTTTGTACCATTAAACTGTTGGTCGACCTCCGTCTACCGCACAAAGGACAGCTGAGGTGATAAAGATGGCACATCTCGCACCCCTGTGTCATTACACAAACATGCATGTCTCACCAGTGCTAGCTGCAATGGGGTGGGGTCAGATGTGTGATCTGATTACTACTATTTGGTGAAGATAATGTTTGTTTGGCAGTCATTTTTTTTAAATCATATATGTGTCTGTGTGTATCCAGGTAAAGGAGCTATACCAGGGAGTGCTTGGGAAACTGCAGCTACTCCACCCACACTTGCTCACTGAGGAGAGGACGGGGGAGGGTTATGAGAGGATAAGGAGGGAGGTGGAAAGGGAAGTGGTGCGACGGAAGACTCTGGCCTCACAGCTGAGGACTCTGCTTGACAGTCAGCTGCAGGTTTGCAGTACATTACATTACATTCCTATCAGAACATCTTCCGTTATCCCTTTATGAAAATAAGGAAAATCCTGTTTTCCATCTGAAAACTGATAAATCTATTTTAACTACAAGGAAAGAGAAAGAGAAGGGGTATTTATATTTTCTAGACAGATTTTAAAGATACAACAATCTTTCTTGGGCTGCAACTAACCATCATTTTCATTGTTGATTATTAATCAGCAGATTATTTTTGGTATTAATTAATTATTCGTTTGGTATATGTGGTGACAAATGCTCATCACAATTTCCAAGGCCAAGGTGATGCCATCAGATTGCTTGTTTTGTTCAAGCAATACCCAAATATATTCAGTTTACTTTCACATTAGAATTGGAATTAGAAAATGTTTCACATTTTTGCTTGAAAAATCACCAAAAAGAATAATCGATTATCAAAATAGTTGCTGATTAATTTTCTGCTGATTCAATTAATCAACTAATTGTTTCAGCTCTAGGTTTTTCTGTTAACCGCATTAATATGTTGCATTAGGTATGACTGTTTTGCTGGTTTTTCCAGGTTCTGAGGCGAGAGCAGCAGGCCCAGCAGAGGGCTCACAGCATGTTCACAGCTCAGCTTAGAGAGTGCACCAGACTACTGTCCAAGGTTTACAACAACAACCAGCCATCCTGTGAACTACACCAGCAAACGTAAAGCTTCCAATTATCCATTGCAAAGTGTCCCAAGCAACAAATAGAATGGAGAAAATCCCTATACATATTCAATCTGCTGTTTCCCATCTTCAGTTTGATCCAGAGGATAACATCCCTGGTGGAAGAGATGGGAGAGCTCGTGTCAGCAGAGTGCCAGCGTCAGGGGGCCTGGGGGTTGATAGGTGAGGGTACAGGAGCCCTGCTGCTCTGCCCTGACACTGGAACTGTGATGACCAAGGACCACATCTTTGGTAAGTCCAACCTCCCTGAGTTATATTAGTTGAATATCTATATTAAAATATAAACCTTGTCCTTGAATCATAGAGAAACAACACCATCTATTGCTAAAAATGTGCACTGCAACAACAAGAACAACAAGTAAAAACAAAACAAAACAAGTTTAAGTTGTTATTAAACTATTAGATAATATTTAGATTAAGAATGATTAAGTATCTTGAAATCACACATTTCTTTACTGATAATAATCATAATATATACTTACACTTTCCCAGTATTACTTCACACCCATACAAATCTATATATTAAGTCCTGTAATCTATTCAATGCCACTGTCTGAGCTGTATATATATCTGCACATCCTGGATAACAAAATAATAGAAAATTCCCAGAAAATTACATTAAAATCTAATCGTAGTGCTCAGGTGAGATGTCCTAATTACAAGAGTTACAAGTTACTGTTGTATTTTTCAAGTTTTCTCTCATTCTAGGTAGTAAAAACATTTTCCTCTAATAACAACTATCTCATAAAATGGAATAAAGACATTTTAAACAAAGTTATCCCACAAATCGGAGGGTTAGAGGTGTACCTAACATAAACATAATTTTATAGGTTTTATGCTACAGTGAGCCAAGAAACCCAGCATGTTACTGTACTATAATTCAAAACAGCTTAAATCTTCATCCTAATCATTTACAGTTTGATGATTACTCTCAGCCATTTCTCCTTCTGCCTCTCTCCAGGTCCTGATGGGTCCCTGCGTGTCTGTCGGGCACTGCATTGTGATTCAGTCACAGGCCTCATAAGGCCAAATGCTCACAGCCATATGCTGCTGAGCACCGGCCACACCATGGCAGTGCCACCTGATTTCTTTCTCCACCCACAGACTGGCAGAGTTCTGCCCATAGCTGGCAACGTGGCCTATGATCCTGCAAGCTCTACTTTAGTGTTCACAACTGACTCATGTACAGGTAATATGAGGGGTGCTTGTGGGGTTTGGGGGTCGCAGAACTGAATAAAGATTGTGAAAAAAGCATTCAATTATGGTAGCAAAATACTGGTGATGTACTTGTACTTTATGGATAACTGGTGAAACACTCACGTTATAACATTACATTCAGGTTTTTGTAATGCAGCTGAAATGGAGTTTGATTTCAACAACTTATACCTTCAAACAACATACAAGGCTTTGTTGTCAGCTCTGTAAAGTCAAAGCTCATTAGCTTCTTTCCTGATTTCTTTGTCTTGAATCATGGCCTAAGCTGACCAATATGAAATTATCTTTTCTTTTCTTCTTTTTTGCACAAGGTGGGACTATTCTTTGTTAGGTTCTTCTTAAAATAGTTATTTGCTCACAAAATTGGGAACAATAAAACATATGTAGGGGATGGACTGGCCAGAGGTGAAGAGGTTTAAGAAGTGCATCACGGGATATTGAATATTGCTAGACTACATTTAAAAAAAAATATTCATGTAATTTGTGTTTTAAATATGTCACAATGTTGCCAAATTTGGCTGCATCTTGAATCCTTGTTTATAAAATCTGATCATGAATACCACATGATCAGTAGGTATAACACAAGAAAATGCATATCATACAAAAAATGGGTGTCTTTTTAACGGACTAATGTGTGCTATTCTTACTCTCAGGAGACAACAGGAAGTGGGACAGTCCCCTCCTTCCTTTTATTCCTTACCCAAACTCCCGACACTCAGACCAGCCTCTGCCCAGCACTCGGCTCAGAGGCCTCAGACCGGGCCAGAGACTGCAGCTGGGTGCTCCCATGGCAGACCCAGACACAGGGGTCCCAGTGCCCATTCTGGCTGTAACCATTCACCCCCAGACAGGACTAGTCTACCCACTGGGAGGGGTGCACGTCTGTCCCCTCACCCGCCTGCCACAGCCCATACAGATTATCTATCCCATGCTGGATTCCAGGACGGGGAGCATTGTGCTCACCGTTGGGGTCAGTCTAGATCCAATAACAGGTTAGTGCTGCTGGTGGGGGAGTCTTCAGCAAAACCTGTGTTGAGGTTACTATACCTTCATTGAGTTTTTTTATGTTTTGTTCTGTATTTTTGTGTAGGAGCTACACTACCAGTAGGTGGAGTTCTGCTGGCCGAGTCCTTCATCGAACCTCTGAGTGGGCGGACGGTGAGAGTAGGAGGGGCCAGCATGCGGGCCGGGCAACTGCTGCCCAATGCAGGAGGATACCAGGCTCTTCTAGACAGCAAGGTGATTGATCAGATGACTGATTTTAATTTTTGAATTTAAGGACATGATAGACTTCACTCTCTTATTCTCACTACAAGGTCCATTTAGGAGCAGTTCTGGAGCTGATTGATTGATTTTTAAATTAACATTTTTTTCTGAGCACTTGAAGGACTTCTTGTGTATGTTGGGTTAAAGGTAGCAGGCGGTTGAAAATTACTTGACCGAAAGTAAAACTTTTCTCACATAGGTTCTGGCTCAGATGTTCAAAGTACTGGAACTCCTCAAGCCACTAACTGAGGAGTGGGGGTCCGACCAAACTTTGCAGCACCATCAGCGCAGTGAGAGAGGGAGTGGCCGACAAGATCACCTTCTTGCTGGAGCCAAAGAGCTCCAGCAGGCCAGTGGAAGGAGCCTGCACTGCCAGCTGCAGCTGCAGACCAGGTTGGAGATACTGCTGGACTGGGTGGTGGGTGTCCAGCAGCATGGAGGGGCTCTGGGTGAGGAAATACTAGTGAGAGGATGCATGGATTTGAGTAGTCTCTTGTGGGCAATACATCACAAATTCACTCAGTTTTTCCCACTTCTACACTGTCAGATATGTGCTGATCTGGTGTTCTCCCATTCCTCCCTTTGTTGCTGTAAATGAGCTGCTCTCTTTTTTTCTTCACCTTTCCTTTCCTCCACTTTTGCTGAAACATTTGCTAGCATTTGAGAAAATATTATCCTAAAAGAAAAAAACACTTACTATTTTTCCTCCTTTACCATTTCATTTTAATATCTGCTTGTCATCACTTCAATAAATCAGCTCATTGCTGAATAAAAATATATTCAGTGGAGGCCTATCACACTGTTGCTAATCTGTTTCACATTTTATTGTGATATGTGAATAGAAATTCATATACTGAATGTCGATGCTGCTTTTGAAAGTAAGAGCATTTCATATTTAGATATAATATTGCACAAAAGATAATGTAGTCTCTGACTAACATTTTTTGCTCCTTCTGGATGTCACAATGATGTCCTTGAGTGCAAAGAGAGTTTTAGGCAAAAAATTACTTATGTATTTTGTTAAGTTTAAAAAGAGCCTTTGGAAAGGTTTCATGAGCCTAAGGAGGGTGACATTTTCTTACTTTTCACATGAATTTTCACATGACCTTTATTTATCACATGCAACCACCCTCCTCTGAAATTAAGCATACGATCTGGTTGTCCCACATAACCACATCATAATAGCATATGCAATACAGTAACATATATAGTATGTAACCCATAATCGTATTCTAGAAATATGGGGAACACAGAACTGTTATACCATCTGGATTTCCAACATGGATGCTATGATTTTAGAAATATAGAGACATAAAAATCTTTAACTTAGAACTCAAATTCTGAGTCATCACACTGCCATAATATACTGTAACTAAGGCTACCCACAATGCTGTTTTAGAGATCTGCTTTACCTCATAAAAGAGGCAAGTTTAATAGAAATCTCACAGGAGTTACATTATGTTAATGTGACAGTTAATTGCACCATTGACTCATGTTTATATCTTTTTTTAGTTGTTTGAGCTCCTGACTCATCAATAATCGAATTATGGCAGTACTGAAATATTGTAGTTCTGCTAGAGGCCGTTGCCATGTGACAGGCATTTCATCTCCTCTGCCTTTTTCTCACATTGCAACTCTACAGCGGCTAATTTCAGCTGCTGTGGTTGTATGGTCATGTGTGTTCTGCTTGATAACCTGCTTAAGTTTTGCTTCTTATACTGTTTAATATGCTTTGCCAGATGTGCCGTTTAGCCGCAATCCTGTTTCATGTACCTCTGTATTTATTTTTGCATTTACTTTTGTTAAGAGGTTGTTTGATCTTAGCCAAAAGAAACACCAATGAACAGTGTTAGCTTATTCTGGCACTAAAGTAAAGAAAAGTGAATGTAAAAATTTCCAGTCTTTTTACACTGGTCTGAAAAATCTTTGTTGACCTAATTCTGCGCATCTTTAACTTGCTAGAAATGTGTTGGACACAAAAACTTCCAGGAATACTTTGGGAAATAAAATATTTGAGCACCGTATCTTATTGTGTTTCCTCCTCTCTAACCCTCTTACATCTCCTGTGCTGTTTAAAACAGGAGCGATGCCTCTCCCAGGTTCAGATATGTGTGTTCCAGCTCTGCTGGGGATGGAATATCCTGACCCCATGGGATCTGGTCTTAGTGTACCCGTGCTTGGGTGTCAGACTGACATTGCCTCTGGTATTATAACACCGTTGGCAGGGACCATGGAGGACCCTGACGGAAAAGGTACAGTGAAAAATATTCTATTTCACAGGTCGATACTCACCTGACACAGTTTATTTAATCAATTTTTTAATTATATTTAACAATACAGAATAAAACAAGTTGTACCCTTTTCAGTGTGTATGCTATTGCACTTCACAGGCCTAGTGGCCATCCGTTATGGGTCTCAGACTGTTGACCCAGTGACAGGGGTGTTGGCCTCAGTGGTTGGAGCAAGGCTGGATGTGTCCAGAAAAACCGTTGTACCTCTTACAGCTTCCTATTGGCTAATGGTGGCAGCTCAAACTGATAGTGTGCAGGTGGGTAGGTAGGCTAATTGAGAACTATGTTTCCATAAATGATAAAACACAAGAAATATGACCATAGAGAATAAAAGTGATTCAACTCTCTACCATTGCATTTTGCAGTCTAATTAATCCAGCAGGAGGGAATTCTGCGAATTTGATAAAAGTGATTCAAGTCTTTATGTGTTTAACCTCCAGCTTTTCATTTTGCAGCCCACTGAGTTCAGTACCATTGAGTTTTAGTGAATCTGATGTACTTCCATTTGTGCTGCTATTGTGTGCCAGGTAGAGGTCCTGCAGAGAGAGGTGTGTGCGCGAAACACTCACTGGCAGCAGCAGAGACAGCGGGAGGAAGATATTCTCTCTGATCTGGACTCAGCTCAATTCCAGTGTCTCTTTAGAGTCACAGAAGCGAACTCTTATCAGGTCAGCAGGAGTTTGCTGTTTTGGTTCTAAATATCTCATATAGCCTGGCCTCTGAGTATAGGAGGAGAAATTCAAAGGGATTTGAGCCTTTTGAACATGTGGAAAGGAGTAAGGGGATGTCTGAATGCTGGGGCAAACAGAATTGGAAAGTAATTCTAGTGAAGCTTTTCATATCGTGAGGCACACTGCATGTAAGCAAGTTGGTGGTTAGGTCTTTCATGTGCACAATTTCGAGTTAGGGCAAACTGCAAAGTCACTGTATCGCTGTATAAATGCCTGCATGTGTGTTACCATGCCTTTGTCCCTTAAATTGAATATGTACAGTATGTGTGGATGTGTCTTTTTGTGTGCCAGTATGCAAATATGCGCCTCCACTTTTCGCGTTGCAAGCGTAAGTTTGTACTATGCTACAGGTCCAGTGGTCAGCAAGGCAGCTGAGGGAAGGAGCCAATGAGCTGCAGGATTCAGCGCAGACCGAGGCCCAGAGGAGAGCTGCTCAGAGCTCCCACTTGGCTCTGATCTTGCCTCCACATGTATTACACCTCCTCACACTGGGTAAATTGGCTGGCAAGCTGGCAGAATGAAGAGCATGAAGGAAATTACAATCATGACCTGCAGTGTGGTTATATTCATCGCTTTCCAAAAGAGAGATGCTTCAAGCCAGCGTCGTATATCGTATCCTTCAGTTTTATAGTAATTATCATAACTTCAATGTTTAAAGTTTCATTTGGGTTGGCAATCATGTCTTTGTGCATCTCTGTGTGCATAGATGACGAGAAGGAGTGGGATCAGCAGCGTGTTTGGCACTCAGAGCTCGTGTCAGGGCTTGATAAGGTGGATGTGTGTATGGAGCGGCTGCAGCAAGATCAAGAAAAATGGACAACACAGGGGGGAGACTGGGCTACAACCCTCCATACTATGGTCAGTACAATGGCTTTATGGTCTATTTTTTGGCCCTGTAGCATAATTGGTGTCTGACCCAGTTAGGCTTGATGTTCACCTCCCTCTCTGGCCACCAATGCCACATGTACACAAGTCATGATGCTGTAGGGAGCTTTGGAAAGTCTGGTAATTGAACTTTGATGGCTGCTTTGCGCTGTGAGATGCACTCTGTAACATTGTTGTCTAAATGTAAATAAGACTTTATACTTCTTGTTGCACAAGCCTGTGTTTATTTGCCCTCTAGGACAGAGAGCTGTGGGAGCAATGCAGTTGCAGACAGACAGAGTTGGAGGCTGCCCTTAATGCGTTGCACTTTGTCAGACACCTTTCACAGCACCGCGCCAACACTGCTCAGGTCAAAACACACACAGACACACTACACAAATAACAACCAATATAAATAAACCTAAATACGGTATATGATGCAGCGAAGTGGATGGCTCTTTTTTGTTCCATCTTATTCATCATTAAGTTTCTTTAAACTTGAGATGACCTATCAATGTAAATGGTGCTTATTAATAACATGATTGTAGAGGTTGAGAAATATTTGTTTTGGTTATTTCTCCCAGTGTTATTCTGAGCTACCTCTCTCTTCTTGTTTATCTAGGCAGTACTGTGTGGAAACTTTTGGTACAAAGAATACGGTTTGGTCCAGTGCAGTGGGCACAGACCGACTGTAAAGGTCATGGATTTGCTCCAACAGAAGGCTTTGCCTCTGCTGGAGAGACTGAACCAGCTCCTGGAAGACAAACAGCCTACCAGCTTCTCTCCCAACACCTGCAATCAGCACAACTCTGGTACCAGATTGGGGTACTACTGTATATATAGTATATAGTATATGTGCCAAAGAGCTCCATTGTTTTTCAAAAACTATCAAAAAAACATATATGACCCTTGCTAGGTGCCATATTCCTTCATTACAATGAACATGGATACGGTAGTTTGCAAGGGTTAATCCCACATACACTGCCCTGCTGCCATACATACTCACTACAGCACCAAATGTGTATTCATACACAGCTGAAAAAAGTCCCCAACAAATGCAGTTTGATCCTGTTTGATAATGTTTGCTAAAATCTACAGTGCCCAAGCCTTTTTGGAACATTAAAGATGAAGGTCTTTTGAAGAGACCATTGGGCTTGGTTTTGGTCTTTTCATGGGATTTGTTGACAAAGATAAATATAGAATAACACCAGCCTTACCCTTTCACCACAATAACAGAATGTGTTATGTGTTAACGAGTTGGCCACTGTCCAGGGTGTACCCCGCCCAAAGTCGCTGGGATAGGCTCCAGTCACCCGCGACCCCTAACGGGAACAAGCGGTAGAAAATGACTGACTGACTGATTGACTGTTATGTGTTAAATATATATATATTTATTTCTTCTTCTTTTCCTTTCGGCTGCTCCCTTTCAGGGGTCGCCACAGCGAATCATGTGCCTCCATCTAACCCTGTCCTCTGCATCCTCTTCACTCACACCAATTAACTTCATGTCCTCTCTCACTACATCCATAAATCTCCTCTTTGGTCTTCCTCTAGACCTCCTGCCTGGCAGCTCCAACCTCAGCATCCTTCTACCAATATATTCACAGTCTCTCCTCTGAACATGTCCAAACCACCTCAATCTGGCCTCTCTGGCTTTATCTCCGAAACATCTAACATGAGCTGTCCCTCTGATGTACACGTTTCTGATCCTGTCCATCCTCGTCACTCCCAAAGAGAACCTCAACATCTTAAGCTCTGCCACCTCCAGCTCTGCCTCTTGTCTTTTCTTCAGTGCCACTGTCTCTAAGCTGTACAACATCGCTGGTCTCATCACCGTCTTGAACACCTTTCCTTTCATTCTTGCTGATACTCTTTTATCACACAACACACCTGACACTTTTCTCCACCCGTTCCAACCTGCTTGCACTCGCCTCTTCACCTCTTTTCCACAGTCTCCATTGCTCTGAACCGTTGACCCTAAGTACTTAAAGTCCTGCACCTTCTTCACCTCTGCTCCCTGTAACCTCACCGTTCCACCTGGGTCCCTCTCATTGACACACATGTATTCTGTCTTACTGCGGCTAAGCTTCATTCCTCGGTTTTCCAGAGCAGACCTCCATCTCTCTAGATTCTCCTCCACTTGCTCCCTGCTCTCACTACAAATAACAATGTCATCCGCAAACATCATAGTCCATGGAGATTCCTGTCTAACCTCATCTGTCAGCCTGTCCATCACCAGAGCAAACAAGAAGGGGCTCAGAGCCGATCCTTGATGCAGACCCACCTCCACCTTGAACTCCTCTGTCGCACCTACAGCACACCTCACCACGGTCCTACAGCTCTCGTACATGTCCTGCACCACTCTAACATACTTCTCTGCCACTCCAGACTTCCTCATACAATACCACAGCTCCTCTCTCGGCACCCTGTCATACGCTTTCTCTAAATCTACAAAGACACAATGCAACTCCTTATGACCTTCTCTGTACTTCTCCATCAGCATCCTCAAAGCAAACACTGCATCTGTTGTGCTCTTTCTAGGCATGAAACCATATTGCTGCTCACAAATGCTCACCTCTGCCCTTAGCCTAGCTTCCACTACTCTTTCCCACAACTTCATTGTATGACTCATCAGCTTTAGTCCTCTGTAGTTGCCACAGCTCTGCACATCTCCCTTGTTCTTGAAAATTGGCACCAGTACACTTCTCCTCCATTCCTCGGGCATCCTCTCACTCTCCAAGATCTTGTTAAACAAACTAGTCAGAAACTCAACTGCCACCTCTCCTAGACACTTCCATACCTCCACAGGTATGTCATCAGGACCAACTGCCTTTCCACTCTTCATCCTCTTCAATGTCCTCCTCACTTCACTCTTGCTAATCTTTGCTACTTCCTGCTCCACACCGGTCACCTCTTCTACTCTTCGTTCCCTTTCATTTTCCTCATTCATCAACTCTTCAAAGTACTCCTTCCATCTTCCCATCACACTCCTGGCACCTGTCAATATACTCCCAGTATATATATGTATATATTGCCGAAATAGACAATACTTGTTAGTAGGATCACTTCATGTTGGTTTGGGTCTCTTCATAGTATTTTTTAATATTGCCAGGCTTATCCTTTAAGTTTGATTTCTGACATTTTTCAGGTTTGTCAACAAAGCAGGCATTTGGGTTGGAAATAGCCTCCAGAGTCTGGACAGCCTCTGTGCCTGTGGTGAAAGGTATGTGCTTTTCAAGCAACTCAAGCCTTGTGATAACATATCTGTATATGTGAGTAGATAGAGTCTTTGTTCACAGAAATATTGTGAAGTATGTTAATTGTTAAAATGCAGCAGGATAGAGCAGTGAGAAGGGAAACAGCCAGTGTGTTGGTACAAATTCCCTATGTTGATTTGTCCTGGAGTAGGAAATCAGTAGCTCCAGGGTGTTTCTTTAATGTCTCTGGAGATCAGAGATGGAGTAGAAGGAGGAAAGAGATCAGTGGAGAATCAGGCACTTATTATGTGTCATAGCTTGTATGTACAGTATATGGCAGATACAAGAACCACTAGGGTAAGTTTAACAATGAGAAAACATAAATCGTTCATGTTTCTATCAAAACTAGCCCTCTAAAAAAATGTGCATTACCGGAAAATAATGTGTCTTTGTTCTGTACAGAGTGTACTCATCGCTTTAGGAGATACTCTGACTTTTTTCAGATGGATTGGCTTGAGGTCTGACACTTTGTGTTTCTGAAGGAATCTCCACCCAGTCTTTGAGGGAGCCTGTCAATTTAGCTCAATACCAGGACACGGGTCTGCAGGCCAGCTCAGAACCAACACACAACTCACAAAGACACACCGCATCCTCTGGCTTTCACTCCCAGGGTGAGACAAAGCACAAATTATACACTAGTGCTGAATGTAAGACCCCTTTCCCCCTATGTTGTCCTGTGCTGTGCTCTGCTTCAGTACTGTGTGAGCGAGATGTACTGTATGAAGTACCTATTGCACGTTTTCTACTAGATTCTGGTTATAGACGTCTGGGAAAGGACACAAAGATATTCACACATCCATACATAAACATAGAGGGAATTTAAGCACTCATAATTATAGATTTACACCAAATATTACAAGACTTTGTTTAATTTGTACAAAAACCTGAGTGTGAAAGCAACAAGTTGTGGTTTTAGGACAATTTCAAATGACTTCTTGGAGTCTTGTCATAACCATGAAGTTGCCAGGCAACAAGAGAGTCCAGGAAGTCACTGCACCTCACCAAGAAATAGTCCACAATTTATCGTTTTAACTCTATGGTTTTTGTATGGATTATTGCTAAGCAAAAAGAATATTTCCCAAAATGTTGAATTATTCCCTTAATAATAATGAATAATTTTAATCTTGATTTCCTAACAGAGAACAAGCCAATGAAAGAGTTTGCTCAGCCTACGCATATCTCTGTCCCCAGAATTCCAGGTAACATCTTGATGGAAAATAATACATAGTTAGAATGTGTGACATGTGGTGTGTCACATTAACTTTAGCCATCCATGTTGCTTTTACTCTCCAGAAGAGGAGTGGACCAAGCTGCTGGAGCTCTCTCCATTGTTCCAGCTGCTGAAGGGGGTGGATCTGCAGCTGAAGGGCCGGGCCTGTGGGGCAGGACTTCTTAGAGGAGAGCTCGCTGGTAGGTCGGATTTTTGACCGAGTAATGGGCCTACACCACAGGCTGACTGTATGTAGAAATCCACATATATATACGCACACACATGCAACACCTGTAGACATCATAATCATCGGATATTCATAGACAATCAAGCGTAACACAAACATCAGAGATATTTTCTCCTCAAATCAAACCTACTTGAAGAAAACTTGAATATAGGTCTGATTTCTCCAAGTATTTTTTTTATATTTATGAATACTGAATAAGGGTATCATTATGTGGTAGTGTACTTTTGTGAAAAGGGCAGATTTCAGCACTGCCTGCATGTAAATTCATCTGCTCTTATTTTCTTGTTCTCAAGAGTCTTGATAAAGGCCAGATGGTAGACATTCTCTGAGCCTCTGTTCCCACACAAATGTGGTCAAGTACAGTCCTGTATCAAGTGCGGTTCTACACGAATCATATGTTTCATTAGAAATTAGAATTTCGCCCAAAGGTGACGAGTTTGTAGCTATGACAGTGGAGTAAGTAATGGCCTATAGTTCCTAGCAACTGTTTTGGTCTGTGTTTTGTCCAGACAGAGGCAAGAGTTTCATAGACAACCTTGATGCTCAGTGGGAATGTGAGGGAGAGCTGATCCCTTTGGACCTGTCTGTCCTTAACCCCAGAGAGTTCCTGGTCTACCAGCATGGACTATTCCTGATGCATACATTGCATAATCTAAAACTGGTTGGTGCCAAACTTTCACTCTTACTTTCAACCTTGCTGGCTATTTATTTTTTATTGCTTTTAATTTTTAGACTTTGGGTAGCCTGGCCCCAAATCTATATTTTAGATTTGAATTTCTTATGAGACACTGTGCAGCCTGAAAGGAAACATTGTTTCCCAGTTAAAGACCAAAGGTGACTTGACTTTGGTGTTAGAGCTCTGGGGCTTTAAACTGATCTTTATTTATTTATTAATTCTTCTTTGTTTTTTCAAAATTCCTAAATATATCAGCCTTGATATATATTATTTCTTTTAATTCTTTAAAGTGCATGTTGGATTTTTGTTCTCTTTTCCAACAGACTCCAGACATTTCACTTCAGATAGCAGCTAGTCTCCCAAACAACAACTACTCCAACAACGCCTTCAGAAATTCCTTCTTTTATCAGGTAAACTTAGCTCTTTTGTTGGCATAAGTGACATCAAAAAGGTAGATAGATATTTATACATTTCTTTTGGATATTTGTAAAGTCACAAGTGAAGCATCTAAAACAAGACCAATAAAATAGACGTGGAATTTTCACTTGAGACCATAAAATCCCAGGATTTACTTTAGATTTATCACTCCTACTGAGGTCCTTTGAGAGAACATTATCCCAGCCAGCAATGACATGTAGGGCCCAGATGGGTTAAGTATGGGTTCCATGCTTACTGTGTGGGCATGGGCTTTGGCTGGGTGAAATCAGCGGGTCCCATGTAGGTTTTGTAGTATGAGTCCCACATAGGAAGCCCATATGAGCTGATTACATGGGCCCCATAAGGGACAGGCATGGGCCAATTGGGCATGGGTTTGAACTGAGAACACATATATGGATCTTGAATGGCATATTTATGGGCCGAGTGGGCATGGGTTTGAACTGGGAACACATATATGGGTCCTACATGACATATTTATGGGCCAAGTGGGCATGGGTTTGAACTGGGAATGCATATATGGGTCTTGCATTACATATTTATGGGCCAAGTGGGCATGGGTTCGAACTGGGAATGCATATATGGGTCCTACATGACATATTTATGGGCCAAGTGGGCATGTGTTTGATCTGGGAACACATATATGGGTCTTGCATTACATATTTATGGGCCAAGTGGGCATGGGTTTGAACTGGGACTGCATATATGGGTCCTGCATAGAATTTTTATGAGCCAAGCGGGCATGTGTTTGAACTGAATTTACAATA
The DNA here is from genome assembly GCA_011952105.1 of Coreoperca whiteheadi. Classification (NCBI taxonomy): domain Eukaryota; kingdom Metazoa; phylum Chordata; class Actinopteri; order Centrarchiformes; family Sinipercidae; genus Coreoperca; species Coreoperca whiteheadi. Next base: position 14,421,745 of record CM022478.1, read on the forward strand.
GAAAACTTCAAAAAGACACAGACCTTCGAAGCACAGCTTTCCCATCCGTCCAGTCACGTTGTACTGCCATTGCAGTTTTGGCACGATTAGGAACTTTATCATCCTCCTGGTGGCATCTTCTAGTGAGGAACCCCCTATGTCTGCAACCATGGCAACCTTAAGAGTATACAGTAATAGAGCACAGAAAACTCAAAGTCACTGCAACATGATGGAAGGACACAGTTCCTGCATGTGTGCTATAAGCAGAGACTCAGCACACACAACTCACGAGCCCCGCCTGCTCCCAAATGTTGCCCATGCATTGACAAGATGTGTATCAAGTCCTGACATCAACCCAACTTGCATGAAGATGAACCATTAGATTAGAGTATTAATAATAAAAGAGCAGCTTTATAGGCCTTGACCTCTACGAAGAATCAATGTTCTTATTTCTTTTGATAGGCTACCCAATTAGATTATTTGTTGGGAAAATATTAACCGTGTTGGATCTGTATTTCGGCTCAGCTGATTATCTTCATGGACGATAATTAGGGCCGATATTTGGCATTTATAAGTTACTCGGTATAGATACGGTCCGCAAAATTGTATACGCTCCAAAAGCCTTGCTCCCGCCCCTGCCACCTGCACCATATTGGGGAAAACAATGCTGATTTGCCCATTGACTCCCGTGTTATAATAGGCATTTTTCTGAACGCAGGATTGAGGACCCACGGTGATATTTTCACTCAGCAAATTAACCCCCCTGTTGTTGGGGTTATCCAGTTGTTGGGAGATAACCCCAACAACAACTCAGCAGCCCACTGGGTTATTATAACATGTGAGTTATTTACATCCATCTCAATGAGTGCTATTCCGGCAAAACGTTTGAGGTCAGGGCCAGTAACATTTCAGCCTAAGTAAAACATTATCAGTAACAGCACATCTTATTTTCACCAATATGTAGTTATACATTGCTAGTGCTGTCCCTCGTTGACTTGGAGCGGCTTGGTTGTCTTCCAGGGCTGTTAAAAAATTTTTGCAAAATAGCCTGAGGTTAGCTCTGGGTTGACAGAAGACGCCGATGACGTCACTTCCACAAAATTGTGCACAATGAAGATGTCTTATACATCCTCAAAATTGGATATTCTGATAATACTAAACTAGCAGTAGCAAGTTAGCAGGCCATTGGATGTAGTGTACAAGGCTGAAATAAAATAATTATCCATCCATCCATCCATCCATTTTCTACCGCTTATCCGGGGCCGGGTCGCGGGGGCAGCAGTCTAAGCAGAGACGCCCAGACTTCCCTCTCCCCCGACACTTCCTCCAGCTCGTCCGGGGGAATACCGAGGCGTTCCCAGGCCAGCCGAGAGACGTAGTCCCTCCAGCGTGACCTAGGTCTTCCCCGGGGCCTCCTCCCGGTTGGACATGCCCGGAACACCTCCCCAGGGAGGCGTCCAGGAGGCATCCGGGACAGATGCCCGAGCCACCTCAGCTGACTCCTCTCGATGTGGAGGAGCAGCGGCTCTACTCTGAGCTCCTCCCGAGTGACCGAGCTCCTCACCCTATCTCTAAGGGAGCGCCCAGCCACCCTGCAGAGGAAACTCATTTCGGCCGCCTGTATCCGGGATCTTGTCCTTTCGGTCATGACCCAAAGCTCATGACCATAGGTGAGAGTAGGAACGTAGATTGACCGGTAAATAGAGAGCTTTGCCTTGCAGCTCAGCTCCTTCTTCACCACGACAGACCGGTACATCGACCGCATCACTGCGGAGGATGCACCGATCCGCCTGTCAATCTCCCGCTCCGTCCTTCCCTCACTCGTGAACAAGACCCCAAGATACTTAAACTCCTCCACTTGGGCCAGTAGCTCTCCACCAACCTGAAGGGGACAAGCCACCCTTTTCCGACTGAGAACCATGGCCTCGGATTTGGAGGTGCTGATTCTCATCCCCGCCGCTTCACACTCGGCTGCAAACCGTCCCAATGCACGCTGAAGGTCCTGGTTTGAAGAAGCCAACAGGACAACATCATCCGCAAAAAGCAGAGATGAAATCCTGTGGTCCCCAAACTGGACTCCCTCCGGCCCCCGACTGCGCCTAGAAATCCTATCCATATAAACAATGAACAGGACCGGTGACAAAGGGCAGCCCTGCCGGAGTCCAACATGCACCGGGAACAAATCTAACTTACTGCCGGCAATGCGAACCAAACTCCTGCTCCGGTCATACAGGGACCGGACAGCCCTTAGCAGAGGGCCCCGGACCCCGTACTCCCAGAGAACCCCCCACAGGTCGCCGCGAGGGACACAGTCGAATGCCTTCTCCAAATCCACAAAGCACATGTGGACTGGTTGGGCAAACTCCCATGAACCCTCCAGCAACCTGGAGAGGGTGTAGAGATGGTCCAGTGTTCCACGACCGGGATGAAAACCGCATTGTTCCTCCTGAATCCGAGGTTCGACTATCGGCCGAATTCTCCTCTCCAGTACCCTGGCATAGACTTTTCCGGGGAGGCTGAGGAGTGTGATCCCCCTGTAGTTGGAACACACCCTCTGGTCCCCCTTTTTAAACAGAGGGACCACCACCCCAGTCTGCCAGTCCAGAGGCACTGTCCCCAGCCGCCACGCGACGTTGCAGAGGCGCGTCAACCATGAATGCCCCACAACATCCAAAGACTTGAGGTACTCAGGGCGGATCTCATCCACCCCCGGTGCCCTGCCACCGAGGAGCTTCTCAACTACCTCAGTGACCTCAGCCCAGGAGATAGACGGGCCAGCACCCGAGACCCCAGCCTCTGCTTCCGCAATGGAAGACATGCCGGTGGGGTTGAGGAGATCCTCGAAGTACTCCTTCCACCGTCCAAGGATGTCCCCAGTCGAAGTCAGCAGATTCCCACCCCCACTGTAAACAGTGTGAGCAGGGCACTGCTTCCCCCTCCTGAGGCGCTGGATGGTTTGCCAGAATCTCCTCGAGGCCGACCGATAGTCCTTCTCCATGGCCTCACCGAACTCCTCCCAGACCCGAGTTTTTGCCTCCGCAACCACCCGGGCCGAGGCCCGCTTGGCCCTCCGGTACCCATCAGCTGCCTCCGGAGTCCCCCGAGCCAACCAGGCTCGATAGGACTCTTTCTTCAGCTTGACGGCATCCCTTACTTCCGGGGTCTACCACCGGGTTCGGGGATTGCCGCCACGACAGGCACCGGAGACCCTGTGGCCACAGCTCCGAGCGGCCGCGTCGACAATGGAGGTGGAGAACATGGTCCACTCGGACTCCATGTCTCCAGCCTCCCTCGGGATGAGGTTGAAGCTCTGCCGGAGGTGGGAGTTGAAGATCTCTCTGACTGGAGACTCTGCCAAACGTTCCCAGCAGACCCTCACAGTACGTTTGGGTCTGCCAAGTCTGTCCAGCTTCCTCCCCCGCCATCGGATCCAACTCACCACCAGGTGGTGATCAGTTGACAGCTCCGCCCCTCTCTTCACCCGAGTGTCCAAGACATATGGCCGAAGGTCAGATGAAACAACCACAAAGTCGATCATCGACCTCCGACCTAGGGTGTCCTGGTGCCACGTGCACTGATGGACACCCTTATGCTTGAACATGGTGTGCGTTATGGACAAACCGTGACTAGCACAGAAGTCCAATAACAGAACACCACTCGGGTTCAGGTCGGGGGGGCCGTTCCTCCCAATCACGCCCCTCCAGGTATCACTGTCGCTGCCCACGTGAGCATTGAAGTCCCCCAGTAGAACCACGGAGTCCCCGGTCGGAGCACTTTCCAGCACCCCTCCCAGAGATGCCAAGAAGGTCGGGTACTCTACACTGCCATTCGGCCCGTAAGCACAAATAACAGTGAGAGACCTATCCCCAACCCGAAGGCGAAGGGAAACGACCCTCTCGTTCACCGGGGTAAACTCCAACACATGGCGGCTGAGCTGGGGGGCTATAAGCAAGCCCACACCAGCCCGCCGCCTCTCACCGCGAGCAACTCTAGAGTAGTAGAGAGTCCAGCCTCTCTCAAGGAGTTGGGTTCCAGAGCCCAAGCCGTGCGTGGAGGTGAGCCCGACTATCTCTAGTCGGTATCTCTCAACCTCCCGCACCAGCTCAGGCTCCTTCCCCCCCAGCGAGGTGACATTCCATGTCCCTAGAGCCAGATTCCGTGTCCGGGGATTGGGTTGCCGAGGCCCCCGCCTTCGACCGCCACCCAATCCACAAAGCACCGGCCCCCTACGGTTCCTCCTGCAGGTGGTGGGCCCACAGGAGGTCGGCCCCACGTCGCTAGTTCGGGCTGAGCCCGGCCGGGCCCCATGGGGCAAGACCCTGCCACCAGGCGCTCGCGTTCGAGCCCCAACCCCGGGCCTGGCTCCAGGGTGGGGCCCCGGTTGCGCCGTACCGGGCGACGTCACGGACCTAGTTTTGATATTCACCATGAAGGGGGATTCGAACCGCTCTTTGTCTGGCCTGTCACCCAGGACCTGTTTGCCTTGGGAGACCCTACCAGGGGCAATAGCCCCAGACAACATAGCTCCTAGGTTCATTCAGGCACGCAAACCCCTCCACCACAGTAAGGTGGCGGTTCTATGAGGGGAAATAATTATGTGGTGGCAAACAGCAATGACATCATCAGCTCGTATTGACAAATCTTTTTAAAAATGCCTGGATGACAAACAAGCTGTTCCGAAGTCATCCAGGGATAGCACTAGCTATGCATAAGTACATAATGGTGAAAAGAAGACATTTGTCACTGATAATGTTTTATTTAGGCTGAAATGTTACTGGCCCCGACCTCTACAGTTTTGCTGGAATGGACGCAATTGACATGGATCTAAATATCTCCTGAAGGACAAAAAGTGACTCCAAACTTCCCTGGGTAAGTTTATGAAAGTATCACATGCTAGAAACAAGGTTTAAAAAAACAGTACAGGTTAAAAAAACTGTACTTTTCCGTTAATGCCAGAAATTCTGCAATGCCACAAACATTATATTCTGTATATTACATTACCTCATTTTTCGCAGGCATATCATCACCATCTGTCTGTAAGTCAGACGTTGCCTCCGCTTTTTTACATTTTTGGCGAGCAGCCACGAAAGTATTTTAAGAACAAAAGGAAAAAGGGTATTAGTATGCAATCTATGGTGACCGTGATAAAAAAACTATTTTGGTGTCTGCACCTTAAAAATATTGTTTACCATTTATGATGAATGATGTTGGTTCAGACAAAGACGATTGCATATAGAAATCTAAATTTTACAGCCTAAATTTGAAAAGTACATTATTGGCACTTATGGAAATTGATGTCTTATTGACACTGAGCTAGATAGATGACAGACAGAGTATTTGTCAAATTCAGAAAGTACCTCTTACCTGCCCATCCAAGTACTCTGATGGAGTATTTCTGCCACGATTCCTCTGGCTTCTGTCAGTCCTTCTCATTGTGTTCTTCGGTCATCAAACAAGTTGGAATTATATCCATCACAGATTGGCCATCATGGGTCTCGCCAATAAACTCGACGATACAGTACAGGGACATGCTGCAAAGTTCATAATGGTTACTGATTGTGTATTTGGAGAAATGCAACAGCTCCATCCTGCAATGGCAGAAGTATTAGTCTCTCAGTTAAATCTGTGACCGACACACCGTGCAGCTGGTGAGACTGCCGTGTCACTGTTCTAATCCCCACACACGTTGACTCAATAGGGTAGTTGTAAAAGCTTTCTTGTTTTTCATAGAACTGAAAGACTGCGTACATACCCCCCGATACCAACTCAACAATGTTCCGCACCACAGCAACTTTGCCCTTAACATTAAAACAATTGCTGCCTTCACAACGTGAAATGATATTGCCCTCATGTTTGTACTTCATGTACTGCATGCGGACAGTAACATCAGGGAGAGTCGGACCTGAGAAATGTGGTTGTAGAGGCTTATTTGCCCTCTCTTTTCCACTTTTAAGGGAGAGTGAACGCTGTTTTTCACTGAGACGCCTTACGAGTTGTTGAACTGCGCCTTGGGGCCGTCTCACCATCCGCTTCATAGTCCCCAGATGGTTTTCGAAAGGGAAACATGACATGTCACACACGTGTGTGAAATTAATTGTGGCTCAGAGATAATATATTCCAACATCCAAAGATCGTGACTCATCCCTAATCTGCGATGGTCTTTTTAAAGGAGTCATATGTAAGATTGTGGCCAAAACTGATACTACAATCAAGTTTAATTGAGCAATATCAGGGTTTTTCCTTGGCCAAATAAGGAGAGTGGCAGTATTCCCTCACGGAGAACGTGGCATGGTGCGATCATAGCTACGATGGGGGGTGGGGGGGTGCTAGCCTAACCGTAAGATCCAGAAATAGCAAGGGTCGTGCTATAAGGGGCCTGTATGCAAAGGCCTTGTTTCGCGCTCAAAACGTTACCAGTCCATTCGGAAAGCACTGCTGCTAGCTGTGACTTCGAGGAGAACTTGTTATCAGACATTCACAAATTGAGGTAAGTTGAAATATTATGTTGCCAGAAAAATAACACTGCAGATTGTGCAGTGGTCTGGATTTTTGGTTTGTGCTGTTTAATCTGATGTAGAATCTAACCAAAAGGGAAAACAGCGGGAGAGGTTGGACAATAATTTATATATCATGATAGACTTTTATTTAATAACGGTGATATGAGTTTTAAACACATTTCCGATATTTCGATATACATTAGTATATGATTACAGCGTTTCACTGACTGGCGTTCATTGAAGCCGAACAGAAAGAACCGCAACACATTGGCTACGTGAGTGATGACATACACCACAGACAGGAGCCCAGCAGCAGTTAGCTGTGCTCCAGTGTTAATTTCATTAACAAAAACTATGACGAAAAATGTTCGTTGACGACCTCTTTTTCCCTGACTAAGACAAGACGATGAGAGACGACACCCACGTCATTAAACGATAATTGTGACTAATAACACATGCAATATCGTTGACGAAATAAAACCAGACTGAAATATGTTTAAACATTTTTTTAAACTTGACCAAAACCACTTGTTTTGCCGAATAAATGAGACAACACATTACATTCTGTTTTTATGAGCGTTCATGCATACGGTTGCCAGATTTAAATAATTTAATCCCCCGCAGAGCTTTTCTGTTAAAACAACAGGTTTCTACTCTGTCTTTTCAATAGTATCTGGCAACCATATGTGGCACGCACTCGCTACATTGTTGAAGAAGATGATCAGAAAACACAGACAAGTAAGCTTGAGTTCAGCGATCTTCATTTGAGATTTCCTACTTAAATTAAAGTGTCATTCAGTTGGTCTGGGTTCTGTCACGAGCCGCTTGCGCTGTTTGTGTGATTAAATCTGCGATCAAAATGCAGGCTGATGTACAGCAGTGTTTTTAATGTTGATCATAAAAACAGTCAGTCGAGCAAGAATGCAATGTTTCCCAAATATCCACACGATTTCAGATGTGACATTGATTTTATAAAACAGTTCAACAAACTAAAGGGTAACTTTTGTTAAGCGATGATGTACTACATTTAAAACAGTATTGTCGGCAGAACCGCAGCACACAGCGATGATTCGGGAACGAATCAGTTTGAACGAATCGTGAGATTTAATTATCCGTTGATAAATACAGCCACTTGCTTCGTTATTGAATGAAGGAATGACTCGATGACTCTCACTCACTCAAAAAGACAGTGACTTACCGCCACCTACTGGCAATTTTAATTTAATATTTAAAAGTATCACTTTGTTTTTAATGGGTCAATTAATTGGTTAATTGCAAATGGGTCTGACATGAATTACCCAGTTAAGAGCCATATAAGACCTTACAAGTCCCACTTAAAATCCATCTGGGCATCCACTGCTAGTCCCCGTGTGGATCACGGGTGCAAGCCCATTTTAAACGCCCTTTAAGCAAATGGGTCTGGCATGACTGACCTAAGACTCTTACAGAGCCCATTTAAAGCCCATCTGGGTAGCCACTTTAGACCCATTTGGGCAGGTGGGGCCCAAATGGGTCTGACATGAATTGCCCAATTAAGACCCATGCAGTACCCTTATAGGTCCCACTTTTAGTATGTCTGGGCTTCCATGGCTTGCCCCAATGTGGATCCCGGGTGCAAGCCCATAATGGGGCCCACATTTGCCGCAAATGAAGCCCTCATCTGGGCCCCGCATGTCTTTGCTGGCTGTGTTCCCTTTTTGTGTAGGAACCTCTACTTCCTCTATAAAGAACATTAGTTGGATTCTCCAGTTCCCCCCTGATCATGTGGTTGCAGGATTTCCTTCTCTCTGCTGAAAAAGTATTGTGTACAGGATAGTATGCAGATGCTGGCCTGCTCGGATTTTGGCCTGTCATAATGTATTCTCTTGATACCAGTGAGAAAATAAATACCTATGGTATAGATCCAGGATATGTATGGGTGTGTATTTGTTGTCATATAGTTGGATAACTAGTTCATAACCTCACTGGAGAATGTTAGCACCTGCAACTTAAGCTCGCTTGAATGTGTTGAGAGGTACTATTATAGATGCTGAATATGAACACGATCTGACACCATTCATCTTCAGAAAAATACTGAGCTTTCAAAGTATTTGTCTGACACTAGAACTGGATAAGGTTTTAATTCATGAGTAATAGACCCCTATACAACTGTGATACTGTCAGTGGTGGAAAGCAACTACTTTTAACTACAATTTTGACATCATTTTACTTCACTTGAGCATTTTCAATTTAAGCTACTAGAAATAATGTACTTTTACTCACTACATTTATCTGGGAGCTATAGTTACTAGTTACTTTTCAAATTAATATTTTAGATACAAGACAAACTGTAACGGAGTCTGCATGTCCTCCCCGTGTTACCGTTGGTTTTCTCCGGGTTCTCCGGTTTCCTCCCACCGTCCAAAGACATGTATTAGGTTAATTGGTGACTCTAACTTGTCCCTAGTGGATGAATGTGTGCGTGAATGGTTGTCTGTCTACGTGTCAGCCCTGCGATGAGTTGGCCACTGTCCAGGGTGTACCCCGCCTAAGACCCGAAGCCACTGGGATAGGCTCCAGTCACCAGCGACCCCGAACGAGAACAAGCGGTAGAAAGTGACTGATGACTGACAAACTGTAACATCAGCTTATAAAATACAATACATAGTTTTAGATTAAACTACTCAACAGTATGTAAAATTGTTAAAATTAGCTCCACCGCGACTACATGCAACATTAAAATGCATCAGTAATGATAATACAGTATTATAACATATAACTATAATGTATATCTTTATTATAATATCATTATGCTTTATAATGAGTACCATAAACATTTATACTGTAGATACATTTAGCTATTACTTATTAGGCTACTTTTACTTGAGTAACATTTTGAGTACAGGATATTTAATTGTAATGGAGTATTTTTAATTTGTTGTTGTGCTAATTTTACTTAAGTAAAGGATTTGAATACTTCTTCCACCACTGAATACTATTATAATTATGTATGAGACTTCCTGTGGCAATTACAAGTAATGAGAGAGGATCAAGACTTCAGAGATCAGACTTTGACTAACAAAATCAAAAATACTGCAGGGAAAATTCTTGTAGAGAAAATGAGAGAATGATATTAAATGCAGCTACAAGTAGAGGATAGTGGAACAAACCAGCAGCACTTCCCTCTGCACTCTGACCAAAATTTCTCAGGATTAAAGAAACAGCTGAGACAACACCACAACAGCAGCTTGCTGTGGCCAACTGCTGTTTACGTCTTTTTACTAATGCTGAAGGGGCAATTCAGTGAACACTCCCACCAGTGAAAGGCTTTATAGAACATCCTGTTCAGCCCTGCTGATCTGTGGACACAGAAGACTCAACCCCATCTCTATTCATCCCCCTCTGCTCACAGGGGAGAGAGTTCAGACTAAAAGAACTCTCACATCAGCAAATAACCAACAGTTCCACAAACTTCTGCTTTCCTGCATGGGCTCAGGGTTATAAAGCTTTTTTCTGGGGTAGGTGTCACTGTTTCAGAGTCCAGAGAGATTCACACTTCCTAATGGCAGGAGACCAGAAATAAATTAAGAGACTGCAATAATTAAAGTACTGTATTTCTATTTCCAGTGGTGGTAGAAGATATTTCACTAAAGTAAACATAACAATATCACAGTTTTTACTAAAGTAAAAATACACAAGTATTAGCAAAATATACTTGATCCATTAATGTGTAAGCATCACTAATGTTGCAGCCGGTAAAGGTGGGGCTAATTTCAACTACTTTATATACCACTGGCTATCTTAAGCCATAATAATACAATCATCATTTATTAGTTGATTAAAATGTTCAATTTATAATCTAAATCTGCAAAGTAACTAGTAACTAATGTTGTTAAATAAATTTTGTGAAGTAAAAAGTAAAATTGTGGTGTCCAAAATGTAGCGAAGTAGAAGTATAAAGTAGCATAAAATGGAGATACTCAAGTAAAGTACAAGTACCTTAAAGTTGTCCATACGTACAGTACTTAGTTACATTCCACCACTGCCTATTTCATATCTACTGCTTATGTAGTATGACAGATATACACATATAATTGCACATATAATTCTATTTTCCATCTAGAATTTAGTGCACTTAATGTGAAACATTATTTTCAAACTTTGCCCTTTGTGTCTATTTGTTGTATTCATTTGTTTATTTGCAATGAAATGTGCCGCCATGCTTGCTTTTTATCATTGAATTATGCATGTATATGTCTTTGTGCAGCTGTAGTGTGTTAGTGAGAATAACTCAGATGCGTGTGAATGACTGCTCTGTTGACAGGAAGCAGAGGAGACGCTCTTTGTCCGTCGCCAAAGGCTCCAGTCGGTTGGAGGCTTTTCTCTGCTGCTGCTCCACTGTCTGTCCCATGTCAAAATGAAAGACATGAACTCTGACTCCAGTCCTGCGTTTCAGAGGCTTTTCTTCAAGGTACAGACAAACACACAAAGTGTGCACGAAACATTAACGGTAACCGTTTGGGAAAATATTGTAGTTGTGAGAGTACATTTTGATTTCAAATTTAGCTTCAAATAAAGCCGAACTTTGAAATGTTACTGTTGGTTGCATGTCTTTTTTGAGATATTAATTTGAATTTTTTTTTTTTTTTTATTTTATACCACAGACACTGCAGGCGTGTCTGAGTGAGCTGTTTCAGGCCAGACTGGGTGTACCGCCCTCTGGACAGGAAGCCAATTTGTGTGTGTGGTTTCAGGACCGAGAGGCCACTTCAGGAGACTTAAAGGGGGCTCTGTTAGACTCTCATGCTGCCTCCCTGATTCACAGGCTTCACAATCCAAGCAGAGGATTGCTGTCTGAAGATGTAAGAACAGAATATTTCCTCTAACTATGATCATTTTCTATAGCACGATTCACACGTCTGCCTTTATTTTAACTTCTTCTTTAAGATTGTTCAGATAGAAGCAAGACTGTTCATTATTTTATTTGTCTGTCAGTATTGCGCAAGAGTGGGAGGATACTATTTGTGAGTAACCAGAGCCAACTTGCATATAACTTGTTGTGTGTCTGTTTGTTATTATGGGAGCAGGAAGTTAAGGAACTTCAGAGGAAGCACAGAGAAACGTCTCTGTTCTCCCATCTTGAAGGCCTTCTAGGAGAGAAGACCTCTGTAGCCACAGAGAATGGCGAAGACCAGATTGGGTAAACATATTGTATGTGGAGACTTTTATGCCTCCACATTAGTGTGCAATGTAAAAATGTAAGTTTAAATTAATCAGTTCACAATTTTTGTTTGCAGTGTTTTGTCAAACAAAATATGATAAGCGGACCAAATTACATACATTTCGAGAATTTGAGTCAGTAGATACATTTTGAATGTTGTAGCTTTGATACAAAAGCCCCCAAAACTGCTGAGCCCCAAATTTTAAAAGCCTAGATGATTTTCACACATATTTTCTTATACCTTTACATCACATGTTATAATTACTTTCATTTAAATAGGATAGAGTAAATGTAATTGTCAGAAAAAACTACCAACAGCTGTGTGTTCAACATTGAATTTTATTTGTATAGCACCAATTCATAACAGATCTAGACTGTACTCTTTATAATATTATTTACAGAGACCCAATAAATCCCACCATGATCCCAACATCTATGACTTTTGTGTCTAGTCAATGAAAGTATGGAATCCACTTAATGCCCAAGATTTTGGTCACTGGCATACTGTATGCCAGTAATGATATACATTGCTGGTAAAGAAAACTCAGATGTTAGTTTTGTGAATGAACAGCACTTATCATATTTATTTCTGTTTTTAAAAATGTATTTTGCAAATTACTTTGTATCCCAACTTTTTTCTTTAGTAGTTGTCTTCTTCTCCTCATCAGTGGACATAATTTCTGTGATGATTTCAATTCTTGTAATCAATGATCACAAAAACATTCCTGTTGCAGTCTTTATTTTTTCAAACAAAACAAGTATTCCATTGTAAATGAGAAACAACTTTCTCCTTTGACAAATCATACATGTTTTTGGCTTTCACCACCACAAGCAGTACATTATAATGGGATTCCTGGGATGTGCTTACGGGCGCTTGATTAAAAGAGTAATACGAGACGTATGTGCGCATACACATTCAGAAACATATGTTTCCAATTATGGCTCATGTGTGTGGAGGAGGGGAACATTTTTATCATGACAAAAGCTTTGCTGAGATTCCAACACCTCGGGCAGCAAAAATACAGTATAGACCTTCAATGTTGTTGTTCACACTACTGTACTTGCTTTAATAGCAATGACAATGATGATTATAATTACTCCACAGACAAGTCCGATGACATTTAGGATCTTGGCTGTCCTTGATGCATCCATGGCTGTAGCTGATTCTCCGAGAGCATTAGCATTTTGTGCCTTAAAATAACAAGTATCAAAATTAGTTTCAATTTGCATGCAATTCAGTTTTCTAGACAAAATGTATTTGTCTAAATGTAAAATGTTGCAAAACACTAAATCTGTTTTGCATAGTTTTTTATTTTAGGGTATCTATTGACATACTGGAGTAGAATGCAGATGCAGATTTAAAAAGTTTGACGTTCAGGAAAAGTCACCTACCTTACAGGAGTAGAAGATAGCGACAATCCCCAGAGGCAGACAACAACATAAAGTGCTAAAGATGGACCATCCTAGGTAGGATGGTGCCACAGCACGGCTCTGGCCTCCTTCCATATCAGCTTTCTGTCTCACTTGAAGTGGATTGGAGTTATGCTTTGTTGGCCAATGTCTCGATCCAGTGGCTGGTGGGGGTTGCAATCCACACCCTTTTATCCTTCATGGGTGTGGTTTAAGGAGTGGTTTAAGACTAACAGCTATGTGAGCAACCTGTAGTAGGGGGGGGGCACTATTGGGGATTGAGGCTTCTTGGCCATCTCTTAATTTTAGGTTTACTGGCTGCTAAATTAATTTCTTCAATGTTATCAAATCAATGAGAAAAGTGGAGAGGACAACTGTGCTCCTATGCATTGTCCAATAAACTACATTCATATTCCAACCATTTCTACCACTATAAATAATCACCTGGACCTGAGGCCTGCGTCTCAAAGCTAGATTATGCTGTTAGCCAGTTAACCTGGTGGATTTGATTACGCACACATTTTTTACACATGTAATACTGCTACCAAGAAGCATGCCACATAAATATTTAGGGCAACAAAAGGCACGAATATAAAAACCATCTGCCACCTTTCATGAAAAGCAATAATCTTGAATTCATACGTTTCATAGGTTTGAGGAGTTTGTGTGAGCAAATCAATCAAGTTAGTTGGATAACATCATAATAGCTTTGTGGCACAGGCCTCTCATATATACTTTTTTTTTGGCTAAAAACACATATTTGCAACATTTCATGTAGCAAATAACTTAAAATCCCAAACAAAAATCTCATGAAATATTGAAAGGAATATGACACAATTAATCCCCAACAGTAACTTTTAAGTGGATTGATGCTTTTTGCTATAAACAACAGGCAAAAAAATATGAACATTTTGTTAAATGCCAAGCTTTGATTTTCGGTAAGTTAACAATTTCCTGAATATTTTGTGGTGACAGTATGTAAGCCACCCCAACTCAGCTATCTGGCATCTGATCCGAGCCTCAATGACAAGAGCCGTTTTCACATATGAACTCCGGACAATGTCCAGAGAATCAGGTCTGGACATTGTCCAGAGTTGCCGTTTCACGCATGTAGCACACAACAGGAGAGTGTCCGTGTCAGAAGCATTCTCACAGCTGGAAATACTCTGCTTGGTTTAGGTGAGAGGTGGCGCCTAGGTAGGGCGTGCAGGAGGAGAAGGACTCATCCGTAATGATGGCTTTTTTTGCATTGATATCAATAATACTATTTTGACTTATCTGTTATGTTTAATAACTTGTGGACAGCAACGTCAGTTCACATGCTAAACTTTTTAAAGCGCTGCACACAACAACTTGAACAGCACTCCTGACTTTTTTCACAGCAACCTTATTTTCGGTTCGAGTTCATTCTGCTTGCATGATTGTGATGCAACAGTTTTATTCAATAGCACTTTAGTTAGTTAGTTAGTTGTGTTATTTATTGTGTTATGAGCATACAAGTAGTAGAAACACTTGTCAGACATAACTTCTTATATTTAAAATTACATTGCAAACAAAGAACTTGTAGCAAGCTTGACAAATAAAATCTGCGACAAAAAAGGTTCCCTTTTCTTCACAGCTCAATTTTTTTTTACCTAAATAACATAACAAACAAAGTCTCCTCCTCAGGGAGGCCTGTTTCTACAGCTAATGGGTATGTACCTGAACATAACTATGTACACAGAGATCTTTTAACTTTGGTTCAGTTGTGCTTTACATAAGGCTCTACACTGTGGTTGATTTTCATCAAACAATATGTTTGTAATTTATGTTTGAGCCAATCATCAACAGACCATCTTTGTTCCATATGGACTGGCCTCATCATATTTATTTCAGTTTTGAAAAATTTATTTTGTGCCGCAAATTACTTTGTATCCCAACTCTTTTCTTTAGTAGTTGTCTTTTTCTCCTCATCAGTGGACATAAATTCTGTGATTATTTAAATTCTTGTAATCAATGATCACAAAAACATTCCTGTTGCAGTCTTTATTTTTTCAAACAAAACAAGTATTCCATTGTAAATGAGAAACAACTTTCTCCTTCGACAAATCATACATGTTTTTGGCTTTCACCACCACAAGCAGTACATTATAATGGGATTCCTGGGATGTGCTTACGGGCACTTGATTAAAAGAGTAATACGAGACGTATGTGCGCATACACATTCAGAAACATATGTTTCCAATTATGGCTCATGTGTGTGGAGGAGGGGAACATTTTTATCATGACAAAAGCTTTGCTGAGATTCCAACACCTCTGGCAGCAAAAATACAGTATAGACCTTCAATGTTGTTGTTCACACTACTGTACTTGCTTTAATAGCAATGACAATGATGATTATAATTACTCCACAGACAAGTCCGATGACATTTAGGATCTTGGCTGTCCTTGATGCATCCATGGCTGTAGCTGATTCTCCGAGAGCATTAGCATTTTGTGCCTTAAAATAACAAGTATCAAAATTAGTTTCAATTTGCATGCAATTCAGTTTTCTATACAAAACTGTATTTGCAAAATGTAAGGTTCATGGTCTTGCTGTAATGCATTTGCGAGAGAGAAGAAGTCGAGTGGCTGACAGTGCAGGCACTGCGCTGGGACCCGTGGGGTGGGGCGGCCCATAGAGAGAGCAGGCCCTCCAACAATGTATTGGGCGGAAGCAGAAAATGGGCCCTTGCTAGTGTTTGAGATTGCCACCTTGGAAATACGGCTGTGTTCAAAGAAGAATTCACATTAAATTAAAATGTGTGCCATTCAAAAAGGCAAACCCATCTCTGTCAATATACTTATTTTACATAAACTATAAAAACTATAAATAAACTATAAAAAAAACTATTCAAGTAAATGAATAATTTCTTTTTTTCTTTGGTGTTTTTGTCATATACAGATATACAATGATTATTGCTGGGTAATATGTATGTTGATGTTGTCCAATGTCAAGTCTCTATTTGATCATGTGACAAGATGATACGATATAGGGTAGCTGGTTAAGGCATTAGCCATGGTTCTGACAGCTTTCTCTTTCACCTCTCTTCTTTGTCAATAAAACTGCTTAAGTTACTCATTCAATTGTAAAATCCAAAACATTGTTGGTAAAATATATATACGCCTAATGGTGTGTGTGTGTGCTTCATAACTAGTAGTGCCCTGATGTCTGTCGTAACAACCTTACAACACTGATACTATCCCATATATTGCAGTAATTTTTTTAATATCTATGTCTTTGAATTGACTTGAGATTGCAGTTATACCAATTTTCTACTTTTTCTACTTCATTTCTTGTTTTACTTGCATTTACTTTTTATTCTTTGTTTTTTATTTTCCTTGTAAAGGACTTTGTAACTTTGTTAAGAAAAGTGCTTTAGAAATAGTACCTTTATTATTGTTTGTCAGTTGCCTTAATGATACATTTGTTTATGGGTTACAATGCTTTTTTGCATATGTTTTCTCTATATTTCTTGCTCCTTATCTCTTTAGGTCAAATTCTGGATCTGGTCAATTCTGAAGGTGTGCTCCTAAATCCAACAATTTCTGTTGGACTTACTATATTTGTTATCATAAACCATAATAAAGATTGCTGAAAAGACACTGTATGTCAGTTAAACTGTCATGTAATGATACAGGGTTTTTGGGGGGGTAGTTTATCCTTATTTGAATCAAGGGTCTAAGGACAGAGGGTGTCGTATGTTATAAAGATTGTAAAGCCCTTTGAGGCAAATTGTGATTTGTGATATTGGGCTATATAAATAAAATTGAATTGAAAATTGAATTAACTTGGTATAAAAAGTTTTAAAACCGTTAGCATAGACTAACTAGAAACGATGAAGTGCAGTTGGGGTTCATCTTTTGAGATAACCTCAGAAGAAAGACTGGAGCCATGAATTGATTTATTGTGCAAAGGCAGATAAATAGGAATGCATTTAATCAATGATTGCATTGTGCTGCCTGTATCTATCATCTTCTGAGATAGGACACTGCTGCAGTTGCCGCAGAGCCGGGTCATAGATAAGCCCCTGTCTGTATAGTAAGCCGTCACAGAAACAACTCCATACATTCTGTCCTTCTTCAATCCAAACTTTCTGCAATGTAGCAGCTATTATTATTCCTCAACAGCTGAAATTTACAATGAATTACAATTCCCAAGGTCTGGTAATTATTCCAACACACTGGAACAGCCTGCCTCCCAATAAGGAGATCGTGGGTTCGAATCCCGGATCAGACCATGATCTCTCTGGGTGGAGTCTGCATGTCCTCCCTGTGTTACCGTGGGTTCTCTTCGGGTTCTCCGGCTTTCTCCCACCGTCCAAAGACATGCATGTGGATGAATGTGAGTGTGAATGGTTGTCTGTCTCTGTGTCAGCCCTGCGACGAGTTGGCCACTGTCCAGGGTGTACCCCGCCTAAGGCCCGAAGCCACTGGGATAGGCTCTAGTCACCCGCGACCCCTAACGGGAACCAGCGGTAGAAAATGACTGAATGACTGACTGACAATGGAACAGCAGCTGGACATTGAATTCTACATGCTAGCTTTATCTTTAAAGTAATTATACATTTCTATTGTCATCTACAAGTTGATTGTTATCCTGCATGTGTTTGATTTGATGTTTGAGTGGTCATCACACTCCTCATCATTGTTAAGCACTCCCTTTCTGTCTAACAGTCTGGCTGTGATCTTTCGACCTTTGAGTTCTGGTCCCTGGGACTATTTTGAGCCTTTAAAAGCCGTTCACTATCGAATGTGTGAAATATAAGGTTTTAAAAGACATGTGTTAACAACCATTTAAATTGATGATGTAATTAATATTACTGCAACTACAACTTAATGTTTTGACAACAAGATCAAAGTGAATGGCAAGTGAGGATGCTCAGTGTTTTGTGCCTGGAATGTTTTTTATCCTCATGTGCTTGGTGCAAATAATGATAAAGAGCCTCACTGTCTGTGGCTGTTGATTGGGATCTAGCTGTGACCACAGTGGCCCTGGAGGGATGAAGTCAACTCCCATTCCTTTTTAGGACACTTCATAAAGTCCAATTGCGCCAAGTGATGTTTCCCACTGTTAATTCTCTGCTTTGTGTTTGTGAGAGTTTGCATTTTTCACACCAGAAGTAACTCGGTACAATGTCTTTACAACTGTAATTGAGGGGATTTCCTCTAATAACTGCATTGATATGTTACATTGCGTTTTAGTTTAAAAAAGGAAAGTTAAAAAGTTAATTTCTCATTTTGTATGATGTAATACAGACATTTTCACATAGAAAGGTTTAACTTACAGATGAAAACATTTTTATACTTTTTAACCTGATTACTTACTTGATGTTATCTGTTAATACTCGCACAGACCTGAGATAATCTTGGTACTGTGGCATTTGGACAACATTTCCAGTTTATTTTGTGGAATGGCTTCACAATAAGACAGAATTTATCATGTTTATCCCTTCTGGCATTGATGTAAATGACCCAGATTAGCACAAACAGCTGAGAGCCATTTATGGCATGTGTATGCCACCTTTTAAATTATTTTGTGGGTAACATTTGATTGATTCTAATGAAACCATAGCCCAACCTGCTGAAGCTGCACTGCACCTGAATGTACATGTATGTCTCAGTCCATATCTTAAAAACAACGCTATCGGTTGTTTTTTTGATGATCAGCAATTTTTGACAATTTGCATTGGATGAAATTAAAACAGTAGTTATGGTAAGTGACTTTTTGGCATTTTTAAATTATGTAATAGTAGCCTACTGCTGATTATTACATAATATAAGATAAATAATATTAATGTATTCCTTGTTCTTGGATCACTTTGCACAAATTAACTGACTATTTTAAACAGCTGCAATAGATAATAACAATTTTACATATATTACAAATTCACTCTTCCTTTATTGCTTTAATGGTGCTTTAATGCTTTAATACATTTACTGTAGGAAGATACTTTACCTGATTTTTGGCAGCGAGAGGAAGGATTCAATGAAAAAAAAATGTGATGCCCCACAACATGCTAATGACACACACTATAGCTGATAAGGCTTATAAAAGCCTATTGTTGTTTTCTTCCTCTATTCCTTTTGTGGCTATATTAAATTTTTTGTTTAACCACTGTATATATGTGTATTTTTATGTAGATAAGTCACATCTTACTCTGTCCTAAAGTTATATCAACATTAAATATTCATCTACTATATAATGCGAATCAGCTGATCTTAGAAAATGAGTTTGCATTGTTGCATCTCTTCCTGTGTCTTTAACCACAGGGAGGCAGTGTTGATCTATCGCTGAAAAAAAGGAAGGCGGGCGTTCAAGGTGTAGGATGCTCCCATATCAGGTTCATTGAAGTGCAGTATCTTTGGCCACTCTGTATTGAACACACAGCGCAGTATGGGTGAGCAGCACATAGGTGCAGGTAAAGGTCCCTGAAGCAGTTAACAGTCTAATGAAGAAAATATCAGAGTAATGGCAGCCATAAAATGATTTATAGTGATTCATTAAAAAATACATTTGACAATTCTGTTGTCAGTATGGAAGTGCATACAGGACTATATCCAAATGATAATGTAAACTTTAAAATGAAAATAATTCTCCACAATTGCATTTTAATTTTCCACATATGTATGTGTTATTTGAGTAAAAATTTAAATGAAAATGCAATCATCAAATTTTCATTTTCATATACTTGTATGGACTTTCTGTGACTGTATTAGAATGAAAATGGAAAAGCTGTAATTCAAAGTCGTACCCCACTGTACAGTGGACAATATTCAAATGTTAATTCAAAATTTGCGCACCACGACCTGGCCCCACATAAGCGGAAGAAGATGGATGGATGGATGGATGGAATTCAAATTTGAAAATAAGGATAAAATATAAAGAATGTAACCTGATTTTCCATTTCTGCAAGAAATATTTGAGTCAAAATGAAAAATTAAATGCAATTGTCTAACAATTTGAAAATGAAAATGAAAACTGCATTTGACATTTAATTTTCAAAGACTTAACCTGCTATACATTGGACAATATTCAAATGCAATCAGCAAAATAGTGCCCTAGTCTATTTATTTACATTAACATGTCACCATGCTCTTTTTTGGGTCACATGAAAATGAAAAATGTCAGTTCTCTCATCAAGGCAGGCCTTCAGTTAGGACATCACTTGCTTCAACAGCTGCTGCTTTGCTCATGTGCGTAGTCCGCTTGTGGCAGAAAGGCGCGAAGGGCCTCACTGACTACGGGATTAAATCACTGAGAGTTGAAGCAGAGCAGCCGGAGGACATCAGGGGGAAAAACAGAAAATATTTTCTCCCCAAAATGATCTCTGTGATGTTGCAAATGCAGCTGCTGTGATGCAAGAAACATTTCGGACTCGATCTGACAATAGTAAGTATCATCATCATCATAATAATCATAATCATCATCATCATTATCCAGTTCACCAAAATCAGTGAATAAAGTTAGAAAAGTTGTGTGTTTTTGTACAATAATCTGTGAGGCTTCGCCCCCTAGAAATGCTGCAACGTCTATGGTTTTTCACACCTAATACTTGTCTCATTTGTGGTCTGATAAACAGTAATTCATCAAATTCAGTGCCCCAGATCACAAGTTTCACCAAAATCTGTGAAAACAGTTATAAAGTTATAAAACGACCTTCTCCCCTTTCTGCCACAAGTGGCTTATGCACATGAGCAAAGCAGCAGATGTTGGAGCAAGGGATGTCCTAACTAAATACCCTCCTTGATGAGAGCACTGACAGTTTTCATTTTCATTTGCAGTTAGAGACCAAAAGAGCATAGTGAAATGTATGGTAAATACAAAGTCTGGGGCCGCTGTTTTTCTTATTGCATTTGAATATTGTCCACTGTACAGTGGGGTACGACTTTGAAAATTAAATGTCAAACAGCTTATCCATTTAGTCATAGAATACCCATAGAAGTATGTTATTATAATGCTATTGTGGAATTGCATCTTACTTTTCAAGTTTACATTATAACTTGGATATAGTCCAGTTTATGCTTCCATAGTTTGGATTTAGGGAAAAATATGACCACCCAAATCCAGGGTGAGAAGTGCTGCCTTGAAGGGCTTTCATGAATATCACCTCACTCATGAAGAAACATAACAAATGTGTATATTTCTGTGACACAATCAAATTATGACAAAATAACTAAAATAATAAGTAGCAAGTGATACATAATTTTTGATAACAACACATGCCATTTAGGAAACAGGTGGGTAACAGTCGAATAAACAAATGATGATGGGAATTGGATACAGATAGGCCTAGCATGATGACATTTTTTATGACAAGCTTTTGTTTAAAATAACAGTTTCGTTCGTTAGTCTTCGTTCTCCATGTGCAACCCGGTTAGTAATTAAACCACTGACTTCAACTATTCTGTCATTATTAGTTACTTTTACGGGGTAATGTGGCATAATGACAAATGTGTGCAGTTTCAAGTTCAGGAGTTTACGAGTGGCCCTGAAGGCATCACATCACCATGGTAACTCCGCTCAGGCTAAGATACAATAGAGCTTCTTCGCTTGTTAAATACACGCAGGCTTAAAAGGGGAAAAGCAAGATGGACAAACTTGAAGACTTCGAGGGTTTTTTGAAGAAAGTTGACAAAATAAGTGAGTATAACATTAGCTGTGGAGCTTATTTACGCTAGCTAATTGCTAGCTAATAATTAAAATGGCTATCTTTGTGCCAACTGCCAAGTGGAGCAAAATTAAATTACGTTAGTGGGCTAGCCAAACAGACAGACGAGGGATTGCATGTGATAACCTACCACATAAGTTAACTCTAAATGGCTAACGTTAGTAACATTAGTAACTTTATAATCGGGTCTGATAAGTCCTGTAACGTTAACTGTTATTGTTTCACCATATAACATTAACGTTAGCTAAGTTAAATGAATAACTAACGTTAATGTTAACAGTTAACGTTAACCTACTCTCTCAAATGATTGCTATGGTTCAGACAGGCCATTGTTTTTATAAAGCCAAAGCTTAGACATGACCACTTAACGTTACCAGTTAACACTAGCTAACAGATATATTCATGTCATCAACCCCATATGAGAAATAAACCTAACTTACTGTTTTATGCTTCTAACCATGAGTCACAGTTGGGGAAGGGCTATTTATTGTATATGATGTCCACCTCGGTAATTTGTATATTGTAACTATGCAGGTTAGATTGCAATATAAAAAACATGTATGAATTGTATTAAACTTTAATAAGCTCAAAATAAACAATGTTGATATACAAAGAATTTAAAAGGTAGTTACATTTTAGTATGTGATTATTATATTATTGAACATGTGAGTGAAGGCTGTAAACAGTAAAATACATCATTAATTCTTTTCAGGTGAGCTAGTGAAAGATCTAAAGTCTTGTGACATCGAAGTCCAGCAAGAAGCAATGGAGAAAGCTGATTGCTACATTGCTGCCTTTGATAAACCCTTCAGGACAAAAGTCAACAAGACTACAATCAACACAAGCCCACCACTCCAGCTTTCTTTGGTAAAGACATGCACACAAAGTCACCCAAGTACAGTTGCACTTCTTCTCTCCCTGTCTGTCTTAGTCTTTCTCACTATGTCTGTGCGTCTTTATGTCTGTCTCTCTCTCTCTCTCTCTCTCTCTCTCTCTTGCTGTCTTTGCCCCTCCAACATAGACACACAGAGCACATATACACAACCAACACCTTGTTATGTTGACTATCTTGTCCTTGTAAGAAAGGATAAGGTGTACATCGCCTTGTAAGTAGTGACTAGGAAGGTTTTTGTTAACATTCTTTTTCTGTTTTACAGAGTTTGAAGAATGAAAGTCCAGGTGAACAGGATATTTGGATCTGTCCTCAATGTGCATGGCAAGGAAAGTTTTTCTGAGCCAAACAAAAACCAAACAAAATACAATAATAAATATATTCTCTATGTATCCTTTTTTTCAAAGATAAACTTAGAAAACAGCGAAGAACTTAAAAAATATAAACATAAAATATATATTTAGCTGTATGTGGTGAAAGGTTTTTTGCTGAATTATGTGCCTCACTACACTGCTCTGTGTATTTTCCAAGACAGTAGCCTGCCTGAACAAACTGTAGAAGATGTAAAAGATGTAGTCTGTTTCACTTGGGGTTTCAGCAGCCACTGTGAACATCAACATCCTTGATTATGAAGCTCCCAAAGTCTTGGCTTGTGTCAGTCAGTCTTTTGGATCAATCCATGAGTATAACTTGTAGCCTTTTGCCCTTGAAAGCATTTTCAATCTACCATTCGTTTGCTAGATTGTTGTTCATTATACAGTTAATATTTCTTCCTATTTAAGTTTAGTGCAGATGTGACATTTTCTTGAGGCAAAGTGAGATTTTTTAATCAAGTGTACCTGTTTGGTAGGTTGGTGACTCACCATACGCCATAGTAAGAGAGATGCGTTACAAGGTGTGTCCTCAACATTACAGTGGCCCTCTGGAATTTCCGTTTCAAGGGTGCCAACGTTCTGCCACTTGCCTGCTCAGACCGGTTCAGACACCCCCACATTTTGTGCTATTTTTGTCAATTTAGTTGGCAGAGGTTTGATAAAGGTGTGAAGTGAACGCTTCACTCCCTTATCAAACTGTCAGTATGTCATAGTGGGGATGCTGCTGCTATGAATTAGAGGATATGAATGATTTGATACGACTGACGTGTTTTTGTTGGTTTGTTTGTTTAGAGGGCTCTTATAATGCTTAGTGGATAGGAGACTTGTAGTATTGACTGTTTAGGCCACCCAGGCGCTACACTATAGAAATACTTGTGCGCTCAAACATTGGACAATGAGAGAGTAGCCATACAAGTAGAAGCCAGCTCTAGTTTAATGTGCAGTACATTTATATACTGAGAAGTCCCTGTGGTGAGCTGAAAAGCTTGTATTACTTTTTTCACAGTATGTCTCTTGTATACACATCCTTTTCATCCCAGCACCTTGGATGTGGTATTCCATATAAAACAGCTTTTCATTAAATCAACACTTCAAAGGCTGCAAATGCTTGAAACCTTTCTCACCTCTGTGTGTGAAACCACTAATACTGACACTAAAACTGTTAACAGTTCATACATTCAATTCACAAAATGAGGAAGAAAAAGTAATTCTGTACTTAAGGCTTAATTACCTCCAACTGATATTTATTACATTGGACTTTGAGCAATACCTGTCTTTGCATTAACAAGCATTAAAAATCACACATATTAAGTACCCTATGGAATTCTTATAGTCACCAAAGATGACTTTCATAACCTACAGTTTTGGTGCAAGCACATGCTTAGAAACCAGTTGTTTTTTTGACAAGGGAGACCTTAAAGTTGAAATTTTTATGCAATGTTATGTTTTGCCTAATGACAAATATCTTACAAGTTCTCTCCTTCTCTGTTGTAGCACTCATGCTCAAGACTTATTCTTTTTTGACCAGAGAATTTTATGAAGATTATGGAAAGAGATGCTGAAGACAGAAGAATAAGGAGGATTGCAAAAGCGAAAAAGGCAACTGGTGTGTGATTCTCTGTTCCATAAAGATGCTGTTGGTGGTGAAGAGTTTGCTGGACTTGCTGCTCTGTTGGGCTAACATTATGTCCTTTTAAGAATTGAACCGTTTGTGTCACTGCAGCACTCAAAGACAAGGGGAATGAAGCTTATGCTCAAGAAGACTATGAAACTGCTGCGAAGTATTACAGCGATGGCTTGGCTGAACTACCGGACATGCAGCCATTGTACACCAACCGAGCACAAGTAAGTATCTTCAACCTATGTTTTTCATATTGTTTTTCAATGTTTTACAATGAAAAAACAATTTGTGTCTTTTAGAAAACGTTTTTTAATTTAATCCCATGAGTTGATCTCAGATTGAAGGCAAAAGCAACAAACAATGATTTGTCCCACAGAAGAACTTGAAACAGAGCTGCTTTTGTGTGTTTGCCATCATGTGACATAATGAAGAACCTTTTGTTTTCACAGAGGTCTCAAGGCAACCGGAGGGTTGCCAGCTAGGGACTTTAATTTCAATATGATTATGGCCACATTAAATTAAGTTAATTGCTACAATCAACATGTCCCTTTCCAAAGACATAGTCTGCTCTGTGGTATATTAATAACAAAGCTGCACTACTAATCACATTATTTACTTTGTATGGCCAGATTTATTTTTTGTCTGATTTTGATGCCCAGTTACCACCTGTCCAATGTTTGAATCTACTTAGGCCTACATTAAGCTGGGAAAGTACACAGAGGCCATCAGTGACTGTGAATGGGCCCTAAAGGTAAGGTCTGGCTGGGAACTGGGGTCAGTCAGTTGCTGCCTCATTCGTCACAATGTCATGATCTGAGTCACTGTTCTTTGTGAACCTAGGAGCTCAGAGGAGATAACGTTTGGTAGGAAAATGGGTTGGATGGGTTAACAGTATACTCTTTCCTACACTGCACTGAAACAGAAACAGTAATAGATGCAGGATACAGGTCATCAACAGGGCAGAAATTTTCTCTGAAAAGAACATTGTGTTTGGAAAAGTGGACAAAAATAGTGTTTATGAGTTCCTCCTTATTTGGTAGTTTGTTTGGAATTATGTTTTCTTTAGGTTATTCAAGCCAAATGCAATTTTAAAATGAAACGTTTTGGATAACATGCTCTATAAAGTAACTGTTGAAATGATTTTCTGTTAACATGTCACTGTTACACAGATGTGTTACTGATGAAGTGCTTTAACTAATACACTCCCATGATAATTTTCTCTCTATCAGTGTAATGAGAGGTGCAAAAAGGCTTATATACACATGGGGAAAGCATATCTGGCATTGAAGGAATATAATGAGGTAAGTATAATTTCCTCTCAACACATGTAATCACACCTATTTTTTATAATTATAATTTTTTTTTACACATTACTGTTGTATACAGACAGCCGCATCTAATCTAACTATAGCAGAAACATAGCTACATTATAAAGGTTGTATGGCTGGAAAAGAGAACACAGTTAATTAGAATTTGAAGTAAGTATAAACACATTGCTTACAAGCAGTCCTAGTCCCACAGCAATCTTCTGTAGAAAACTGTTTTTATTAAGTATTTCAATCCATTCATTGGAATACAGGCTTATATTTAACATTGATATCGATATTGATAAAAAATATTTATTTAACACAATTATTGCAAAGTGCATCATAGTTTTCTATATACAGCATTCTTGTGCTGGAATACTGTAGTCTTTGGCCAGAATCAAATTGATTTCCATGGGTCTAGAAGAGTCCAGTGAAGCACATCCTATAACCAGTGATGAACCAAATTCTTCTCTTTTTCAGGCCAGAAACTGTTTTGAAAAGATACTAGAAATTGAACCTGGGAGGGAGAAGATGGTGAGAGGTAAATATTTTTTGTTTTTTTCAGTTAGGAAAACTTTGATGAATCTAAGTCCTTTTGTGATAATTGCCCTCATTGGCCATGTATCATGTCCAACAATTTTATTTTTGGTACACATTTATGTTTTTTCCCCCATGTGATTTAGTTTCATTAATATTCCACAGAATTATTTATGCAATGTTGAGAATTGTCTTTTCATATACGCCCCAAATTAAAGTTAGACTGAAGCCCATCAAAGTATCGAGGAGGCTCTCCATTGTTGTTGAGTTGGTTTCCAACCTTCCTTTACTTAGTGGCTACTATGTGCACCATTTTACAGTCTCGTTACTATTATCATAAGTAGGCTGTTATCATATGTGGTGTATCATTATATTTCTAATGCAAGTGCAACAGACCTACTTCTTTCTGGGTGCATGTTTAAGGAAATAGGTGGGTGGGGTGGTCATCTCAGGATGGCTGTTGCACTATTAGAGACTTTCAGTTCACTCTTTTCTGTGACAGAGCAACTACAGTTGCTGCTATGGTATAATTATTCTGTCAGATCATGATCTGCTTTCTCTTCTTCCCTCTTTTATCTCCTTTTTTTTCTCCATGCAGAATACCTGACCCAGGTAGATCTGGAAGAGGAGAGACAGAGTCAGGAGATGAATGCGATGCAAGAGTTTGACAAGGGGGATGGGAAGGCCACAGCAGTGGCCCAGCTGCTGGAGAAGCTGTCAAGGCCCGGCCAGATGCCCCTCTACTACTGTGGAGGATTGGAGTTTCTGTCACAAGCAGTTACTGACTGTGAGTGCTCTTTTGGGAGAGGATTCGCACAATCGTCTTTCTCCTCTAATCTATTTGTGCCCACTCTTTCTTCGATAACCTGCTTCACTAGTCCACTTATTTCTCGGTTCCATGGCTAAAATGGCCTTCAGGCCAGGAAGGTAAAGAAGACGTTGTGGACAAAAGGAGAGGTAATACAGTACTTAAGTACTCACAGTGAACATTTTAGGGCATGGCATCAGGTGAAGCAGGGCTGCAAAAATTCATTGTTTCTTGTCTTGCTCTGTAACAATGGAAGAGAGGGAAGACCTAATGCTGTTCATCAATTACTTCTTCATGCTCCATTCGCTTGTTACAGTGAGCAAATTTCCAGTATATACTATAAAGCCACACTGAGAGAGCAAAACCTCAGGGCTGCCTTGTGAGCCACTCTTCAGAAAATATGTATATAAATACCATAACACTATGTACATATACAATGACACAGCTGTGCATAACAATTGTCTTTGTATTTTTGTTTACTATTTTGCAATGCCTGGTGATTAGTGAAACCTTCAGTGCTGGTATGATTTGATTTGTGATCTGTTTCTGTTCATCTTAATTAGCAGAATTAGACATTCCCAAGGTGCATAAATGATGATGTAATTTAGGTTGTGGAGCTGCTGAGTGGGCTTTTTCAAGCCTGCACTGTAAGCTGTTCCTTCAGTTAAATGGTCTTGTCATGAATAATGAACTTTAAAAATGAAATGACTAATATTAAGATATTGTAATAACCTTTAGTGTAGGTACAGGGTTGAATAGACAATGTTAGATGTTGAAAGCAGGTATAGAAGGGGGTGGGATGGAATGACAGAAAACACTATTAAGGCTTCTGGAGCTGTCTTGGGTGCAATTTAATGAAACACCTGTGATAGTAGGTGTCCATTCCATAACCTTAGTGGCATACCTGTACTCAACCCTGTCAGAGTTAGAGTAGGCAGCTAGTGAATGGTGGTACCTGTCTGTTGGCTTTGTGGATTTATGACAGCCTAGCCTGAGGTCCTCTAGATGGACAGGGGCCCTGGAACATGCCAGGGATTATCTATGCTTATATACTTCAGGGCAAGAGTGAGCTGTTGTCAGGGGACCCAGAATTTTTAGCAATGTCCTTGACCAAGAAAAAAGAGCTCATAAAACATTGGTTCACACTGCAACTGTTCATGAAAGTACCACTAAGAACAGAAGACAACAAATCCCATACTGCAACATGATGTGGGGAATGCAAAAGAGAAATTATATCTAACTGCTTTACCTTAGTTCTAGCACAGTGTTTTTTGCTCAAGGTTTCAGATGAATAGATCCAAACAGACTAGCAGGAACTTGCCCTTACGGCCCTAATTTCATCTCAACACGGAAAACAGAATTGTGACCTTGTGATTCAAAGTGGGTAATTTGTTGGGCACAAGATATATTACAGCAAGCAGCCGTTTGATGGCATCAGGCTGACAAGTAACTGATATTTGTTTACCAAGTCCTCTACTGTATGAAAAGGGGGCATTGTAGATAGGCAGCAGTCGCTCTTCACCAGGTCATTCACTCCTCCTCTATGTGCTGTTGATATTTTCGGAAATGTTTTTGACCCAAGAAATGACTTTGAACCTCCACACCACTAATATAACTCTTTTTAGGTATTGCCAAAAGGCAGCAATTGCAGCTTTTACAGTCTAGAAGTACAATTCATCAAGGTCAATGGCCCTCTCAGGAGTATTTATTTTGTTATATTTCAGCTAAGAAAAAAGCTGGAATGAAGTAGTTCTGACATGCTCCACCCAATTTCTGCTCTCATACAGGCCTTGTATAACTTCAGGTACTTTGACCGCACAGCCAAGGGTGCTGGAATTGATGGAGTGAAGCTTGTCGCTCAGCATACCATACAGTTATAAAAAACCCACATCATAGTGTAATGCTAACTCTCTATTTTTGATTTAACTTGTATCGCTATTTACAATAAGCCATATTCTTTTGTACTGGATGTCCACTGCAGAATTACAAACATTTCTTATCAAATCTCTATTTTTTCTTTGTTTAGATGAATAAAAGTGTACTGTCAGATGATAAAATGCCTGTCTCATAATGCCATTCAACGGAAAAGGGCAAAACTTACATAACTCACAACTGAAAGGATCTCAGCAGGGCTGACATTACAAGCTTTCTCCTCTAAAAGTACACCCTCACTGCCCTGTTCTACTTTCTGTATGCTCCAACTCATTATTAGTGGAAAATATACCATTCCTTACTGAACCTTACTCTCTCAACATATTTAATTTTTTCTTTTCTCTTGTGCCCTTGACTGTAAACCAGTAAACAAGGCAAGCTAAACTAAAAGAGAGTTGTTGTGTTTCTCTAAAACCTCGAGGCTACCTGGTGAT
Organism: Coreoperca whiteheadi; assembly: GCA_011952105.1. Lineage (NCBI taxonomy): Eukaryota > Metazoa > Chordata > Actinopteri > Centrarchiformes > Sinipercidae > Coreoperca > Coreoperca whiteheadi. The sequence goes on from CM022478.1 coordinate 14,451,426, forward strand.
GATAGTTTTCTGTCTTCTTACACTATCTACTGTTCTCTTCTAACAGGTACAGGCCAGACCCTTTTCAGACTGAACAATGGCTTTAGTATCATCAGCAGCAATGACACGATGACGAGGTAAGGAGACCAGAGGGAGAGGTAGCTGTCAGCCCTCAGTGGTGCTTTGACAGATGGACCCAAAGACAGGAGCATACAGAGACAATGATGGCCTAAACTAGAGGGATAATCCCCCTCCCCTCTCTGGTTGTTTATGTAATGGCCCAAAGAGGAAAAGATGATCACACTGAAGATTGAGTTAAGTGCTGAAATGAGCAGAGGCCATGTGTTTTTTCCCAGAAAGAGGGGGTGTTTTTTTATGAGATACAAATTATGACTCCTGCATGTCAGATCAGTAAGGTTATTATTAACTTGTCACATACATCCCATATTGTCCATTGTTAACACTGTCATTATTCAAGTTCGAGGAGAGAGATTTCAAAGAAATTGCAGTCTGAGCTTGCTGAAAATAGCCAATGAGGATACTCCTGTGAGCCAGATACAACCAACTAAAACCTACACTATGTGAGCCATGTAGCAAAGAAGGCCAGCGCATTGTTGCCTGTCCTGATCACAAGCAGAAGGGACACTCTGAGTTCATTCGCTCTTGACACTGCTATAGAGAGGCTACATTTTTTGTAAGAGTTAAAAGTGGAAAAGGGTCTGAAAAAGAAGAGTCATCCAAGGTGCTCCATAGAATTGAACCTACAGGTCTCCAAAAAAGCGCAAAAAAAGAAAAATCTTTTCTTTTGAGATGGCTAATTTAAAATTTAATTCTTAAAAACATGTGACAGATTTTAGGATAAGATACCAGGCTATAAGCTTCAGCCAGCAAGTCGCAGCACAAGCTTCTTCAGGGCAGAGACAAAAGTGATATGTCAATTGCATACACCTAGTGGGACAACAGATGACTTCTCAGGTAACATGTGACAGATGAACCATGCATAGTAGTCATGCACATCCAAATGCCATTGAAGGCAGGTGCTGGAGCAATAGAAGACAACAATGAAAACAAGAAAAAGGGTCTGCACACTGTAACTCCTGTAAGTGCAATTTATTGACACATCCACTAGTGACGTTTCAAGCTAATGCTCTTCTTCAGACTACTTAACATGTGCCTGATGGCCAAGTGGCTATGTTACACAAGGTACCTACATCAAATGTAGATAAATGGAAGGGAAGTACCAGTACGTACTATATGCTCACAAAACCTGTACTAGCTGTACTGAAATGAACTTATATAGTTGAGTTTCTTTTAGTACCTAAAAAACAGGGCCTTGCTGCTGTAGCAAGATTGCTTAATATTCATATGAAATGAAACGGCATCTTTGCACTTGTGAATTGTTTTTGACCTATTCATAAAGTTAATATTGGCCATCTGTCATGTGTTACACTTGGTTTTTGTTTCCATCCTTTGTGTTGTGTTGAGATACATTTTTATTGGCATACTTTCATGTAAATAACATTTTTATTATTTGACAGTAATATTTCAATTTGATTTATATTATCTCAATTAGAAGAGAACCCAGCTAAGATCACTGAGTTTATTTTATCCACAGTTGCCTGTTGCAGAAAACAAAGGATCCAGAAAGCCAGGAGTTGTGTGTGTCTGTTCTGAAATTATGGAGGGTCATTTGTTGTGGAAATGGTATGTAGATAATTGAGTTACACTTCATTTTCTGTCTTTGTCCATATAGCAATTTGTTCTCACTTTTTAGGAAACAGAGGAAACAATTAAATAATTGAAATACGAATATAATCCTCTGTTGTGTGATTACTGCACAGCTTGTCTGTGTGATACTCAAGCCTTCTCTTTTGTCAAGCCCTTAATTGTCTTTGAATCACACTAGCTATGTTATCTTCAGCACATCAAGTGTTTGTGCCAACTGTGATAATTTGTTTACACAACCATTCACAATGTGCGTATGTTAATATAATTTGAACAGCAAAGCATATCTTCAGTATCAACACGAGTATAGCAAATTAAAGTTCGTATTTGTGTTTACAGACTGACATAACCGAGTACTGTGAGCTCTGTCTTTATACATACCCTGCTTTTCTTTTGCTTTCAGATGAAAACCAGAAGATGTTGATGACGTCCCCAGTCACCAGACAGTCTATAGTACAGTTGGTAACATCAGAGCATGTTGCAGCACAGAAAGAATGCTTGGCATTACTACGTTTGTACTCACAGAAGCAACATGGCAGGTGTTTGGCCATCGAAAACTTGAATGTGCACATGTAAGACATTTAATTATGTTGCCATCAGATGTAACTGATGAAAGCAATTACATAGAGTGAAAATATACTAGTATTTAGACAGAGATGCTAGGCTTACTTTATGTTCTATTAAAACAAATTATTTATAATTACTTTATTTTTTCCCCTGTATCTCCTCCCATCCAGGGTAGATATTGAAATGATTTTGCATTTCACATTGGCCCCCTTAATGAAATCAGGGGAGGAACTTTAGGTCAGCCTTGGGCCATATGTTTGTGATTGTCAGTCCAACTGCCACATCTATTTAATGAGATTTCCAGAAATGTTGTATATCATTGTTCTAGGACATAGATTTAAAAATTACACTTTGTGGCCCAAGTGATTTCTTATTATCTGTATGTCTGATCATATCTGAGCTGCAGCTGATTGGATTGTTACAAAATTAGGAAGATTGAGTAATTGAAGCAAAGGTGGACACCATCATTATCTGAGTATAAAATATTCACTGATATCTTGATGATATTCATTAAGAACGTGTCATTTAGCAAAATCGTTGATTCTCTTTTTCTTTGTATTTTTACCTCTCTTTCTCTTCTATTTCCGTCTCTCTTTCTGTATCTCAATCTACTCTTAATCTGGATCTGAAGGTTAGTGAGGAACCTCATGGCATGCATTTCAAAGCCAAAGCAGCAGCAGGAGAACACAGCGGTCAACATTCTGGAGAACTTTACAGCAGAAAACAAGTATTACTGATGCACATCCCAACAAAACACCAGAGTGATTGTCCTCACAACCTAGTAAATGATTAATTTTATTTCTGGACAAGGAAATACATATTTTTAGAGTTCAGAATATGACCCACAAGACAGTCTATTATCCTCCCATACGTCATATTCATATATTAAAAGCAATTTAAAATCTGTCATCACATCACGTCTGGAGGGTCCCCTGAGAAATGAGAAGTGTGGCATCTTTAATAATTCAACATGTGCTATCCAAGTGTTAATATCACTTGAAGGCAAAAGGCCATTCTCAACATGTTTCCCTCTCTGGCGCCTCATGAAAATAGACTTGAAAGGACGACCCAGGCTCTCGAACACAGCAGGAAATAAGTCGAGGTGTCAAGCAGTGAAATGGGGAGATCAATTTTCCTTGTCTATAGCTCAAAGAGAGTTATTCAACAAAAATGTGTTATATCCTATAGAGGTTTTCTCTTCTTTGTGGAGGTTTAACTGGTTCAATGTTGGCCTTTCATTGATATTTTTGTTTTGGAGTAGAAATTAATAAACAACTGGTCCAGCTTCCAAACTGATTTCAAATCTTATAAATCCCTCCTTGTAAAATTGCAGAATGTTTATACATTTGCACTTATGCATTTATGTATATTACACTACATGTCATACAGCATATTTAATTATTGTTTTTAGTCAGAAGTCAAAAGTAACTGGACTGTGCTGTGTAGATATCACAGCAAATCCATTTGCTTTTTACTGCCTTTGATGTGGATGAGTAAGAATCTTAAGAGACATGACACATTGCTGTTTGACCACTAAATAGAATTGCAATGCAAATTATCCTGTGTGACTCAGACAATAAGAGTATTTTGGGAAGTATAAGACCTAAGGTGCCCTCTTTTGTGGTTCCTTCCAAAGCCTTTTTTTAAAGCTTTTACTTGCTCAGTTTATTGTGTTGTTGTTTTGCTTATTTGTGTCATGCTGGGCTGTAAAGAGGATTCATTCACTTGCATTTTTTCATATTTTCTTACAGATTTTGCATTCAGTTAAGGAATGTGTTGACAGACTCTGTCATTGTGCCATTTACAACAATACTGGTAAGATATGTAGATACAAAGTTTCATATATGCACTGAATATGTATTGATGTGTTTGTGTGTGTGTGTGTGTGTGTCTGGGAAAATATGAAAATCTGTTTGCTTCATTTTCCAGAGAAATATCAGCAAGTCTAATCAGCATATCCTTCCATCACTGATCTCGGCTGTTGGCGTTCTGGCTCAAGATGACGTCATCTGTCACAATTTTGCTCATGAGTCAGAATGTTGGAAGGCCTTTCTGGTCGCCATTGTTAGTATCATTCATTACAGACTGGTCTCTTTGCATAGAAAATTACAAAATCATTTGGTCATTTAGTTAAATTCAGATGCCACAGCACTTGAATAAAATACCTCACTAAACTTTAAATGACACAATTAGACATTATGGATGCTTACACATTAATGCATCACTAATTTTAACGCAGTGATATTTTATATATTATTCTGAAATGGGCTATTCTTCATAATACTTTTGGTATTTGAAGTATATTTTGATGCTATTTCTTTTGTTCAAAGTACGATTTTTAATGCAGGACTTTTACACCAGGGTATTGCTACTTTTACTTAAATAAAATATCCGAGTACTTCTTCCAAATCTGGATATAGTCTGTCTTGGACATTATAAAAAAAAGGTTTAGCTTTCCAGTTCACTGGATGCATTTTATTTAGTGTAGAATTTGTTGGACGTCATTGCAGAGGCAGTGCAGTGCATGTGAATACAAAGAGGTCCTTTACCCTATGCTTGGTGTGATCATCAATCTTTCAACTATCACCACTCCAGTCATTCAGGTAAGACAAGTGATGTGTAGTATTTATTGTATCTGGTGTGGAGTTTCAGCTATGCATGGGTATGGTATGAGTGCAAAAATGGACTTCTATCTTACATCTAGTTATTTTAATAGTGGGCACTCTAATACTTGATGATACTGTATCTTAGGTAATTGTCATTCAATGTAGGGGCCACCTTGAAAGGATTATATATTTTGACTGAAAATTCAGTCCACACCACTGAAATTCAATATATTACAATATACTGTATAGTAAAAATATTGAAAGCCAATGGACATGGGAAGCAGAAGGAGAATTTGTGTGAACTGTGATGTGTAACCTAGTCAGAGGTGGAATGTATGTGAAGATTGGTTTAGCGACTTTTCCATCTCCTTGCTGCAGGAGCATGCTGTTTCACTCTGTGACTGCTGTCTGGGCCTGCTGAGGGATAGTGATGGAGGAGTCATAACTGTGAGTGAACCTTACTTTAGCACTACACTACAGTACTCAGGAGGGTTGAAAAAAAGATTCTTATAGTAGCACTAGGAAACTCTAAAGCTTCATGGACAGTATGTAGTTGCTTTACTGTATCATAACTCCCATTGGGTTTTCAGGTTTGGCTGTATTACTGTGCAGGACCAAGAAAGGTTTGAAAAATGTAAAATATTAAGTACTTAGAGATTTTCACAGGTGAAGACACTTGCCGAAACTTGTTTTCAAAACTGTTTGTGTCAGACAGGTGCTAGCAGAGTAGCAGGAACACACCGGGGATTGGACCCAAGATGCAGAAACTGAAGGCAGAGCTGGCGCAGTTTAAATTATTTATTGAAACAGAACAACAGGCTTTTCCGGCATAGTCAGGCAGGCAGAGGATGCAACCAGGAAATCAGTCCAATCATAGGCAAACAAATCCAATCAGGGAGCATGCAGAAATCCAAAGTCCAGATAACATGCTTGTGTGCTCACTGGCAATGTGCCTCAAAAGCTGCTAACAACAATCCACAATGTTCAGAGGATCCTGTATATGGGTCATTATTGCTGATTAAAACTCCAACTCCATGTCCTGTTGTCTGTGCTAATGGCTGTTATAGCAGTTTCACACTGCCTATGCAATGCCCTCAGAGTCCCACACTTCCACCTGTCTCTTTGCTCTGTTTTAGTGCTCACCTGGTATCAACATTCTTTTATTTATTTCCTCAATATATTTATCTGCTCATCTTCTTGTCTCGACTTCCTTCTCTTTAATGCATCATAATGGTTATGCCAAAGCCCTAAAGCCCCAATCTATAGTGTCCCCATTGCCCCAATTATCGCTGCTGCACTGTTTTCTTATTTTTTTAAATTGTTTTGCTCATATACATTTAGGTTTAGCTTTCTTGAGAGGAGGTTTAAGGACCATATATGCACGAGCCAAGGAGTGTTATAAACTAACCCAGTCCACGCTCTTTACTTTCATTGTGGTCACTTTGCTCAAACCATGAGAGAAAGTGTCACTCTAGTAAAACATTTAGTAAACATATAAACATTCCTCAAAGAATTTTAAAGCTGCATTAATCAAATTACTAAATTACTCTATGTAATTACTCTATGTAATAATAATGTGTGACAGATCTCGCCTGCAAGACAAAGCAAGCACCTGTGTGACCTTTTTCTAATTCTCATGCTTTTATTTGTTTGGTTCAGTCCTTATGCTTGTTCCGTTCTTTTTATTATCCTGTCCTTAAAGGGTCACTATAATGGTATGTTCACTCAAACTCTTTCATTATCTTTACGATGGACTTTCTGTACTTTCCATCTTTCACATCTTGAAACAAAAGTTTTTCTTTTCCAATTCTCCACCTTTTTCTCCCATTCGCTTTGTCACCAGTAGGAGCTGTTTTTCTTTTCTTTTCTGTCTTCAAACTCCAACAGCAGTTTTCTCTTGATCCTCTGCCTTCCTCTGTATTGCTCTGCTGTGTTTTCCCATCCATCTTTCTTCTTCTACTATTCTCTATTTTCTTTTGTCTCCTTTTCTAATGCCAACATCCTTCTTTGTCCTCCAGAGAGCCACAGGCGTACTGAGCACTGTCCTCCCTCAGTCCTCTGAGGCCGTTCAGCATGTTATTCATGGGGATGTGGTCCGTACCATGCGCCGGCTGCTCAAGGTGCATAACTGTACATACAGCCAAGTTTCTGTGAATACATCAACACTTACTTTTTATCTTACTTGTGGAATGATATTGTATTTCCCAACCATCTTTAAATTGATTCGTTATTCTTAAAATATTGACATGATTAAAGTAAACATTTCATGTCATTTGTAATACATAGTCTTTATGAATAGTATGTAAAATTCTCTTAACTAGGCCTGAGCTAAGTATGTCGGCTATTTAATGTTTGTGAAACATGTGTGGTGTGTTCATGTGTTGGTGTGATATCTGAAACTTGAGTGTCCAACGTTGCATCCACACACAGCTCAAGTGATTTCTGATCAGAAATATATCCACAAGCTTTGTTGTAACTATATTAAAATCAAAAAACAAAACAATAACAACCAGAGACTGATTTTCTGACTACCTGGCTCATGCCTACATATACTCGTAAACATTCACTATCATCATGATCTAAAGACAAGATGAAAACATGCTGATGAAAAAACAACGACAACGGGATCAGTATTTTAAGTAACTGTATGTATTCCTCAGAAAGTTAGAGGTCACAAACATATATTCTACTTGTTTAATGTCATTTTTATTTTTGTGTCTGCCTACCCAGGGAAGAGGGCAGACTGCCACGAAGTATGCCATTAAGACTCTGGCTGTGTGCACTGCTGCCAGTCACTTGGCACGGGAGGAGCTGGTGAAGTCTGATAAAAGTGAGAAATGATTGACATGGTAGCGTTACTTTTCAAGCTCTTTCATTAGTCCATGAATAATATTTGAGGGTTGACCTATTATGAATTTTAAGTGTGTGTGTGTCTACATTAGTATGCATACAGCGTGTGTGTGTGTGTGTGTGAGTGTAGTGTGCATTATATCTTTTGATTTGGATGTCATTACATGAGTGTTTCTTAATATATTTTAAAGTGCAGTTCTCTTCCTATTTCATTTATTGTTCTACACAGAACTGTCTATTTTACGTCATTTGCTGGATTCCAGCTGTGACGAGATGGTGTCTGGAAATGCAGCCCTGTGCTTGGCCCACTGCCTTGAGTTGCAGGGAATGGCCAGCAACCTGCTGGGCACTGATATTGTGCTGCTGCTACTGCGCCACGCTGCAGGGGACGCTAAGAGGACAGCTGTGCAGCAAAATGCAGCGATTGCTTTGGGGAAGCTGTGTCAGTCTGAGCCCAGGTGCCCTCTCACCCCACGCTATAAACCACATGCTGTTGATTACATTCTAGAAACTAGCCTGAAGGAGCGTTGATAGACTAGATGAAATGCCACACTGACAATGCACTAATGTTATGTTATGGCTCTGGATAAAGAAGCAGGTCACACCTGAGGTAAATTTATGACTTCTTGCCCAGGCTGACCTGAAATATTAAAATATTGGTTTATCATATTTGTATTTGCATCTCAAAGTCAGTATTCAAATGTTGATTATATATATATTTTAAGTTTGTCTCGTTTTCTCCTGTAAACAACCACTACGTTGACTACTGCAGAGTCATTCTGTGCATGTGATGATTGGCTAACTGCACTAATGCATGTTGACATCTATACGTTTCCACTGTTTCTTAATATTTGCAGTTTCTTTACTGCTTAATCATGATGGATAGGCTGATAGCCAGCAGCAGACAGTTCCATGTCTTAATTACATAGAATGCATTTTTAGATTGTGTCCCCGACAGTCTAGACAGATAGAGAGAGTGGAAAAGGGAAAGAGAGCGACAGTTTTGACTTCATAATACTGGTCTCAGGTTTTGTGTTGACTGTAGGTATTGTTAAATTTCGTCTGATTGTTTTACAAAAGGTTAGTTAGTAGTCGACATTGCAGCCTCTTGGGTATATTTTAAAGCTATAGCTAATGGTTTTTTTCAATATCCAATAATCTGTCAACTATTTTCTCGAATAATCTTTTTGTCGATAAAATGTCCTAAAATTGTGTAAAATGCCATGTGTAATTTCCTAGAGCCCAAGCTGTTCTCTTTGAACAGTCAAAATCAAGAATTTCTTTTAAATTTACATTCATAACTGACATAAACAGCAGATCCTCAAATCTGAGAAGCTGAAGTGTTTGGCATTTTTTTTAAAATAAAGATGCTCAAAGTAGTCAATTAATTTTCTTTCGCTCAACTAATCGTATAACTGACTAATCGTTTTAATGTAGTCTGTGGGAATGAATATTTGAATGTCTATTTGGAAACACCAGGAATTGGTGTATATATATATATATATATATATCCCATGGCCCTTTGGTATTTGGGCCAAATCTACTAAACGTCTTATGTAAAACACTACTACGAATACTAAAACTGTACATTACCTTCAAGTTTACAATAGCTTCCCTTACCTTCAATAGTAAGGGATAAGTTCAATATTTATTGTTTTCATTCGAAAAGGGTTTTATTCTGTACTGCAGGGTAACATTTAATATAATACCTATTTATTTCTACACTCCAAGTTGAGTAGCTGTAGGCAGTTCTTCATATACTGTAGCACCTCTCTGATTATGTGAATGTAATTGTTGTGTTGTAGTATCCTTAATAATGGAAGATGGCAGCCACAAAGCACCTCTCTTTGTTCCTAGGAATACTTTTACCGTACCTGTAGGCTACAGAGCTCTGCTGTGGCTGTGTTGATCTTCAGTTCCCAAGCCCACAAATTCACAGAAGTGCAATTGCAATTAAATGCCAACACACTGTGACCGTGTTTTCTTTTAATAAGCTGTTTTTTGTCAATTCCAGACATATGAACAAACTTCGAGAACTACACGGCCTTGAGATCCTGCACTCCTGTATGAAGCTCATCACATGAACGCATGACAATAACATGTTTTAAAATCTCCTTGTAATCAGTCTTGTTCTCTTCAGTGTTCTGTTTTAGGCATCATCATTTAAAAAAAAAACTCTGGATGTTTTTTTATTGAAGAAAGCTAATAATCAAAGATTGGTTTCATTTTAATAAGATTCTTTTCCTAATTGATTAATCTACATAAACAAGGTCATAAACATTAGCGACATTCTGGGCTGTTCTTGTTTATCATGCCCATGTGAATTTATATGGTTAATTAACATGCATATGTGTGGATGGATGTGCATGTGCAGTCATTTTTACCATCTTTATGAGTCTGTTACTCAATTAAAATATCATTAATATTTTATAACATAAAACACATGTTTGTCGTGAATACTTTTTTGCAAAGCAAAAAAATAAATATATGAAAGAATGCCCTGTTTAAACAAACAAGCACCCAGTTTGAAGAGTTCACGTGTACAGTGGTACAAACCAATTATGGGATTCTGAAGGACTGATGTTGATCAGGCAGCATTAACATACTGATGGGATTTGAAGTGAGATGCAGATTAGAGCGATGTAGCCCTGTGGTTTAAGGCTTTTCATAGAGGTGTAAATCCGGACCTTATTCATCCGTCTTGAAGGTCTCTTATTTACCACTAAACCATACTGGTTGCTTAAGTGATAGTATTAATGCAAATCTCTTCAGCCATATCCCTATGTGACCATAATCACATGTTCTAATAAACTGTGTCCTAAAGGGTCATTTTACTTTGTGCTGGCATTTGGTATTTCACTTATTTTGTGGTTCTTTACATGTGTAGTTGGTTTGTTTGTTTTTTTATTTTCAGAAAGGTGCAGTTGAGTCCTGTGTATATTACTGACCAAGAAAACCACTGCACCAAAGACCTGCTCTCACTACTTGAATGTTGAGCCAAACCACTGAAAGAAGGTCAGATCTATAACTCTGCTAGTTATAGCTAGCTATGTTTGCACACCCACTGTGGTGGCTTGTAGAGTTGTGCTGAGAGAGACAAGAGGAACAGAAATGATATTTGCTTTAATCTTAGCTAAACTATACTGTGAAAAGTAGTGCACAGGTTGTGGTTTAAGGCTTGTGAGAGTGTGTTTGCGGGTCTGTGCAAAGTATGTGCAAACCTGTTATTGGATAGCCCTTTAGAAAAGACTGGCATCAGAAAATCATGGTAACACTTGACTATTATGGCCACAGCGTTATTACACCTTAGGAGAGAAGAAAAATGCCATGTGGAGTTTTTTTTTAGCCCTGCTAGCAGCGTGATTCTAGGGCTGACAATGACGGTCTGTTGGTCAGTCACCACTTTGCTCCATTTCATCAACTATTGGATGATGTGCCATGAAATTTTGTACAGACATTTGTTCCCCAAAAGGAATAAATCTGCTGACTTTGATGATACTGTGAGTTTTTTCTTATAATGCCACTATGTGGTTGAAAATTACATTTTTTAATAAAATATAATAAACACATATTGCATGTACTGCCATGAAATTTGGCACAGGTATCCATGGTGCTCAGAGGGTTAATCCTAATGACTTTGGTGATCCCCTGACTTTTCAGCGACTAGCAGGTCAAGGTTTTCATAAAAAAAAAACAACAAACTGGTGGCTGCGTAGGATTGTTTCCAACTTGAGTGATCCAAACATTTCCAATAACTCCAGAGCGTTGTAAGGTCCAAAAGCCAAAATTTATTCAAAAAAGATAGATGTAATAATTTCCAAGAATTCACAACAATATCGTTATCTAATGAAATGTTCTGCTTCAATCCATTTTTGATGGCGTTTAGCCTTTCAAAGACAACATTTTCACTGTGGTCCAAAAACTTTTTGCTCTACCCCTTGCCACACACAAAAGTGATTTTTTTTTCTACATCAGGCTGAAAATGTTAATTCTCTGGCTATGGTAGGCTAGTTTGTGGCATTGTTACCTCGGTTACAGCCCCTGTCCTTTGCATATTGAGTGTCAGTCACACCAAACTATGCACCGGACTGTTCAGATTTTGAGTAAAATAAGAATGCAAACACTTTAATTTGAAATATTTTGATTTATTTTAATTACCATTTCTGTCTTAGCATAATGTTGCTACAAGTCTAAAGGCGTGATTAGTATTTCATCATTATTTTATGCCCTTATAATAGCTTGCTGCCTACATGTATTTATGTTGACGAATCCGACATGTTATATCCATTTAAGAAAGTTGATTCAACAAAAAGTACTAATTCATTTAATCTGATGATTCACTTTATTCAAGTTAAGGATTTTATTTGAGGTTTTTAAATTTTGTTTTAGGGTGATGCCATCATAAAATATGACAACAGACATTCGAAGCTTAATTTGAAAACCTCAATAGAAGCTACAAATGTAAAAAAAATTATTTTTTACAGCCCTAGTTTAGTCATATCATAGTTTTACCATAAATTAATACAACCATTTAGCATACATAAAATTGAGATGTAATTTCTATTAACATATTTTGTACCTGTTGGCTACGTAGTGCCTGTAGCGGTTGTCAAAGGAACTGTTACTGAGAAATCCAGTCCATGTATAAATGAACTGCAGAGGACAAAAGCTCTCTGTAAGGGATGAAACCATCTGTGTATGTCTGCAAACAACTGATACCGTCTGCTCATTTGGATTAAACAGTAATAAGAACAGTTATTCACTGGGGCTTGAGTTATTGACTAAACAAGACTGAACAGAAATGAGGAGGCTTTACTGTTTCATCCTAGGATTTTTCCTGCTTACTGGTATGTACTCATTTTTTGTGTTTATTTTTTAGGTACAGTACAGTTTTTACTTCCATTGTGTTCCAGCTCATTTGTGCCACTGCTGGTAAATATTTAATTGATTTAAATGATTAGATAAGATACATAATTTTTTCGATATGGAATATACAGCAATGATGATACATGTTGCAAAGGTTTATCTACAAACTGACCCAAATACTGGGGACATTTTTCTGGATCAAATGAATTTAAAGCTAAAAAAATTTAAAATACTTGAGTACTTTTACCTGCAGTTTAAACATAAAGTAGCAAATAGCAGCTGAACATTGAATGTTAAACATCAAACATTTATAAAAATCCAATATTTTCCTCAAGTTTCTTCATATCTTGTCAAAAGCTGAAAGATCAAAGAAATATACCAACAACACCAAGTGAACTATTTCCTTAGTTAATCAGTAGTTCTGACATACTACTTTGTCTTATCAGCTTATGCTGTGAATAACAATCTCTCACTACTTACTGTTAATATAATTAGATAATTTTTCCTCCCTCACTTTCTGTGATCATTTCTGTTTTATGTTTTAATATAGCATCTTATACAATACAGGCGTTTTCATTGCCTACCTCCTAGTTCATCATCTAAATTTATAACTGACAGATGAGACCTGAAATTAACCATGCAAATTAACTTAATTAGAAAATTGCCTATTAGTGATACAATAAACAGTAAAACCATCTAACTCATATCTTAGCCATCAGTCACACACCAAGGGGTGTCAACATCATTAAATTCCTTCTCTGACTTTGTATCTGCCACAACAGGGTTCAAATTATTAAAGGTATCCTGTGGAGGTTTGAATGTAAACCATTAGTTTTGCTTGCATTCAACTGTCAAACACATTTCCAACTGCAAGAAACATAGGCAAAGTCCCTGTTAACCTTTGCATCAACATTGTTTTATGTTTATACAAATTCATTCATTTTTTCATTTGTGAGTTTCTAAGTTACTGTGCATTACCTCCACCAACAGTCCTTGTGTGAAATTGCTTTAAATTTATGGACCTTATACAGTTATTGTCACATTGTGGAGACCACGAGAATTGTGACTGGCCATGATAACATACCATTCTGCACAGAGCTGCAAGCCAGCTTGTTGAATCTGGGAATGCATGATATCAAACGTTTTTCAGATACCCAGTTAACTAGTTCTGACAGTATTTTTCATTTTATTGTAACTCCTGCTGTCTACAAGTGGACTGTTCTCTAGCTGTAATGCTTGATGCCAATGCAGATGCAGACATCTAAAAATACTGCCTAATTAGTAACCATCCTAATTTATCACCTAACACTTTCCACGTGTCCACACACACTGAGGGAGATGAGCCCAAATTAAGGCATGGCAAGACTGCTCCCTTCAGTCATCATAACAGTGTTAGAAATACACCCAATCTCTTCAAATTTCGCAAGTGGTTTTGAAGTAACCTGACCCTCTTATTTATGTTGAATATCAATGAATCTCCTGATGTACTGTGTTTATTTAATTTCCAAACCCCCCCCCCCCGTTACTTATAACATACATCAACATAAATATTGCCTGACATAATAATATGTAATGTATGAATATATTATGCAGACCTAGTTGATTCTCAGTAGGCTCAAATAGCACTAGAACCCTTACATTACTGGGACTAATTTTATAAAATTTTAATGTCTAAAATAGTGCTACCTTTTAACATTAATTTTAATTAACTCTTCAAATGCAGTACATGTGACAGTACAGCATGGATCTACAATGCTAATTAATCTCAATTTAGTTTTTAGTATTTAGTATTCTACATGATACCTATAGGAAGGACAGCTTTTGTGGGAAGAAATTTGAGTGACATGTTTTGTTTTTTTCTGGGTAGTGAGGGCAGCAAACGAAGATTTCCAAGGTTACCACACAGAACAAACAAAAGGCACAACTGTCACAAAAGATCTTCTTTTGAAAAAGGAAAATACAATTGGTCATGGCACAGAAGCAATACCTACAGAGAATACACATCAACACACTGCCGTGGCAGTGACTGCCAGGTTTCGAGGGGCGGTCTTATTTAACACCAGAACAACGGCACCATATGAAAGAACGGAAATCACGAAAGCATCTGCTATAATTGCCTCACCGAGTGGAGGGCATTTTGTTTCTAGAAATGGGCAAAATTCTCTGACATCAACGAGAGAAAATCCATCAGCTATGAGGATTCACACTGTATCAGAAATCCCATTGATCTTTAATTATAAGAAGATAGTGTTCTCTTCTACACAAGCTGCATTTGAATCAATGATGAATAGCACCTCCGAGCCAAAGGTCCATTTGTCCGCAGATGCAGTGAAAGCCGCTCTTTGGCTCCAAATGCTGGATAACAGGAATCAGAGAAAGACTGACTCTATTACTCTCACATCTGCTGACGGAGGGCCGGGAGTTCCAATCCTATCTGCATCTCATCCTCGTGTAATTGATAACCTGGCTGTGCTGCATAATGACAATGATGACAAACCATCTCAAGACAAGGATGAAAAGGCGATTTCAAAGCTGGTAAAAAATGAGTATCCGTTCGGTACGATACAATCCATCGGCCAAAGTCACACAGCAGAAGATTCAATGAAAGGAAACACTGTGACAAACTTGTGTTTGGCCTGCCTGAAAGATCGAAGAATGGTGTCCACTGAGAAATATGTGGCTCTGCCTGCACTGTCACCTGATGGCTCTTCAGACTTTCTTAGTACAGAGGGGCTCGCTTTAGATTTCAATCAGTTTAAAACCTCATTACCCAGTTTACATCAACAGTCAATTGGAGCACATGAAGAATTACTAAACAAAGAGATCAGTCACCAAAACATTACTAAGCATTCTAGTTTGGGTGTGAGGGAACAACTGGTTTACAATGTAACATTTCGTCCTTTATTCTTCAATAAAACTGTGAATCATAGTCAAGGTATTTTGAATAATTCCCAAATCAAATCTTTTCTCTTAGATGCAGGAACAGTTGCATTTGACACACAGCCCCTTGCTGAGATGTCATCAGTAACACAAAAAGACACCAAGATACAAGCGAGGCACACCTATCCTAGAGGAACTTTAGTCACTGAGAGACCGATTTCAACAACCACAGCGCTTTATCGCTCATCAAAGTCACTTTATACTGCAAGAAAACCAGTAAAAAATGGAGAGCAAGCGATGTTTGGAAAAAAGGTGAGCATTGGGGACCCACAGTCAAAACTGATATATCTCAGTAAGAATAACAAAAATGGCTCCCACGGTCTCTCAACAAACTTCAAAAATGTATTTATCCAAAACCACCCTTTGTACTTCAGCAGTGGGTCAGTGAGCAATACGCTTGTCATCACTGAAGCTCCCCACAGCAGTCAGAAAAGTGTTCTTCCAGAAGGTAGTGATCACAGCGCTGCATCACATCCAACTGCAAGAATGAGGCTGATTGAAGCTCATAGCGCAATTCCATCCTTCAGCCTTAATGGGCTAACCACTTCTCCAGTCAAAAATCCAGAGTCTCACTCTCTGACAGGAAGGGCTGATTTTTTGATCTCTGTATTTAGGAGCCAAACGCCAGCAAAAGTAAGCTCTCAGACCAAAGAACCCAAGTTGACTTTGTTACTAAAGGATTCTGGCATCAAGTTTGCATCTGTAACCACAAAGAGACACCTGACGGATAAGGAAAAGTCTCATCTGACATTTAACACTGTAAACAGCATTGTTAAACAGTCTTCTGTTGATCCCTCAGGACCAGTGAAGAAACCAGTTATGAAAGAACCACAAAATCCAACCTTTACAACAAAAAAAGTTTCAGGATCAAGATGGGACTTTGATGATGATGTGTCCATGTTGACTCTAACAACACTATCAAGAAAGTCATCCTCGGAGAGACTGACAATGAGCCGACTTTTAGGGAGTCAATCAAAAATCACCCAGGAGAGGACTTTTGATGTTAGCAATGATAACCATGTGGCACCAACACACCAATCTTTTGCAAAATATAACAGGGATTTAATCAGAGAGTCACTAACAGTACACAATCTGAAGCTGGGAGATACAAATGAGCAGGTGTTGACTGTAGTTGCAGAAGATGAGGACAAAGAGATTATCAAGACGGAGGGCCGGCAGGGCAAAGAAATTAAAGAGACAAAAGAGATACTAAAGTTGCAGGAAGAAGAGGAGAGCAGGAATGATGAAATGTTGGGGAACAAAAGAGAAGAATTATTTAGATCAGATAAGACTGAAAGTGAGAGACAAGAAAAAGTAATTAATACTCGAGTAGAGATAAATCAAAATACAACCCGGGCGGAGGATAAAATGGATGAGCATGAGGCCAAGAAAAGCAGAGAGCAAGGTGGAGGAACCATGGGAGAGGATGTAACTTTGAGACAAGACAAAGATCCAAGACAAGGGGAAGTAAGGGACGCAGAAGGTGCTGAAAGAAAATGTGTGACTAAAATAAATTCAAAGAATTCCACCAAAGATGGAGCTGAAAAGCAGACAGAGCCTTTGACAAAGGAAGGAGCAGAGGTTAGAAGAGAAGAAACAGCGAGCAAGGAAGACATCAAACATAACAGGGAAATTGGGAGACAGGACATGACAAATGTTCCCCTTGGACCTACTACTAATTCTAAAGAACTTAACAGAGACAAAGGGCACACTGTTACAAACCTGTCTTCCTGCCACAGTTTGATTAAACAGTTGGGAGCCACCGAGCGCAAGGGCATTCATCTGGGTGAAAATATTGCACAAATTGTGGAAATGAAAAATAAGCCATTTTCCTACAAAGTGACAAGCAATCACAGATCCCCACACTTAACACTGAGATCTCAGAGCCTGGAACTATCAAGAATGACATATTTTCCCAAAGAGCCATACACACAGATTAAACTTCATCTGTCTACCCAGAGGGCTATGCTTACAAAGCATGGAGCTACATCTTCACTTACTAAAGAAACTACTCAGAACAAAGTTGTTGAGGCTACGTTTTCTGTGACTCCCATACCAAAAATGGTCCCAAAACTCTCTCAAACATTTGAAGTTAGCACTTCAAAATTTAGTGATGCACTGAAGCCAACAATTTCCCCACACAGCAGTGTATCTAAATCAGCACACCCTGTACTAAACAGTATCAGTAACATGTTGTCACTCACCACCCCACGACTGGCAATCACAGCTGGCTTCCTGAGAGCTCAGCCTCACTTTACAGTAAATAGTTCTACTCTCAGTGTATCAATTATTTACAGCATCTCAGATCATAGGCATAAATTCAGTACCTCAGTTTCAATGGCAAATACACTTTTACAGACTACAAATGAGAGAGAGCAAGCAGAACACAATATACCAACACATATATTTGAATCCAGTGTCAAGGACCCTTTAACCTCTAACATGATTGAAGAAGTAAATATATCTACTTCAGTGAATCCTGCTCTGCCCCAGCAGATGTATAATGACTCATCTACCAGGCCACCCACAGCCACAGCCTTGTCATCTAAGGCCCACATCTCCATAGGCCAGTTGCTGCTTCACCAAGGGCAATCTGCCACTCAGATAAGTCAGTCATCCTCCTCCTCCTTTGACATGACTTCAGGTCAGCCATGCTCACTTAAACTGTCAGAGCAGACAGCCCATTCAGATGCTTTGCCTGCTATCGGTGATGATAACGAGCAGAGATCTGTACAGACTGTAATGGCATCGATGAGCCCTAAAGCAAAAAATGATAAATTTCCTCTCAGCAGCATGTCACCACTACTAAATCTCATGCTGTTTGGAGGTGACAGTTTACCTAGCACCTATAGCCTGACAGGGCTAACAAGATCAGCCTCAGAGAAAGAAATATTTAGGGCCAACTCTGATGCTGAATATGCAAATAGTGGAAGTGGCGACGCTGAGCCCTTGCTGGGGACTGCTGATGAGACAAATCAAACTGAGGAGAGTATGCAAGAGATGGTGACCTCGGCAGTTAAACATACAGATGTTGTCACAAAGCAAATGAAAGAGAACAGAGATGAAAAGAACAGTTCCCCTTTTAAAGCACAAACATGTGGAAGAAGTAAACACCATGCCACTAACACTGATGAATTCAACTCTTTGTTTATAAAACAGACTAAGAAACTTGCAGTAAAAAACAACGCTCTCCCTGATCCACCCATTCATTTCAGAAGTGGCCTTAAAGTCCCCAATATATCTTCACAGCAGCCTGCTGACCAGATAATGAACGTTACTTCTGAATTTCAGATAACCTCAACTAAAGCCAATGATTTTGTGTCTCTGGCACCAACTGCTAGCATAAGGGGTCATGAGTCAGAGCTGACCACTAGTGAGAGGGTGCAAGTTGTTATTGAAACGTCATCTAAAGCTGCACATGCTGAGCCTATGGTACAGTCTAGTAGTCATATTGAGCCTTTGTCACTGAGAGAGCATCCCACCACTCCCACTACTGGGAAACTCACCCCTGCTGTTAAAAGAAAAAACACAACAGAAACACAGAGTTTAGAGCAGCCTGAGCTCGAAATTTCTGTACAGGCTATTAAACAAAGCCAGCATGCCCCACCTGGTATGATCGCAATAACACGTCCTATCAATGACCCTGGGCAAACAGGTTTGTTAAATGCTGCCAACAGAGGTGGAGGGGCACATGACACAACACCTACCATGGTTAGAGTGGAATATTCATCATTTAAAGACATCAAAACAGCTCTGACAGCAAAGAGCGCTTTTGAAGAAAAACATCCTCTACATGAGAGGACGTCCACAGTACACACATTGGACAGAGTAGGCCAACATAGGAAGCATGCATTACCTGAAAAGACCTCAATAAACCAAGTGAAACTTGGAGCTGTGACTGATTCTGTACCACCTACAGCGACCTCGCCTACAGAGATTATTAATAAAACTGGCTGTAGGACCATTGGCTGTGCTAAATCAGGTGAGACTAGTGAAACAACAATTGGAGCAGGGGAGATTGATCATACCGCTCTAGAGAAAATGTATAAAACACAAGCTGGATACACAGGAAGAAAGCATTTTAATACAGCGCAAACTCTTGACACAAAACCAGAGAACAACAACTGTAGCACTAACTGCCCTGTACCTGGAAAGGCTACACCACTGGCCACCAGCCTTGACTATGCTGTGGTTTCACCAGCTAGCAGAAAATATGATCATGACCATACCAAGAGTATGACCTATGAAACTTCAACAAAAACATGGGGAGTACTTGTAGAAACTGATCATTTGGAGAGAAGTGGGAGACTTGAGCAGTCTCAGTTTGTAGAGAAAACAACACAAAGGCACTCTCCCAGAGAGACCTCTAAAGCTCAGGAGGCTATTGCAGCAGAGGTCACTTTATCTGAACCTGAAGCAACTACTGCGCAGACCACTGTAAAGATGACTGAGCGGACACTGCTCACTGAAAAAAATACAAAAACACAATTAAATAGAGGAGCAGCCAAAGCTGACATATTTGAGGCACAAAATGCCACCAGGTCAGCACATGCTGTGGCTAAAGGAGAGATGGCAGTACGACAGTCTGGGCTAAGGCTGTTACTACCAGAGCCAAAGTCTGAATCAGAGCTGCCAAGGCTGAAACAAAGGAGAAGGACTTCACCTCATCTGTATCTTTCTGGGTAATCTTATTGTGTAGCCTATTATTCTATGAATTATCTATTAATCACATATTAAAATTTAAACAGCCAAACTGGTGATTTTGCACAATTTATGCTATTAAGTAGCTCATCCATCACAGTGAACTGCTTGATTATTTCCATAAATTAATATTGTCACACATGGTAATGCCGTTATGAGCAGGTAATGTTACAGTTCTGAAAATGCTTCCCGATTATACATTTAGGTCACTCCTGAATCCAATATATGAGTCTCTGCTGCTTAAAAGCATTGCAGTCTGAGTCACAGCTATGGTGTTGGACGATCGAACCTAGGAGACAAACAATAATCAAACATAAATGTGGTGAAAATATGTGAATTTGGTCATGTTTTAGCCAATGTTGTTGAGTCGTTTACAGCTTTGGCAATCCCTTAACTTTTCATGCAGTGCCACCATTAAGCCAAACTTTTTTGACCAGATAAACCAAAACTGCAAAACTAATGACATTCCCATCAGCCTCAGCTGTACTTTGTGTAGAGTGCTAATTAGCAAGTGTTAGCATGCTAATACGCTAAACAAAGATGGTGTACATGCTAAACTAAGATGGCAAACATGGTAAACATTATACCTGCTAAACATTAGCATTTTCATTGTGAGCGCATTAGCATGCTGACATTAGCATTTAGCTCAAAACACTGCTGTTACTATGTCCAGCCTCTAAGTGGCTGTGTGGCTGTAGACTGTGGACTCTTGTTGATTGCATTTATTGAATAGGATGCTGTTTGGCAGCTAATCTGAACTGTCAGATGTCAGAACATCTATCAATGCACCAACACTGAGTTGGAAGAGAGTATTCAAAACAGTACCTGCTCATCTTTGACAAAAGATACAAGCAGTAAAATAGTTCACTGTGATGGATTACTTGTCTCAAGCACGTTTAGCTGAAAGTTGGTCTTCATAATACAGCAAAATGAATGAAAACAAATGACTGCCTGAAAGATTAAAAAAATCAATCTCAGAACTTTTAAATCCTACTAAAAGATATTCTTTAGGCCATGGTCAGCGGTAATATAATATATGTGATATTTAATGTACTTTATGGCCTAAAACAAGGAAAATTACTGGTATGGTTTACGATACCATTGTTTCATTTTGCAAATTTTATTAATATTAATCTATTGCCAGTGTAACAGAAGTTTCGGATGAGCTGTGTGGCAGTGGGAACTACACAGCAGAGATGAGTCTGAACCTGGGGAGAGGTCTAGAGCCTGGTGATGCTGTGCCTGCCATGGGGAACCTCAGAGTGGTTATCAACCTGAAGACAAACAATAGTCCCGACTATCCAGCCTGACTTCACCAACTCCACCTGCTGCCTTTTCTCCAGGTACAAAGGAAAGGCTGAAACAAGTTGACTGGAAAGAGATTTTGTTGTTTTATGTTATGTGGGGTAGGGTTTGCTGGCTTTTCATTTTAGGGTAAAAAGGCTTAATGCAGGCTAAATAATACGAGGACAAGTACATCAGAAAATCCATTTTCCTGTAGTATAAAAAGTAAATATAGAAAGCAGAGTCATGTTTCAACATCGTTAACAGCCTCGACACAACCTGGCCAGACTGTCATTGTTTATAAAAGTGTTTACTAGACAAACAGTGTTACTATGATTCATATCAATCCAGGGAATTGCAGGTAATTTTTTAAGAGCTGAATGTTATCTGCTCAGAAAACAGAGGACAGTTGTAGGTTGATGGTGTTATCTCTGTGAGCCAGCATCACTCAGACAGATGGGAATTCACTGTAGCCTACTCCTGCACACTTACAGACATATACACCTTTAAAATATGTCAAAATAGGCTGGCTGTTGACTTTTACAGCGTATTTAAACAGAACACTGTTGTGTACACCTGGCACATTTTTAATATGTATCTCTTGAATGAAGTAAAACATTCAACATCAGCCTAAAAACGTTACAAATCTCTCCTTAGATGCTGATTAAACTAGCCAAACATCAGTATACTGGTGAATAAATTCCCCATGAGAACTGATAATGGAACTTATTAACATTATGCCCCCTGACATGATTTCTTTTCTTTTAAGCTTTAAACCCAATTCACTATGAAAATATTGATAGCTAGCTGGTCTGTGCTTTTTCTGATTTCATGTTTATTGATCATTACAATTTCAATGGCTTTTGGCAGCTGTGTGGTTGTAGGATATTCTCAATTTTACCATTTCTGCTTAAACATTTCACTCTTTCTTTCAAGGGAAAATTATACCGTGTGTTTGTGTTGTTGTCTCAGGTTAGCTGCAGAGCAAGCGGGGATCACGCTGCTGCCCAACCGCTCTGACTGTGAAAGGGTAAGGCTGCAGTGGGTGCATAGTGTAATAAGTGCGAGAATGAGCAGCTGAGAGTGATTTAAATTTAGTGACAAGGGGCGTAATGCTGTGAAAAAAGAGACAGACGAGGAGCAAACAGGCTGATGTAAATGGGCTGGGGACATGAGCAAGAAGGGAGACCAAGGTGGGTGAGGAACTGGAGAAGAGGCAAATTAATATATGGCCAAATATGACAGCAAAAGTAGGATAAAGAGGATAAATGATTTTCCTGAATTAAAAGGGAAATGGGAGGGTGCAGTATGATTAACATGTTCTGCTATAGGTATAGGAACCACTTTCTAAATGTGAAAAGAGTGAGATGTACTGACTAAGACTAAGGCTGACAGCCAAAGACATGCAGCCTAAAACATCTGTCATGTCATTATGCACTCACTGAAGGTCAGGTAAGGTCTTCGCAAAGTTTCAGAATAGCAAAGGATGCTGATACCAACTGCTGTCTCCTGCTGTTGTGGGACTGTGGCCTCTGATTTAATAGGAAAAACTGAATCATTTGACAAGTATGCATTAGAGGGCAGAGGTGAAACAGAGGATAAACTCTGGAGACTCATTTTGATGTCTGCCTGTGTAGAGCACTTCTACAGCTCTCTGATGATGTTTCTAGTGTCTGC
>CM022478.1:14474991-14488781 GCA_011952105.1 Coreoperca whiteheadi
TGGCCTTAAAGTCCCCAATATATCTTCACAGCAGCCTGCTGACCAGATAATGAACGTTACTTCTGAATTTCAGATAACCTCAACTAAAGCCAATGATTTTGTGTCTCTGGCACCAACTGCTAGCATAAGGGGTCATGAGTCAGAGCTGACCACTAGTGAGAGGGTGCAAGTTGTTATTGAAACGTCATCTAAAGCTGCACATGCTGAGCCTATGGTACAGTCTAGTAGTCATATTGAGCCTTTGTCACTGAGAGAGCATCCCACCACTCCCACTACTGGGAAACTCACCCCTGCTGTTAAAAGAAAAAACACAACAGAAACACAGAGTTTAGAGCAGCCTGAGCTCGAAATTTCTGTACAGGCTATTAAACAAAGCCAGCATGCCCCACCTGGTATGATCGCAATAACACGTCCTATCAATGACCCTGGGCAAACAGGTTTGTTAAATGCTGCCAACAGAGGTGGAGGGGCACATGACACAACACCTACCATGGTTAGAGTGGAATATTCATCATTTAAAGACATCAAAACAGCTCTGACAGCAAAGAGCGCTTTTGAAGAAAAACATCCTCTACATGAGAGGACGTCCACAGTACACACATTGGACAGAGTAGGCCAACATAGGAAGCATGCATTACCTGAAAAGACCTCAATAAACCAAGTGAAACTTGGAGCTGTGACTGATTCTGTACCACCTACAGCGACCTCGCCTACAGAGATTATTAATAAAACTGGCTGTAGGACCATTGGCTGTGCTAAATCAGGTGAGACTAGTGAAACAACAATTGGAGCAGGGGAGATTGATCATACCGCTCTAGAGAAAATGTATAAAACACAAGCTGGATACACAGGAAGAAAGCATTTTAATACAGCGCAAACTCTTGACACAAAACCAGAGAACAACAACTGTAGCACTAACTGCCCTGTACCTGGAAAGGCTACACCACTGGCCACCAGCCTTGACTATGCTGTGGTTTCACCAGCTAGCAGAAAATATGATCATGACCATACCAAGAGTATGACCTATGAAACTTCAACAAAAACATGGGGAGTACTTGTAGAAACTGATCATTTGGAGAGAAGTGGGAGACTTGAGCAGTCTCAGTTTGTAGAGAAAACAACACAAAGGCACTCTCCCAGAGAGACCTCTAAAGCTCAGGAGGCTATTGCAGCAGAGGTCACTTTATCTGAACCTGAAGCAACTACTGCGCAGACCACTGTAAAGATGACTGAGCGGACACTGCTCACTGAAAAAAATACAAAAACACAATTAAATAGAGGAGCAGCCAAAGCTGACATATTTGAGGCACAAAATGCCACCAGGTCAGCACATGCTGTGGCTAAAGGAGAGATGGCAGTACGACAGTCTGGGCTAAGGCTGTTACTACCAGAGCCAAAGTCTGAATCAGAGCTGCCAAGGCTGAAACAAAGGAGAAGGACTTCACCTCATCTGTATCTTTCTGGGTAATCTTATTGTGTAGCCTATTATTCTATGAATTATCTATTAATCACATATTAAAATTTAAACAGCCAAACTGGTGATTTTGCACAATTTATGCTATTAAGTAGCTCATCCATCACAGTGAACTGCTTGATTATTTCCATAAATTAATATTGTCACACATGGTAATGCCGTTATGAGCAGGTAATGTTACAGTTCTGAAAATGCTTCCCGATTATACATTTAGGTCACTCCTGAATCCAATATATGAGTCTCTGCTGCTTAAAAGCATTGCAGTCTGAGTCACAGCTATGGTGTTGGACGATCGAACCTAGGAGACAAACAATAATCAAACATAAATGTGGTGAAAATATGTGAATTTGGTCATGTTTTAGCCAATGTTGTTGAGTCGTTTACAGCTTTGGCAATCCCTTAACTTTTCATGCAGTGCCACCATTAAGCCAAACTTTTTTGACCAGATAAACCAAAACTGCAAAACTAATGACATTCCCATCAGCCTCAGCTGTACTTTGTGTAGAGTGCTAATTAGCAAGTGTTAGCATGCTAATACGCTAAACAAAGATGGTGTACATGCTAAACTAAGATGGCAAACATGGTAAACATTATACCTGCTAAACATTAGCATTTTCATTGTGAGCGCATTAGCATGCTGACATTAGCATTTAGCTCAAAACACTGCTGTTACTATGTCCAGCCTCTAAGTGGCTGTGTGGCTGTAGACTGTGGACTCTTGTTGATTGCATTTATTGAATAGGATGCTGTTTGGCAGCTAATCTGAACTGTCAGATGTCAGAACATCTATCAATGCACCAACACTGAGTTGGAAGAGAGTATTCAAAACAGTACCTGCTCATCTTTGACAAAAGATACAAGCAGTAAAATAGTTCACTGTGATGGATTACTTGTCTCAAGCACGTTTAGCTGAAAGTTGGTCTTCATAATACAGCAAAATGAATGAAAACAAATGACTGCCTGAAAGATTAAAAAAATCAATCTCAGAACTTTTAAATCCTACTAAAAGATATTCTTTAGGCCATGGTCAGCGGTAATATAATATATGTGATATTTAATGTACTTTATGGCCTAAAACAAGGAAAATTACTGGTATGGTTTACGATACCATTGTTTCATTTTGCAAATTTTATTAATATTAATCTATTGCCAGTGTAACAGAAGTTTCGGATGAGCTGTGTGGCAGTGGGAACTACACAGCAGAGATGAGTCTGAACCTGGGGAGAGGTCTAGAGCCTGGTGATGCTGTGCCTGCCATGGGGAACCTCAGAGTGGTTATCAACCTGAAGACAAACAATAGTCAGATAAACCTTGAGGTCACCTCCTGTTGCCTGTCCCCGACTATCCAGCCTGACTTCACCAACTCCACCTGCTGCCTTTTCTCCAGGTACAAAGGAAAGGCTGAAACAAGTTGACTGGAAAGAGATTTTGTTGTTTTATGTTATGTGGGGTAGGGTTTGCTGGCTTTTCATTTTAGGGTAAAAAGGCTTAATGCAGGCTAAATAATACGAGGACAAGTACATCAGAAAATCCATTTTCCTGTAGTATAAAAAGTAAATATAGAAAGCAGAGTCAGCAAGTACAGAAGTTACACAGTGGGAAATTTACAGTAAATTTACTGATCTGTGTGCAGCCATCTGGTAGTCCTCAGTCAATCCTACCAGGTGTTTTTATTTCATATGCTGCCTAATATGATAGAAATTGGACTGAGGTTATCAAAATAAATGGTAAAAACCTGACATTTGTCAGTTTTTATAAACATGTTGTAGAAATAAACCCATGAATAATGCAATGTTTCAACATCGTTAACAGCCTCGACACAACCTGGCCAGACTGTCATTGTTTATAAAAGTGTTTACTAGACAAACAGTGTTACTATGATTCATATCAATCCAGGGAATTGCAGGTAATTTTTTAAGAGCTGAATGTTATCTGCTCAGAAAACAGAGGACAGTTGTAGGTTGATGGTGTTATCTCTGTGAGCCAGCATCACTCAGACAGATGGGAATTCACTGTAGCCTACTCCTGCACACTTACAGACATATACACCTTTAAAATATGTCAAAATAGGCTGGCTGTTGACTTTTACAGCGTATTTAAACAGAACACTGTTGTGTACACCTGGCACAAATCTTTTTAATATGTATCTCTTGAATGAAGTAAAACATTCAACATCAGCCTAAAAACGTTACAAATCTCTCCTTAGATGCTGATTAAACTAGCCAAACATCAGTATACTGGTGAATAAATTCCCCATGAGAACTGATAATGGAACTTATTAACATTATGCCCCCTGAGTAATGCTAATCTGACAGCAACATAAAGTGAAAGCTGACCTTTATCTGACATGATTTCTTTTCTTTTAAGCTTTAAACCCAATTCACTATGAAAATATTGATAGCTAGCTGGTCTGTGCTTTTTCTGATTTCATGTTTATTGATCATTACAATTTCAATGGCTTTTGGCAGCTGTGTGGAGACTTTACTTGTAGGATATTCTCAATTTTACCATTTCTGCTTAAACATTTCACTCTTTCTTTCAAGGGAAAATTATACCGTGTGTTTGTGTTGTTGTCTCAGGTTAGCTGCAGAGCAAGCGGGGATCACGCTGCTGCCCAGTTCCCTGTCAACCAGTGCCAGCTTCACCATCAGTCTCTTCCAAATGATTAATTACTCAGTAGTGTACCTTCACTGTGATCTCAGTGTCTGCCTGAGGAACCGCTCTGACTGTGAAAGGGTAAGGCTGCAGTGGGTGCATAGTGTAATAAGTGCGAGAATGAGCAGCTGAGAGTGATTTAAATTTAGTGACAAGGGGCGTAATGCTGTGAAAAAAGAGACAGACGAGGAGCAAACAGGCTGATGTAAATGGGCTGGGGACATGAGCAAGAAGGGAGACCAAGGTGGGTGAGGAACTGGAGAAGAGGCAAATTAATATATGGCCAAATATGACAGCAAAAGTAGGATAAAGAGGATAAATGATTTTCCTGAATTAAAAGGGAAATGGGAGGGTGCAGTATGATTAACATGTTCTGCTATAGGTATAGGAACCACTTTCTAAATGTGAAAAGAGTGAGATGTACTGACTAAGACTAAGGCTGACAGCCAAAGACATGCAGCCTAAAACATCTGTCATGTCATTATGCACTCACTGAAGGTCAGGTAAGGTCTTCGCAAAGTTTCAGAATAGCAAAGGATGCTGATACCAACTGCTGTCTCCTGCTGTTGTGGGACTGTGGCCTCTGATTTAATAGGAAAAACTGAATCATTTGACAAGTATGCATTAGAGGGCAGAGGTGAAACAGAGGATAAACTCTGGAGACTCATTTTGATGTCTGCCTGTGTAGAGCACTTCTACAGCTCTCTGATGATGTTTCTAGTGTCTGCTCATGTTTTCTAGTATTGCAAAGACCAGCATTTGTTTGTTTCTTTGGTGCTTGCACTGGTTTACCAATGGTTCAAATGCATTTTTATAGCTACATATTATTTTCCTAAAACATTTCATTCACATAAAAGCTATACATTATATTCCAACTACTTTGTTTGAACTCCTCCAAATCAGAATGGGCTGCTTACATTAAAAGAAAAAGTGTTGCTTTCAAGCTAAAATCCTATTTCCAGCTCTCTATTTCAAATAGATGTATCTGCTCCTGCCCTTTAACCAAATGAAAAATACCTCAAAGGAAAACTGGTCTTAGACATATTTATCATATAAGTGCACCTGTATTATTTCAGTTACTATTTCTGTGCTTTCTTCCCGCTATTTTCGATGATAAGGAACACCATCAGTCTTCCAGAGGATTATCTGTTAGCTATTCTACCATTTTTCATACGCACATGCTACATATGTTTCCCTTGTCTTTTTATAGCAGTGCCTTCAGCAGAGGAGTGAATTTTCCTTAGATGGTCCAGAGGCTGGTGTCACCAATCTCAGGAATCGTATATCCTTTGGTCCCATGTTGAAAGAAGTGAAGAATTCCACCTTGCCAAAGGAGATAGGTAATTATTAGCTGTGCCTTCAAACAAAAATGATCAATCTGAGATAACAGAGCGTGCACGGGAGATGCTGCAGAACAGGAAATGACAGATGACCATACAATCTATAGCATGTGAGTAGAAGAGCCATATTGTTTAGTGGCTCTCTGTGTGCAAATATATCCATGGGTTTATCAAAGCTATTTTACACTCAGTGTGCAAAACACATGCACATATTTTCTATCCAGGTGCTGAGTCAAAAAATAAATCGAGATGCTTTCTGTTTCACATAGACTTGCAAGAGTGTAGAACGCTCCCTTTGTAATTTTTTTTCTAATTTACATTTAGAAAGAGTACAACGTTTCACGCCCAAATTGGCTCTTCATCTGGGAGAGGATGCCTCTGTACCTTTGAGGTCGAACCGTTGCACTCTTTCTAAATGTAATAAATAAAAATATTTCTTAAAGGGGGCATTCTACAGTGTTTTGAGTCCTTGTGAAATACAAAGAAGCTTCTCCACACTATCAGAGACATTTGCAAGTCACTGAAGGCAGAGTGACGTGGTTGGAAAACATATTTTTTTTTATCTATTAAGATAAACAAATCATGACTGTAGCCTCATGTCAAATTATTTCTCTGTTTAATTTTCAGACCCATCAGAGCTGGACCTGGTTCTGGTCATCGTCAGCCTGGTAGCTGGCTCCTCTCTTTTCACAGTGACGCTGCTGCTGGTGTGGCTGGCCTACCGTCGCCGGGCAATCTGGCTGCACCACTTGGCAGCACCGCCACGAGTGTGCTGTGGCTGTCTGCGCCCAGGAGGTGACTTGATCCTACCGTGACCAAGGAGGAACCTCTGCCAATCACACTGATCACGTCTTCACAAAAATAGCTGGCGACAATTACATTAGTCAACAGATAGTGGAGCAGTCAATCATATTATCCATAGAACAGAGGCGGCCAGGCATATCAGCTGGCATAGGCCAGACTAAATGATGAGGAGCAATCCAATTCACACCTCCTCTCATAGGCGACACAGCTGTTTCAGTCACATTTCACAGTTAACCACAAGCAGTCTATTATCATTCACTGGAAATAAACACCATCCCCAAATAGAAAAGCTGCTCTGATCCCTTTATTTTCCTTCAGTGGCAACAAATCAATACTCTTTGTATCCCATGTTGAGATTGATAGCTCGTTAATACTGGTTTGAAATAATGTATGCATTCGTGGCTTGGCAGTTATATTGAGCCCCTGTGATAGACTGTTCAGGGAAAATGTCTCTCATTGGGTTAGGAAAATTCAAGCTAATTTATTATTGCAAGAATACATAAAGAACCCTCTGTGATGTTCTTTTTAAATGTCCAATCAAAATGACTTATCATATAGCACCGTGTATCGTAACATGATATGGCAAACACTGTAAAATGTTTAATCATTATCGCCCATTAATTAATTGAATAAATAAATATATATATAGCAGTTCCCCAACAGAGTAAGTTTTTTCACTAGTTCTGATCCATCTCGCAGGAGAAATTCTTGTTCCTTATTGACTTTGACTTTAATTCATGCTCTGATTGTCTGACCTGAATCCTTAATCATTACAATGAAAATCAGAATAAAATCAGAACGATAAGATTCCATAAACAAGAATTTATAAGATAACAAGGAAACCGAATTCATAAACATATAGACAGTTTCATGTAGGAACTATCACACATGTAACTGTTCACAACTAATCTTTGGATTATCTTAGGTAGAGCTGGGTCATGATTTCTGGAAAGAGACATTGCAGTTGAGTTTTTAAAATGTATTTTTGGTGCTTTGAGTACCATGGGAATAGTCCCATTATATACTGCTCAAAAAAATAAAGGGAACACTTGGAGTTATATATTAAAAAAACGCTGACATCTCTACGGACGATATCTGATTAATAGCACTACAGGTAAGAGGAAAAAATGATGTATTTTGGATTTTGGGGTGAACTGTCCCTTTAACTGCTATAGCACTGTGTCTGTAGCAACAAAATCTTCAACTGAAACTAATTACTGTTGGCAGAATAGGGATTCAGAGATATTTTACCTCATCACCATAGAAATTAATGAATACACTTTAAATCAAAGTCCACACACACCAGGCAAAGTTTATCCAAAAAATATAGAGATACTGCTGTGTATTAAGTACGGTTTACATTTCAAAGGTTTCTAAATTAGATGATAGACAGATTTGAACCAGTGCACACAAGAGGAATATATTATTATATTGCAATTTTTTCTATCACAAGTACATCTTGGAAATCCTGTGCCTCTGGTGACTAGATCATGATTCACCGTGTTACTGCGCTCGCTCACGTACCATGCATGTTTATAATTCTGTGCGAATACAAGTGGTAAAATATCTGCACAAGATAAGGATTTGATTAAAAAACGTTCAATGCTCTTGAGAGATACACGGGAACCAATTAATGTTCCAGTCCGAAATACACATCTTACATACTCTAGCATTTATCACAGTACATAGCAGATTGGACAACCCATTCACCTCAATGCCCTCTTTCATTTTGTTTGGTTATATTTAGTACTTTCTGTGCTCACAGAAAATGGATCAGAGACGCTAGAGTTAAGGGAGTTAAGCTTGTTAGTTATTAGAGGACATGAGGGGCAATGGAAAAGCCGTTGGCTCCAGCCAGTCAACTTACCCAGCGTGGTGGAGCCTGTTAATGCGATTGGCTGAACTGCGAGATGAGGGTTCCATCAATGAAGACAGACGTTTCCCCTCAGGTAGCCTATCAGGAATCTGATCACGAGCGCCTGGCTTTCATTGGAACATCAATCCATGAGTCTGTCCTAAATAATAGTGTGAGTTAGTGAAGCATGAAACTATGGCTGACAGTGAACGTTAAATTCATCTATTACCACGCCCGTATACACAGAGAGAGGGAGCGTTGAAGGGTTGGTGTGCTTAGGAGAACATTGTGTTGCAAGGACTTCTGCAGAGTATTGTCCAATAAAAACATCACAAACAGTGCAGACGCAGTGCATATGTATGACAATAACAGGTTTTAATGCAGCTGTGTAAAGCCTGTGGGGAAAAAATTATTCAAAAACAGATCTGACTCTCATAATGATGATGCTCTTTCGTGTTTTTAAGATTCTTTATTCTGCTGTCTCCTCATATTTCAGCTAAAAGAGTTATGACAACCCACCATAATGATCCACAGTGTATTAACATGCTGCAACGTAATTATTCTGTAATCATACAACACAGTCTCACAATGTCTCACAATGTGTGTGAGTGTTTACAGCACTTTCCATTAAGGGCATCTGCAGCCCAATGACAACACATACATATAGGCCGTGGAACATGTCTAAATGCATATCATCCCACAGATATTCATTGTCTCCCTACCACAGCCCCGTAGGGTAAGCCAGCCGATGTAAAAGAAGGGGAAAATCCTATTGAAGTGGGATTATTAATAAAGGTTTCTAACCGTCTCTTTGAAATGAAAGCCTGAACAAAGAACCACTTCAAAGCATAGAAAAGAAGATGCAACTGAAGAATCCTGACCTGTAGCTGCTCTCTTATGAGACGTACATTATCGGCTGAAATCCTAATGAATCACATTTACTTTAACAGTTTATAAAAGCTAGAGTAAGACAGAGACAATGAGAGATGGGCTGCTGCCTGTGAGGGTTGCACACAATTGTGAGTTTGTGGTGGAGATTTGCGTCATGCTCTCAGCAGGAACCATATTGAATCTAAATGTGCTATCTGTTAGGAATGAAGAAACCCAAGACAGATGGCCAAATATTTGACTGCCAAATCTACTAGTGGCCCACAGGAACAATTTATATAAATATGTTTGTGCATGTATATAAATGTATTTATTGGAGTTCATCTCTTTCTTTAACATTGCAACAAAACACTTCACACCCTAGATAAATTCACCCATAAAGGGGGTTGAGTGGTGCTAAAATATATCTAATGAGCTTATAAAACAGAACAGCAGGTGGGAATAAAAGGGAAGGAGGCAGAGGACATCTTTGTTTTCTCATCTTCTTGAATGAGCTTCCTATTATCCTAATCCTCTCACATAAGCCAGACAGTTTACATCTTTTCTCTCAAATATTCCCCCGCTTTAATGATGCAGAAAAATTAAATCGACGATTTCGAGGTCTAACAAGAAGTCAAGGTAGACAGCAATAAAAGCCTTGACACATTGGAAACTGAAATGGGTTCATCTCACAAATCACAGTCTCTACACTGTCAGGAAAGACACTCAAAGTCAGCTTGCAGCAGTGCAAAATAAAAAATTCATTTAAAATAATTATTGGTCAGTGTACAGTGTGCTAAATGCATTGCATGACCAGCCACAGCAAGAACGACACAATATCTAATATATCCTGAAAACACTCTTTTATAATGCAAAAGACAAAATTCCCTTTTTGTTGTCTGCTAAAAACAATAAGCCTCCACACACAAATCACTTCAAAAGCTGTTAATCTCATTTTGTTTTCTCTGTGTCTTAAACAGAGCAGTGAAACCCAGCCAGACTGACTGTAAATGATTATTATGACAGATATGACGCTCAGTTATGTCTAGTGTCACAGTGGATATTTTATAGATACTTTATTTACACATAATACATTTTGCCAAAAAAGTATTAAAGTCAATTTTCAACACAATCTATGGCAATTTATTATCCAGTTTAGAGCTTTAAATAAAAAAGAAGAAAGAAATGTTATTATGAATAGGATTATTTTGACTTGTTTTGAATTATCTTTGTTTCAACATATTTTTTTTCTGTTGCCACAAAAAGACAATAGCTTTGTGTTCTTTAATTGACACTGCATGATAACAGCAAAGAAATCCTATTGTGTTTGCACATTGGTTTGGAAAACTCTATTTGGAAAATTTGCCTTGGAATGACCTTGATATCACCTCCAATCACAAAGAAACCAGCTGGTGCTTGAATCAGTGCCCAAACCATACATAGAGTACATTAATCTCAGAAAGGAATCGGCTGAAAATAACTACCTACTTATAACTGTTTCACAAAAAACTTTAAAGAAATAGTTTGTCATTTTGGGAAACACTCTTATTTGCTGTCTTGTTACAGTGAATATAATTTATTTAACTCGCAGCAAGAAAGGGAATAAGCGCATTTCCCAAAATGTCGAACTATTCCCAGGACATGACAGGCCTCAAGCCTTTCTCATAAATTCAACTTTATTTCCCTTTTTGTTTTCTTATCCATTAATCAAGTTGTATTAGAGTATGTAGACATTACTGTTTATAACATCTGTGTGGGAGTGCATTGGTTGTAAACACACACACATCCAGACCCTGGTGCTCTGCGGAATTGCCATATTCTCAAACTGAAACTGTTGACTACTGAGTCATTTCACTGGAACTGCTGGGGGTTAAGTGCCTTGTTAAAGTGCAGTTTGATAGAAGTGAATAGTTCATTAGGCAGTTCATTTACTGTATCGACCCAAATTACAGTGGGCATATATATCATATCATCTATCACAACTGATACTCTGTTGGTGCCATACATTTCTTTCCCTTTTAGATGGAAGTAGGTCAGTCTTGATATTGGAGGTAAAAGTCATAAAGTATGTCTTGGAAGACTGAAAGCTAGGCCAGAAGTCTTGGCAGCTAAAAACTGGCTTTGCAGCATTGCAGTGCAAACAAGTTCTGCACCTCAGCTCCTCCCCCAGACCGACACTGTAGTCTAGTATCTATGTGACTCCACATGCCTTTCATACAACCAGCTGCCACCGATTTGGATGCGTATAAATCTTCTACAACTTTCTCTTTTCTGTCATGATACTCAAGTTCCTGTGGTGCCACTGATCGATGTTCTGGAGAATAAACCCTGTTTATGAGTAGGATTACACAGTGAGTGTGTTTCAGGGTCTCTGTGTGGATCTCTTTACTCATGGATGGCTTTGACGAATCTCCTGGGCAGTTCAGGAACTTCAAGAAGGATGACTTTGAGGCTGACTGGATTAAGGTGGCAGAATGCAGATTTGGTCAGGTGTACCAGGTCAAGCTCAAGGACTGGCGGGTAAAATGTGCCCTGAAATGCTTCGACACAACCTTGTGCGCAAACAGCTTGTACAGGTGGGAAAATGAAAATCTACACAAATCGCAGCTACTCCTGCAGTCAGATACAAGCAGATACAAAAATTTTACAAAGATCTTCATTAGTCATTTCACCGCTACAATATTTGACACAGGAAAGAATACCTATTTAATTTCCCAAAGCCCCTTCACTGAACAATTATTTTTTTCAATTACAGGAGAATAATAGACGAGGGGTCCAACATAGCCAAAGTGAAATTCAAATACATTGTGTCAGTCTACGGACTGTGCAGTGAAGCGACTTCCATGGTGATAGAGTATATGAGTAAAGGATCACTGAACAATCTCCTAGCTAGTCACAATTTGATGTGGCCAAAGAAGTTCCAAATGATTCATGAGGCCTCCATGGGCATGAATTTCCTCCATAGCATGAAACCTCCACTACTCCATCTTAACCTCAAGACGTCCAACATCCTAATAGACGATCATCTGCACATCAAGGTCAGTGAAAACAGCATGATGAGACTGTAAATGCTTGCATTGATCTCATGACAATTCTGAGCACAGCAGAGCAATGTACTATACTAATCCTGTACTACTCTGGAATTCTTGCTTTTCTCCTAAGATTTCTGATTATGGTTTAATCCACTGGGAAGAGGGCATGAGCAAGAAGTTGTTCATGGAGCATCTGACAGCAAGAGGAAACATAAGTTACATTCCCCCAGAGACCTTCACTCAGTGCCCCGATCCTCCAGGAACTAGCTTTGATATTTACAGGTGACTTGCCAAGGGCATTTTCAAAATTGCACTATCAGAGTCACTTCTTTTTATCGGATTACTGCGCAATCCACAATTCATACAGTGTAACCTTGCTCTCTATTGTATATATTTTTACTCTATCACGGGTCACTGGGACATATTCTTTATATTTCCCACATGTCTGACTCTTAAGTGCCTTTCTCTGCTTTGATCTACAGCTTTGGAATTGTGATTTGGGAGATACTGACACAGCAGAAACCGTATGCAGGTAGGAATTAATTCATTTGAAAACCATGCCATCTTCACATCAAACAGATTGGTGAATGTTACACAATTACTTTATAAAATGTTATCATACAAATTATATATTATATTAAATAAAAACATCAATTTATTCTCATCATTCAACCAGTTTATTCGTATTTGTTGCACAGTGAACATAATTTCATTAAAACAGCCATAACTGTCCCAAAAAAGTATGTAAAGAGCATAGCACAAAAAATGAGAAGAACACTTCTCCCCAAAACATCTGGTAAAATCTAGCAAAGGGCATACAGTATTTCATTGAAATAACATGCTGAAAGGTATATAGGTGTATATATATATATATATATATAACTGTTGCTGAACATTTTCTGTGAATCTAAGCCCAGCCCTTCTCAAGTATTAATTATCCGAACCTAAG
This sequence comes from Coreoperca whiteheadi, assembly GCA_011952105.1. Lineage (NCBI taxonomy): Eukaryota > Metazoa > Chordata > Actinopteri > Centrarchiformes > Sinipercidae > Coreoperca > Coreoperca whiteheadi. The sequence goes on from CM022478.1 coordinate 14,487,968, forward strand.
ACACAGCTCAGGTCTAATATTTTGTTGTATTTACTTAAACAAAAATGTAAGCTAACCTTTTATAGAAATAGTTTGATATCTTGGGAAATGGCTTATTCGCTTTCTTGCAGAGAGGAGATCGATACCACACATATGTCTGTCCATTACTTTAGACAGGTAAACAGCTAGCCTGGCTCTATCCAAAGGTAACAAAATCCACCTGCCAGATCCTCAAAAGCTCACTAATTAACACGTTATATCTTCTTTGTTTAATCCATAAAAAACATTCATACTGTTACATAATTTGTCCCATGATTTGTGGCGGAGAAAAATAATGTTCTCATAAATAGACTGCAAAACATAATTCGGCCCAGTGCCCCTCTGACAAAATGTTTTGAAACTGTGTTGAAACGAGTAAACCTGCTTTGCTGCTGTGGTCACTCTCTGCATGTGTTGAACTACATTGAATATTGTGTCTGACATCTGTTTTGTGGAGCCAGGGTGCAGTGTGACCACAGTGCTCTTACAGGTGTCACATGGTAAGAGACCCTGTGTGGAGATGATACCAGAACAGAAGCCTCATGAGTGTGATCAGATGATCAGCATCATGAGGCAGTGCTGGGACCAGGACCATAGGAATAGGCCACAATTCTCAGGTGCAGACTTGTTTTTTGTTTTCAGCTAACTTTCTAATTTGGATTTAAAGCTCTCAGTGGAACTGCAGCTCTTTATGTCATTAAGTTCCCAAAACTACTGACTGCCAAAACATTGTGATGAAAAAGAACATTACTATCTCTAATAGATGACGAGATTTAACAAGTCATGTAGCAAAGGA
>CM022478.1:14504586-14628085 GCA_011952105.1 Coreoperca whiteheadi
CTGAAACATCTAACATGAGCTGTCCCTCTGATGTACTCGTTTCTGATCCTGTCACTCCCAAAGAGAACCTCAACATCTTAAGCTCTGCCACCTCCAGCTCTGCCTCTTGTCTTTTCTTCAGTGCCACGGTCTCTAAGCTGTATAACATCGCTGGTCTCACCACCGTCTTGAACACCTTTCCTTTCATTCTTGCTGATACTCTTTTATCACACAACACACCTGACACTTTTCTCCACCCGTTCCAACCTGCTTGCACTCTCCTCTTCACCTCTTTTCCACAGTCTCCATTGCGCCGTTGACCCTAAGTACTTAAAGTCCTGCACCTTCTTCACCTCTGCTCCCTGTAACCTCACCGTTCCACCTGGGTCCCTCTCATTGACACACATGTATTCTGTCTTACTGCGGCTAAGCTTCATTCCTCTGTTTTCCAGAGCAGACCTCCATCTCTCTAGAGTCTCCTCCACCTGCTCCCTGCTCTCACTACAAATAACAATGTCATCCGCAAACATCATAGTCCATGGAGATTCCTGTCTAACCTCATCTGTCTGCCTGTCCATCACCAGAGCAAACAAGAAGGGGCTCAGAGCCGATCCTTGATGCAGACCCACCTCCACCTTGAAATCCTCTGTCACACCTACAGCACACCTCACCACGGTCTTACAGCTCTCCATGTCCTGCACCACTCTAACATACTTCTCTGCCACTCCAGATTTCCTCATACAATACCACAGCTCCTCTCTCGGCACCCTGTCATACGCTTTCTCTAAATCTACAAAGACACAATGCAACTCCCTGTGACCTTCTCTGTACTTCTCCATCAGCATCCTCAAAGCAAACACTGCATCTGTTGTGCTCTTTCTAGGCATGAAACCATATTGCTGCTCACAAATGCTCACCTCTGCCCTTAGCCTAGCTTCCACTACTCTTTCCCACAACTTCATTGTATGACTCATCAGCTTTAGTCCTCTGTAGTTGCCACAGCTCTGCACATCTCCCTTGTTCTTGAAAATTGGCACCAGTACACTTCTCCTCCATTCCTCGGGCATCCTCTCACTCTCCAAGATCTTGTTAAACAAACTAGTCAGAAACTCAACTGCCACCTCTCCTAGACACTTCCATACCTCCACAGGTATGTCATCAGGACCAACTGCCTTGCCACTCTTCATCCTCTTCAACGTCCTCCTCACTTCACTCTTGCTAATCTTAGCCACTTCCTGCTCCACACCAGTCACCTCTTCTACTCTTCGTTCCCTTTCATTTTCCTCATTCATCAACTCTTCAAAGTACTCCTTCCATCTTCCCATCACACTCCTGGCACCTGTCAATACATTTCCATCCTTATCTTTAATCACCCTAACCTGCTGCACATCCTTCCCATCTCTATCTCTTTGTCTGGCCAACCTGTACAAATCCGCTTCTCCCTCTTTAGTGTCCAACCTAGCATACAAGTCCTCATATGCTCTTTGTTTGGCCTTTGCCACCTCTACCTTCACCTTACGCTGCATCTCCCTGTACTCCTGTCTACTCTCTTCAGTCCTCTCAGTGTCCCACTTCTTCTTTGCTAACCTCTTTCTCTGTATACACTCCTGAACTTCCTCATTCCAACCTCCTACCTGTCTCCCTGATCACATTAGCTGTAGTGGTCCAGTCATCTGGGAGCACTTCCTGACCACCCAGAGTCTGTCTCAACTCCTCCCTGAAAACTACAGGACATTCTTCCTTTTTCAGCTTCCACCACTTCGTCCTCTGCTCTGCCTTTGTCCTCTTCATCCTCCTCACCACCAGAGTCATTTTACATAATATCATCCTGTGTTGTCTGGCTACACTCTCCCCTACCACTACTTTACAGTCAATGGTCTCTTTCAGATTACAACGTCTACACAAGATGTAGTCCACCTGAGTGCTTCTCCCTCCGCTCTTATAGGTCACCCTATGTTCCTGCCTCTTCTGGAAGAAAGTGTTCACTACAGCCATTTCCATCCTTATTGCAAAGTCTACCACCATCTGTCCTTCTGCGTTCCTGTCCTGAAGACCAAACCTGCCCATCACATTCTCATCACCTCTGTTCCCTTCTCCTACATGCCGGTTGAAATCTGCACCAATCACCACTCTCTCACCTCTGGGGATGCTCTGCATCACTTCATCTAACTCACTCCAGAATTTCTCCTTCTCTTCTAACTCACATCCTACCTGTGGGGCATAACCACTCACAACATTGAACATCACCCCTTCAATTTCCAGCTTCAGGCTCATCAACCTGTCTGACACTCTTTTCACCTCAAGAACATTCCTCACAAACTCCTCTTTCGGGATAACTCCTACTCCGTTTCTCTTCCTATCCGACCCATGGTAGAACAACTTGAACCCTGCTCCTAAGCTTCTAGCCTTGCTACCTTTCCACCTGGTCTCTTGGACACACAGTATGTCCACCTTCCTTCTCTGCATCATGTCAATCAACTCTCTAGCCTTCCCTGTCATAGTTTCAACATTCAAAGTCCCTACTGTCAGTCCTACATTCTTAGCTTTCCTCTTCTCTCTCTGCCTACGAACACACCTTCCTCCTCTCCTTCTTCGTCTTCGACCCACAGTAGTCCAATTTCCACCGGTACCCTGTAGCGTCGTTGTTAACCCGGGCCCCGACCGATCCGGTATGGAAGTCATTGTCATGTTTTGCATTTTTAGTTTGGCATGTGTTTTACGTCGGATGCCCTTCCTGACACAACCCTCTGCATTTATCCAGACTTGGGACTGGCACATGAAGACACTGGCTTGTGCCCCCCTGCGGTTGCATTAAGCTATTGGACAGCTACAACAGACACAACAGACACATATTTCAAAAAGGCCACCAGAAGAGCTGCTCAGACTGGCGTGAGTGTCTCATTGGAGCCTGAATGATGATAAGAGTGCAGGGGCAGCTGTGCTTCACAGGGCCTTCTTCAAATGCCATATCCGCTTCTTTACAATTAGTGTGAGCAAACCGACTGAGTGTTAGCGACTCAGTTTAAGTAAATAATCCGTATTATACAACCAGTGATGCCGGTAACGCATTACTTAGTAACGCGTTACTCTAATCTGACCAATTTTTTTTAGTAACGAGTAATCTAACGCGTTACTATTTCAAAACCAGTAATCAGATTCATCCAAGTCACTGTGCGTTCATATCTTTTTAATTTTCCTTAATAAAAATATATTTTTTGCTTTCTTCTCCCATCTCGGGGAGTCAAGTCACATATGCGACATGTCACGTGTTCAGCGTGGGGACAGTTCACGTCACGTGTAATAACACGTACCACGCAGCGACACAAACGGAAACAACAACGGAGGGAGGAGAGAGATGCGCGTTTTCTAGCTGGAAATACAGACGCTATTTTGAGTTTGTGTCAGCTAAAGATGGCAATATTAAGGTTCGTTGTGGTGACAAAGTGTTATCTAGCTACAAAAACACTGCGTGAAATGTGAAGAAACATTTGGAGTCGCAGCGCTGCGCGGTCAGACTCACGGAGCGAGTCCCAGCAGGTGGAGAGCAGGAGGCCCCCCACCACCCAAACAACAACAGCTGGACTTTGGTAAAAACAAGTATTGATGTTAAGTGAATTCAAGAAAGTCTGGCATTATTTTATTTTTTATATAAACATGTATTTTTTCAGGAAATAGTTTTTAAGTTCAACTTAAAATGTTTGGAGAGACATTGTTGACATTACTGTTAAAAATACACTTCCAATAAAGTGAGTGTTGGCAAAACCAGCTGTCAAAACCAACATTTTTATGTTTAGCCGGCGGGGGTGTTGTCTAATGAAGTAACTAATAAAGTAACTTGTAATCTAACTTAGTTACTTTTAAAATCAAGTCATCTGTAAAGTAACTACAGTTACTTTTGAAAGGAGTAATCAGTAATCAGTAATTAGATTACTTTTTCGAAGTAACTGTGGCAACACTGTATACAACAATTAGTTACGACCAAGCAATCTGGTTGGTCAACTAGACATTTAGAATGTGCTCAAATCAGCATGACAGCTGTCAGATCCCAGTAAACTCCCGTTCGGGAGGTACTGGTCCAGCTCTCCGTTTAAAGGGTCCGAGCCTTACACTCTCAGAGTATTACCCTGAAGTATTGACCAAGGACTGTTTAAGCTGGTGGAGAGGAGACACACCTAGCTTCTAACTGCCTACTTCTGAGCAGCTTTTAAGATGTTATGCACACAACAACTTTTTACTACCATCAATGAACTCATACATCAAATTTCCAGAATTTATATTTCAACAATAGTACCACTATTTATTGCAATAAGCTTTAGCAAGGGCAGTAGTAAATCGGCTCAGTTTAAACAGTCAGTCAGTCATTTTCTACCGCTTGTTCCTGTTAGGGGTCACGGGTGACTGGAGCCTATCCCAGTGGCTTTGGGCCTTGGGCGGGGTACACCCTGGACAGTGGCCAACTCATAGACAGACAACCATTCACACTCACATTCATCCACTAGGGTCAGTTTGGTGTTATCAATTAACCTAAACATGCATGTCTTTGGACAGTGGGAGGAAACCGGAGAACCCGGAGAGAACCCACGGTAACACGGGGAGGACATGCAGACTCCACCCAGAGAGATCATGGTCTGGTCCGGGATTCGAACCCACGAGGCAGGAGCGCTAACCGCTCTGCCACCATGCACCCCATCTTCAAACAAATCATTCGAATAAATCATACAGTAAATACACAGCTGATTCTTAATTTCAATATTTATCCGTTTCTGGAAGATGGAGAGAGCAGAGTTTGTCTGGCCGGAGCAATCCCTCTCTTCCTGTTGTCAGACCAAGTCTTCGAAGAACATTCCAGGGCGCCTCCCAAAGCCATAGAGTCTCTTGTCTGTGATTCTCAGTGTGAGAAAAGTGGAAGTTGTTGACAAGCTTTCCGACTCATAACATTCACTTAGGTCTTATGGGTGCTATAATCCTTCAACTATGCTTTAGTTTGCTAGACATGTAGGCTTCTCAGCTCTAGCAAATACATTCATCAAGTTCTTAAAACATTCTTACTAACAATGCTTAATGAATGAGTGATGATTTTCAGAAACAGCCAGTGATTTTATGCCATAGAGGCAGTGGGATCAAAAATGTATGTTGAGGGAGGAATGGTTCCATTCTAAAAAAAACAGTGCCCATTCAAAACAACCAGGAAATAGCCTCTATTTTCTCCATAGGCCAAAAATGGGAAAATGGCGACATCTGATCGAAAATAGTAAAAACAACAATTTCATAGCCAATTTGTCACAAAAACAGACTGACTTCAGAAAATGTATTATTTTATGTCGTAATGGCAGTAGGATAAAAAATTGCTGTTTTAATTTTAATACATGTTTGTCCTTAAGGCGCTGAGTGTAACAATTGTGTGAACACAGTGTATTATAGACTTATCTCAGGATCTGAGGTTGAAATCTCATAATTCATAAAAAAATGAAAAGGACAAAAATTTCCCTAGTGAGGCACAAGGGCAAACATGCATGGAAATGGTGCGAGAATTTCACAAAACCTAGATGTGGTGAAGGACTCATAACTAACACATACTTCTCAGAAAGCAGACATTGAAGTAGTCTCTTTTACATTTCCTATTTGTGTCTCTTGAGCAGAACAATGATGTTGACAACTCTTTGAATTTCTCCACAGGGTATTGCCATATTGTGCCACTTTGTCTCACTAAGCACATACCCTTGAGGGCCTGGGCAGGGAATAAATGCTGCTGGTTCGAAGGTACAGTAGTAATCACACTCAAGGACTTAGTTCCTTGGCATAAGAAGATTGTAATAATTCAGGAAAGCTTTCATAATTTGGTTAATTAAGAACCTCCTTATTGCTTGAACATGCAGTAAACACAACCCTACCTCTGTTGAACTCTCCTTCTCCAACTTCTGGGACTATTTTTGGACCTGCCTGTCACTGAGTGCTGCATCGCCAGAGACTGCACAGAGGTGATGAGGGAAACACCCACTGGAGATTGAAGGGGGAAGAGAAGGGGGAGACAGACAGTCACTCCTTAGAGACCCTGTGTTTCGTACTGCAGCATCTCCTGTCATGCACAACCGACTACCATGGTTACCTTTTTGTTATAAACATTGTCTTTCATATTCTTTGCAGCAGAATCAATGATATGGTGTGTAACATTATAAATCACATATGTGTACCACTACTTTGACATGTGTCATTAAAAGTGAAGTGGTATTAAAAGACAGGTCAGAGATTGACTGGGACTAGAGAGGGTGTGTGGATGTGTTGGTTTCAGAGTGCGTGCCTGTGTTGTGGGTAACACCAAAGTTGAATGGAGCTTCAGTATATCAGTGATGCTTGAATTGGAGCCCTAGAGGGCTGCAGAAGGACAGTCACTGGGGGCAGGCAGGCTGGCCGGCATTCAGAGATTTCCCCTGATGTAATCAGAAAATTAATCTGAAACATGGAGCTGCCCCGTGGCAGCAATGACAAAAAGGGAACAAAACCACAGCTGTTTATAGACTGACAGAAATTACCATTAGCATTCTGAGAAATAATCACTTAACATGTCTATGTATGTGTGGCTGTGTGTCTTTGTCTGCATGCCTGTGTTTGTCAGTGTGAATTACAGTGTGATTCTTGCATTCACTGTGTTTACACTGACAAGGTCTTAATTATTCATAAATTCAGATGCGGTTCTGGTGTTAAATCTCCAGTGAGTTTTTCACTGATACTAAATTAGGATACATATCAGTGACCGTTATGTGTTCATAATTAAATACCCAACAAAGAAACATTTTAAACAGGGCTTTCAAATCTCGGCATGCCTGAGTGACATCGCGCTTTGGACGAAGGACCATCACCTGCAGCTGAACCTGGACAAAACGGAACTACTTGTGATACCAGCCAACCAAAAGATTCACCACGACCTCTCCATTCAACTAGGCTCAACGACCATTACTCCGTCCAGCATGGTCAGAAACTTGGGGGTGGTAATTGATGATCAACTAAACTTCAAAAGCCATGTCGCCAGCACCACCTGCAGATTCATCCTCTACAACATCAGGAAAATCAGACCTTTCCTTTCGGAGCAGTCTACACAAGTCCTAGTCCAGGCTCTTGTCCTGTCCAAACTGGACTATTGCAATGCACTGCTGACTGGACTCCCTGCTTGCACAACCAAACCTCTGCAGATGATCCAGAACGCGGCGGCAAGAGTGGTCTTCAATGAGCCGAAGAGAGCGCATGTAACCCCTCTCTTCATTAGGTTACACTGGCTCCCTGTTGTACTGCATCAAGTACAAAGGGATGCTCTTGGCTTACAAGACCACCACTGGTTCTGCACCAACATATCTTTGCTTGCTCATACAGACCTACGCTCCTGCCAGGTCCCTGCACTCTGCAAACGAACAACGTCTGGTGGTACCATGCCAAAAAGGAATAAAACCACTCTCGCGCACCTTCTCTGGATCCGTTCCACATTGGTGGAATGATCTGCCTGCTCCTACAAGATCAGCAGATTCTGTAAACACCTTAAAAAGCACTTGAAAACGCATCTCTTCCGTCAACACCTAACTGACAATCACTAACTCTGCTCAAAAAAACAAAAAAAAAAACAACAAAAAAAACCCTTCCTATCCTTAGCTTTGTATACTGTGCTGGGCTTTAATCAGACTCGTTTTTTGATGCACTTATGCTTTTTGTTACCATGTGTTGTTATATTGCTTCCATTGTCTTCCTCAAATGTAAGTCGCTTTGGATAAAAGCGTCTGCTAAATGACAAAAGGTAAATGTAAATGTAAATAAATAAATAGAATACATTTATATATAAATATATAAATAAAAGCTTAAAAAATGAAAAGTGAGTAGTTTAAGGCTATGCTATAGCTTTATGCATGTAATGTATGATTGATTTAGGTTAACTGACGAGCCAAGAAATTCATAAATAATAGTACTTTCAAAATGTTAACCAGTACAGGTGTTAATTGAAATGATTCAGTAACTATTATGAAGACAGAAAGAGTGCCAACACACAGTATGCGTCAGACATGATTGGCGCTGGTCCAGTATGTCGGTGTGGAAAATTCCCCCTAGGGATTTTATTATGGGAATACCATGTGTCACAGAGGACTATGGGAGATTTCTCCAGAATCACATACCACACCTTTAATAGAAATTATTGTTTTTTTCTTTGTCATCAAAAAACCTGTCCTTGCTCTTCTAGAACAACTTTGCTCTGATAGTTTTTGCCAGGGGGCAAATAGAATCCAAATATCCTAGAAGGTGCAAGTCCATTAAGCTGTGTCACCAAGTACATCACATCAGTCAGCCACTGTCTGAAGGGACTAGGTGAAACTGACAAAACACCCTCTCTACTGATTCTGTTGTTGTTTGATGAAGAAAAGAGGAAATTAAAAGAGATTTGAAACTTTTGAGCTGCAATCAGGAATTTACAACAGTACATCCCTGTACATTGTTATAAAATACACAGACAACACAAAATAATAAAATCTGTGTGTTTAGTTAAAGGAATGGTTCGATGAGTTATATGAGAAGATCAATATCACTCACATATCGGTCTGTTTAATATAAGCCTGGTGCCACCAGGTGACAGTTAGCTTAGTTTAGAATGAAGACTGGAAACGGGGAAATAATTAGCCTGGCTCTTTCCAAATTAGGATTAGCAGCACCTCAAAATCTCACTAATAAACATTTTATCTAGTTTCTTGGCCAAGAAATAGTCCGACACATAACCCCACGTAAAACCCCAACTTGTTTTTACTGTTAGGTCTTCTGACATCTGTGCATCAACGGAAAACAATTTAGTTACTTTTGATTCAAACACAACATCCCAACAAAAACAAATGAACTAAGCATTTTCTGAGTAACCTCTGCCAGCAGCGGCAGCAGCAGCAGTGGTAGCACTCACCCTGATGTTTCGGTTACCTTTGTCACTGAGGGTTGACAGCATTACATGAACTTCAATATCATGTTATTGTTGATGATGATGCTGGCTCTTGCGCTGCATATTAGCTTGCTGTAAAGTAATAATTATTCCCCCAAAAGTTATGCAATGCTGGGTTGTCTTGGTCTGACTTTGCTCATAACAAGCCTGATGTTACGCTCAAATGATGAAGTATCAATGATACAAAGACTGCAATTCACAGCCAAAACAAATGCATTAACGCCATCCTACTCATCCAAGTGTATGTGTACGTGACAGTGTTCTGACTCCTGAAATATACACTATGTGCACACGACACCACATAGACTGTAAAGTTTTATTTTCAAATGTTTTAAGTCAAGTCAATTTTATTTATATAGCCCAATATCACAAATCACAAATTTTCCTCAAGGGTCTTCACAATCTGTACTCCATACGACACCCTCTGTACTTAGCCCCTCGATTCAGATAAGGGAAAAACTCCTCAACAGAGGAGGGATCCATCTTCCAGGACAGACAGACATGCAATAGATGTCATGTGTACAGAACAGATAATATAAAATAAAAGTACAGTATGGACAATCAGGATGACAAAATTATAGATTGTAAGCATATGTGAAGATTAGATCCAGGAGGATGTTGGGCAACTTCAGGTGTTGCCAAATAGATAGGACCTGAGTGATGTTTATTTCCATTTGTCAATTTGGATGTGTCATTGAATAGTCGCAGTCCCTCCTATGGGTGTGGCTATAGCAGCTACCAGAACACACCTCCAAGCCAGACTCAATAAAATACAAATACTATGTACTATGGAAACATTGTGTACGTAGGAAATGTATCACAAAAGCAACAAATACAAAATACTATCAAGGAATCAAGTCAAACAATTACAAAAATATGTACAAAATCACCAAAAACAATCAAAAGAAAAAAGCCATCAACAAATATGATTTCATTCAACGGTGATTTCGACAGCATGAGCTTCCAAGGCGTAAATTACCTTTCTAGGTTTCTTTTTAATCTTAGATTCGCCTTTGAATTTGATCTTCTTTTGTTACTATTATAGCATGCATCACACTTCCCATAGGAGGGACTGAGACTATTTATTCAATGACACACACCTGAGTCACACAGATACCTCTGTGCCTGATGAAGAGCCAATTTGGACTCGAAACATTGTACTTTTTCTAAATGTAATAAAGTTGGGTTTTTTTTAAAGGGAGCATTCTACAGTGTTGCGAAAGAAGTAGAAATCCCCAATCAATTTTTGGACTCAGCACCTGGACAAAAAAGATGTGCGTGTGTTTTGCACGCTGATTCCGACAAATATTCCAACATAAACAATTTCACTTTGCAGACTATTCTCTTGTCTAGATTTTAATAAGGGCCTGACAATTACAGAATTTTGTGATTACTCTTTGGCTAATAATCAATCAAAACATTAACATCTCTTTGTTGATAATAATGTTTTATTGACTGAAAATAATGTAGGATTTGTCATCCAAAACAATACACATCGATCTATTGCTGTAACTATTATTTCTGTTTTGCCAAGTTCACCTCATTCTTACTCAGCAAAGGCCCCAGGGAGCTGCCTCAGGGGTTGCACACATTCACATTATTATACCTGGAAGCTGCAAAGTCCACATACAGGTCATTAGTTTACCACAGAACAAGTCCATTGCAGCAGTGCTCAGAGTTACTTCCAGTAAACAACATTACTCAAACTGCAAACCAGTCCTGGGAATAAGAGAGAGGCTGCTGAATAATGACAAGTCATTTTTGGGTGTATTTGTATACACAGAGGGAACACTGATTTTCATGTGGCACTTTATAGTGTCTTATAACTTCATTTATTGGACGTCTTTTATAATTTTTTGTTAAACATACATTTCATGAGAAGTCAAGTAAAGGAGCAGTGTTTAGCATGCATCACATTTCCATTGCAGGCATATAATCACAGTTAATGTGTTCAGAAAAACTATGTACAGCAAATAATAATAATCATTTATGATTTTTCAATTTATAAAATTGCAAATATGTGGATATTGGCATAGCCATATTATACAGCAAGTAAATCGTCTCTTGTCTTTAACACACATTCCAATCTGTGATAGGTTTCAAGATTAAGAGCTCACCTATCAGTTTGTTCACACTCCCATGAACACTGACTTGATATCTTTAATTTATATAATTATATAAATAGAATTTTCATAGTTAAAACATAAAGTACACACACAATAGATAGCAGTTTTCAACTTGTATGTGTGTGTCTACACAGATGGCTTCGTACGTGACAAGCACAATGATTTTAGAGAACAATGTTACTTTTTTTTTCTTCATGAAACAGGTCATTGTTACAGACATTTCTTGTTTTACATTCAGTGATTTGGAGAAACAGGACTCCACAAACAATTCACATATGCCTTTCAATAAGACACTGTCAGTTTTTCAATCACTCCGCTCCATAACTTTAAAATCCAGATCAAAGTTTACCCCCATGGTTCATTTTCCTTTACAGGATGAGGTATATGCCAGAAGAGATGCTTTTATTCATCAGTCTGATCAGACAAGTGATGCTGCAGTTTAGCAGTGCAAGATCTTAATGAATGCCTTTCTGAACTCGACATTAAAGGTGGTGTATATGATGGGATTTACAGCACTATTCACATAGCCCAGCCAAGTGAAAGCATTATACATCTCAGCGGGAACCTTGCATTTTGTGCAGTGGGTGTTCAAGATATGCGTAATGAAAAACGGCAGCCAGCATATGATGAATACACCTGAGGAGATAAAAAGAAGAAATATTAGAAAAAAGGGAGTCAGAAAAGTGATGAAGAAGAAGGCTTTTATATTAGACACCCAATATGGGTGACGTACCGTATGGAGGAGTTGGACTCCAAAATACAAGTATCAGAACTATTTCCTTTTGTTGCATCACTGCCTGTCTTGTTTTCTAGCTCTGTTTTAGGTCTTACCAAAAAATTTGAGATGAAAATAAAAACACATGCAGAGGCAGCTGAGGACCTAAGATGGCTGTAAGCTTGTGTAAAAGAAAAACAGTTTTCTAAATTGTACAATACAGGATTAGCTTGTGGTAAATTAGAACAGAAACAAATATTTATTCTGAAATGAGTTTGAACAAAGTCCACTGCTGGTTTGATGTTGTGATCACTACATGTTGTTTTGCATGTGCACACTTGATAACAAAATATGCTTATTTGGTTAATTTCACACAATTTCAGTTCGATGTGTATACTCACATAAAAAAGCATTTGATTTAACTTTAATGTCACTGATTGCAAATTATTTATACCAAATGGGAAATTTAAAAAAAAAACTTAAAGTGAACCTACTTACCAAGGACAATAGCTAACATCTGAGTGGCCTTTTTCTCCTTCTGCTGGGAGATCTTCCTCTTGCTCATGGTCTTCACAGACGTCTGAGTCTTGCCATTAGGTAAGGCTTGTGTCTGGAAGGCTTTGGTCACAACTGGCGGTGGATCCCCCAGGGCCTCCTTGGTAGGATCTCCATTCTTTTCTGCTTTCTGGCCCTCCTCAGGGGGTGTGGGAGGTGAGGAGGTGGGGCTAGCGTTGGCCTTGTTGGGCATCAGTAGCTGGTGGCTAGTGGCCGGAGTGTCTCCAAGGGCACACTGTGGCTGCTGCTTCTGTTTCTGGCTGCTGCCACTGTGTTTCAGCTCATCAAGCTCCAGATCTTCCCCCTCATTGACTACATCTTTGATGAATATCTGAGGATGAGCAGAAAAACATGGATTCAGATGGTCATTTTTCATTTGGGTTATTGTACAATGGGTGACATTTAAAATAATAGGTAATAAACAGAGAACAAATTATCACGCTCAGTCTTTAATTTAGGTTTGCTGTGCTCACAGAGGCAGAAACCTTGCTAAATCTTTTATTGGCAAAACAAATATGTATCCAACCATTAACCTTTTAAGGGGGGAAAAATGTTAACAAAAGAACAAATAAAGAGCACACACCACTTTCTTCTTGTTGACAGGAAAACTCCCATTAGTTTTAACAATCATGGTGCACAACCTCACATCCTCTGGATGAGTGCACTTATCCTGAAATGAAAACAGCTGTGTCAGGGAAGGAGATGGTACAATGTCAAAGCACAACTGACAAAAAGGCTTTCTAAGCACAGGTCCCACTGCCTACCGGGTCAAATGAGGCTACATCGAGCTCTGGCACAGAAAGGCTGTTTAGTAAGAATCTGATCTGCAGCTTCAACAGCAGCTGCAAGTCCATTAACCTGACAGTGTAAGAAATTGTTAACTGAGATTATTTCAGCAAGATGACACAAAACTCATCCAACAATTAACACCATAAATTATGTTCTTTTACTCCATAAAGAGTATGCACATAATCTGTCAATATGCTGCCATAGAAAGACTTCACAGACCATTAAATTATATAGCAATGTGTAGTCTAAATTCCCTGTAAACTCCCATTTCTGTTGTAAATGTTTTGCCTGACTTCATTCTATAACACACACACACACACACACAGCCTAGCTAGCACTATCTTCGTGGGGACTCGTCATTAACATAATGAATTCCCTAGCCCCTTTCCCTAACCTTAAGCATCACAACTAAGTGCCTAACCCCAACCCTTACCCTAACCCTAACCTAATTCTAACCCTAAAACTAAGTCTTAACCTCAAAAAGCCCTTTAAAGTTATGGGGTCCAGCATTTTTTCCCCACAAAACTGTCGGGACACCACAAACTCCTGGTTGTTGGACCCCATGAATATAGTAACATAAGCACACACACACACACACACACACACACACACAGGTTTGCGGCACTATCTTCGTAGGGACCCGTCATTGACATAATGCTTTCCCTAGCCCCTTACCCTAACCCTAACCATCACAACTGAATGCCTAAACCTAACCCTTACCCTAACCCTAACCTTAACCTAATTCTAACCCTAACCCTAAAACCAAGTCTTAACCCTCAAAAAGCCCTTTAAACTTGTGGGGTCCAGCATTTTGGCCCCACAAAGGAGGTCTGGCCCCACAAGTATAGTGGGCTCCCTGTTTTTGGGCCCCACGAATGTAGTAAAACAAGAGCACACACACACACGCACACACACACACACACACACACACACACAGAAACCACATTGTAAAGCCTGGATCAAAAGCATTACTTGGCTTCCTGTGCAGAGCCCATTGAGTTTCACTGTCAGTAAAATCAATGACCAGAAAAGCAAAAGGTCATTTGAGGGCCACAGTTAAAGTTGTGTGATGATTGTGTGGCTTTCGACACGTGCCAGTAAACGTAACATTAAAAGTGGTCTCCTGGATGGAACCAGTTATGGAGTATTTCATTTACATATAGGAGGAAAGAAAAACATTTATATGCTTTAGGTGTAACTACCACTTGTCCTTTTCATCTCTTGCCTTGAATTTTATCCATTGTCCCCCCCCCCAAAAAAAATCAATTCTCTTCTTGTTTGGGTTTCCCCCTTTATGATATGTTGTTACGTAATACAATGTCTGTCTATAAAAACATCAAGTACATCTGAGTTCATAAAATGATTGATTGCTGTTTCATAAAGAAGCAAATTAACTCAAAGGGCAAGAGATGTATTATATGCTGTGTTTTTTTCACACTGGTTGAAAAAGATATCATTCTAAAATGTTCAGAACCCATGTAACACTATGGTAGACATTTTTAAATGAATTTGAGCCTGCACTTCTGGCCTGAAAGAGGAAGAAATGCACACACGGCCCTCTCTTAGATCACAAAGACCCTGATGTTGATCTTTGTCTCCTTCACTTTTATACAGATCTTTCATTAAAGGTACCCTGTGAAGTTTGTTATTAGTAGAGCTGTGGAGCAATGTTTCTATGACTGGGGCCCCATTTTCTTTGTATCATGCACTCTTACAAAAAAAAAGAAATCATTCTACAATATTCAGAAAGATAAAAGATAAAGAGCTCTGGTAAAATAAATTTGTAAATCAATCTCAGTTTCATATTGAAGCCATAAATGTGGTAGTCGTGAACAGTGGCCATATTGTTACAGCAGCTCACCTTCAGAGAAGTGGCTCCATCAGGGTCGGCAGCCTGACAAACACGCTGCTTTGGCTTTGTGTTTACACGTTTTCTGCGCTTCCTCAGGACCACATAAATTTGCACATAAACCAGCAGAGTGATGATGAAGGGAACATAGAAGGACACGATGGAAGAGTATACCACAAAGGCCGGATTGGCGATCACACAGAGAGACTCATCACGAGTAGCTGTGGAGATAAGCACAGCATAAATATAGGTTTCAGACTACATGTTATGTTCTATCCAAAATAGTTTTTTTCGTAGTTTTGTTGTGTTTTTGTTGGTGTGACTCTTGAAAAAAACATTATACAATAAAAAGGGGAACTTAGATTGGCTTGAACTTGCAGCCAAAACCAAGGGTTGCTCTTTGATTTCAGTCTCTTAAATATTCATCCAAACAATGTAGCCACTCCTACTAGTCCTCACTTGGAGGTAATTCACGCAATTGTATTTTTTCCCTCCTCTCATTCATACGGCCATTTCAATCTTTTTTATTCCAACCTCCCTCACTCAGATGAACTGCTTTATAGCTGATCCAGGATGCTGCCACATGACTTCTATCAGGTGCCAAATGTAGAGATCATATCACTCCAATTTTAGACTCCCTGCACTGGTTGCTTGTTTATTTTAGATTTCACTGATTTACTTAAACCCAGCCAAATTTGCCCTGAGCTACATCACTGACTTTTTAACTCCTTTCACACCAGAACACACACACTGAGGTGACAGTCTTTGGACTATGAAACAAGTAAAATTCAGACTCTAAAGGCAGCTTCAGATTCAACAACAATTGTTGCCAAACATGAACAGATACAGTAACAACTGAGTCATCATGGATACTGCAGATGTCACAGTAATTGTGTAGTTCATGTTAACAACTTTAATTTTTACACTTCAGGGATGCTAGGCTTAGGAGTTATAGTGGGTTGTCCATTAAGAGCCCCAATTTTTACATATGGAATTCTGTTTACTTAAACCCTGTTAAAATTTCAAAGGAAAGCCTGTGTTAAAAACTGGACTTGTGGAGTTTGAAAGAAATGGGCATTATGAGAAATGTAGGATTTTTGACCATTATTTCTTTAATTTGTCTCCGGCAATCTCCCCAACTTTATGGAAGTTACATACTAAATCGTTGGAATACCCCTTTAAGCTTGATCCCCTGTCCACATGTTGAAGTGTCCTTGAACATGTCACTTAACCCCACTTCAGATGGCACATGCACACGCAAACTTGTGTGTGTGGGTGGGTGAATGACAGGCACATTGTAAAGCGCTTTGGGTAAAAGCACTATGCTGCCCGGTTACTACACAAATCTGAGGTTGTGATAATCTGTATTTGAAATGCTCAAAAGACATCTCTGGCAAACCTGCTCTCCCTCCACAGTTCTACAAGCTTTCAATTAATTACTAAAAACAAATCTTGGGTGCTTCAGTTTCAGTGGTTCCTGCTGGAGGTCTATGCTTTCATGTTTCCTTCAGCTTATGCTGGCTAGATCTGCAGCAACTGCTCACTTGAAAGCAGTTGTGGGGCTCACAAATGTCGACATATATGTACCGGCAGAATCGACATTACATCAAGGCACTCAAAGAGATGAGTGGAGCTTCAAAGTGACGGGATGTGAGCCACAGGAGCTGGTCGGTAACAAGCCATAAAAGTCCTTAATCGGAACCTGCTTTAACTGCAATCTTCCGTTAAAGCCCCTGTTCTGTGGAATAAGCAACGTAAATGGCTAAGGCTTGCTATAATTAGTTACATTTCAGTATGAAGTAATAGTTAACTGTCATGGGTAATTGTTTGTTGATAACTTATTCACTTTTGTAATATGCTGTACAGAATTGTAGCTGCAAATAGCCACTGACATTGACATGCTGCTTAAATGCAATATTAATGCAAATATGGGCCAGCATTTAAAAGGTACGTCAGGCGTATATGTGTCTACAATGTACATACTACAAAATAAAATAGTACAGCACCATTATTGTTCTACCAGTTTTGTAAAAAAAACATTTCTGTTTCAAAGACTGTAGAGTATGTCGTACTCTTTCTTACCTGTGTTATTTAGGCCAAACAATAGGGGACATGATATGGCGAAAGACAATACCCACACCACAGAGATCATTACTGTGACCCGTCTCCTGGAACTGTAGCGAGTGTTGTACAGCATTGGCATTGCAACTGCTGTGTAACTGTAAGGGGTGAAGAAAAAAATAGCCACTTTAGTTTGAATGTATGAAAACATGACACCTTTCTACATGATAACAGGGAAAACATGACCAAAGTTCAACAAAAATGTTCGTCGTATGGTATAATTCATTCATGTTTGATTTAATGAATTAAATTAAATCTGTTACTTCTACTACTTATCTTTCTTCATCAATGGAAAATCTTGCTCAAAGGAGGATAGAGAAGATGAAGCCTACAAGTGGTAAAACCAAGAAATGTTTCCTGTCATCAAGAGCCTTTTTGATGATGGACTGGCCCTTTGGAAACAGTTATGCGCTGTGGGATACAGTTTACATGAAGAGGAACTGTAAGGTTGGCTGTGTTTTTCTCACAGTGTCTCAGAAAAGACCGTATCATTAACCTTGCTACATTGGTTGACTTTGTTAGTGAGCTTGCTGTTATCACGAGGAAATGCAAATCTTTTTACAGTGCTCATGCATTGATTTCTGTGTTATTTGTTTCAACGAAAAATAGATATAAATATAAAGCCAAGTGGATAAGGCTTTAAAGCAATTCCTTTTAATTGGGTTTCTTGATGGAAACACACAGGGGATTTCAGGATTAAGTTAGTTGTATTATCTCATGTATGTTGCCATGGACTGTGCAACGCACAGTAACAAGGTCTTTGGTAAAACAAGACTGGGGTATGGAAAACCTTCTCCAATTGGCCCAAGACTGATAATGACAGTGCTGGTGCAAGGCAAAAAGATATGCATATTTCTATAATATGAATGGTTTAATTTTAAGATACATTATTTGTCCACCTGCTCCTGTGTCACAATTTTGGGGCAGATATACACTTGGCTGCACCAAGATGGTGGGCGACGAAATGTACATTCATGCTGCTTGTTTTACACTATTCCACTGATCATCAGTTAGTGGCGGTAGAGCATGACGACATGACAACGACAAATTACACTTTTGCAAAAATATTTTTTGTTTCATATTACATCATCCCAATTAAATTGAAATATACTGTATGTGTCTGTATAGTTGAGTTGTGTAATTATTTACTAACTATACTATTTCATTAGTAGGGTGTTATTTTTGTTATGCAACTAGGATAGTTATGCTTGACATATGCCACTTTTTAACGATCAGTATGAAAGAATATTTCAATGTATTGCAGATAGAGAATCTTGCATATTTATTTCTTGCAACAAATAAGAATGTAACTCAGGCAGTGACCAGTAGAAGTGGTACTAAATGAAGAGCTTTTTGCGAGCCGAAAGACCCGCTCCCTTCAAAGAGCCATAACTAGCGGTAACTCCCAAAGAAATGTAGCAATGTGCCAACAAAGGCAGTCAAGACGAACACTGAAAGTTAGTACAGAAGTAAATAAACAATAAAATGTCTATAAAGTCAGCATTGTGAATGTTTTCTATGAGGAAGGACACATCTCAACAACTTTTTTAGACCTCAAGGATACACACGATGTGTTTTGGTGAGTAACACTGAATGTAAACATAACTTTATTTACGAGAAAAGGTTTAGGACACATCTAAATGCACATTGAAATCTGATTCTAATGTGATCAAAGGAAGAATTGGTGCTGTGTTAGATCAATGATTTATTGGCACCAATAGTGTAAAAATGTGAACAAAAGCCATTCCTCTCATACAGTTATGTGAGAGTAGCTATAAATGGCAGCAGGATTAATATGTGGACTGCAAATGCAGTTTTTTAATGAAAGGGATGTACAATTTAGCTTGCCACATCAAGTGTTGGTACCTTAAAGGCAAAATCTATAATCCAGATTCATTGAAGGCTTGCCCCTCAATTACATAAATATACCTGTAGTTTGTATTATCATAAAGAAATTGCTTATTGCATCTCATTAAATCTTGTGACATGCTATGAAGCTTTAGTAAAATAAGTACACATATGGTTTTCTGCATCCCAAATGTGAAGGCTATCCTCCAGAGATTCTCAGGTTATACAACTCAAACCACTGGAGATGTAGGAGAAACTCTCACAATAACGTTTCATAAATCAAAATTCCAAACTCGTTTTTTCAGGATTATCATAATCACATTTTATGCCACATTAAAGGGAATTCTTATGGAGTGCTGTAAGATTATGTAATTATGTAAAGAGTTTAAACAGACTTTAGTATTTCTCACATTATTTGGAGTACAATACTGTGTGTAAACACATTCAAATGAGGCCAAAATTACAGACAACACATAAAAAAAATATATATTTTGTATTACTATGTGTCACTAAAGTTGAAGGCTAACTGCTCTAACATCATTGTCTAAAATATTTTAGTGCACATTATGACTCACTGAGAGCTTTATGATAGGGAAATGTCTTGTGATTCAACTTAAAAACAGTCTGCCTTTTGGCAACATAATTGAAGTTCTGTTAAATCACATTTGGCACGTGTATATTCATATATTCATCACCTCCTACTCAAGCAGTTTTGTCTTAGGCCTATTAGTCTTCTGCTTTTAAAGAGGATGTGAGTAGCTGATTTGATTCTCTGTTGTTGGAGCTCAACATAACTCCAACTTATATTAATGTATTCAACCTTTTAACAACAGAGTATCTAACTATCCTCTTTTCTGGCCTGTGGTCATAAAATTCCAAAAGTAAGTTGTCGGCACTCGTATCCCCGTGCGTGTCCCCTGAGTGTATACACACAGATTCACAAAAATAGAGCCCATAATGTGATCACCTCCCAATTTGCTCCACATTGGTGAATAAGAAAAAAAATTAGTAGAGAAAGAAACAATCCTTTGATGTATAAATTATGATCCTGCCTGGAGCTGCTGTTACTCTTACCTGACATTTTACAAATCACCCTGAAATGTACCCAAGCCATGAAAAGTATTTCTTAATACAGTAACAATCATCCTTTCACAAGTCAGATAAATATTATCTAAATGTTAATTTTGATGCTATGCTATACAAACCAAAGCCTCCCCTCCGAAAAAACTGAATGAGTTCTGCTGTCTTGCATATTTCTTTCTTGCAACAAATAAGTGATCAGTAGAATTGGTACTAAATTAGGAGCTGTTTGGGAGCCAAACAAGTCAGCACTCAGCAAGGAATGGAGCCATAAGATCCGGCTCCCTTCAAAGAGCCTTTATTCCCATAACTAGTAATTCCCAAAGAAATGTAGCTGTCATGTTTTTTGGTTTGTGTTCAATGATTTCCTGTTTTATTTTGAAATGTCCTCCTTCACTCATGTGTTCTAGTTTTGCTTCCTGCCTTCTTGACTGCCCTGATTGTTTCCACCTGTGTTGATTTGGTTCACCTGTTATCTTGTTATCCTACCCTACCTGAATGTGTTTAAGTTGAGGTTTTTCTTTTGTTCATTTGTCGGTCTGTCATCAAAGCTGTGCTGGTTTTGTCTTCCTGTGCAAGTTTTGGGATTTATGCCTGTCTACTACCTGGTCGTCACTTATTTACCTACCCGTCAACCTGTTATCTGTCTGCTGGCCATTCCGTTACCTGTCTACAACCTGCCTACCTACCTTGTGATTTTGTGAATAAACAGTCAAGTTGACATCCTCTGCCAAGTTGTCTGCATTTGTTTCCTTTTGCCTGTTGCCAACACTCAACCTGACAGTAGCAATGTGCCAACAAATGCAGTGAAGACGAACACTGAAAGTTAGAAGTATATAAACAATAAAATGTCTATAAAGTCAGTATTGTGAATGTTTTCAGTGAGGAAGGACACCTTTCAACACATTTCCTAGACCTCAATGATATACACAATGTGTTTTTGGTGAGTAATGCTGAGTGTAAACATAACTTTATTTACAAGGAGAACCTCACAGGGGACATTTTTAGAACACATCTAAATGCACATCAAAATCTGATTTTAATGTGATTAAAGGACGAATCTATGCTGCGTTAGATCAATGATTGGCACCAGTAGTCTAAAAATGTGTAGAACAAAAGCCTTTCCTCTCATAGTTATATCACAGTAGCTACTGTTAATGACTACAGACCTGTCGCCCTCACCTCTGTGGTAATGAGGTCTTTTGAGCACTTTGTCTCTGATTCCCAGACCATTTCCTAAAAACTAAATAAGTGAATTTATTTTTAGGTATTAATGAATTCTGGAGGAACTGGCTTTATGACAAAACAAGTGCTGTCATGAACTGGTGTTTTAAATAGCACTTTATTTGTATATTTATTTATAGCTGCTATAATCAACATTTTTATATTAACAATCAAATGAATATGTATAAGTGCAAGGTGTCACTCGAAGTAACAAACTCACAGAGAATGATAACTTTGTAGTTCCCCTCAGCTCTACAGATCTTTCATCTCATTGTTTGTTTTTTTACGGCCCGCAACATTTTTGTTTTACTCGCACTTCTCTAATAGAGTCATTTTCAGCAGTACTAAGCTCTAAAAATCCTCTGCACACTACTTTCTCAGCACCAAACCACCAAACAGACAAAGTTAATGACTAGCTGGTGAACACAGTGGAGCATTTAACAGCTATAGAGCAAGATACATTCCTCGGGAGTTGGGAGAGAGCAAAGCAGAATTAAAAGTAGAGAAAAGTTTGGACGTATATTCTTCAGGTGGCTGCAGCTACAAATTATTGCTAATGTTGCTCCATATCTGCTCAATGTATAATTAAGCTACTCTTTGCTAATGCATTCAATATAAAAGAAGATAATTTGTCAGTGTGGTCAGTACAGCTTGTTTTCACTGCCCCCCGAATAACCAAAAAACTAATTAATGCAGATTTACATAAAAATATTTTTTCAGGGGTGAATGGAGCTGCTGTGAACTCATGGTCTTTATAAGAATTTACTTTCTCATTATTAAAGAATAGCTGAACACCATGCTGAAAAGTAGTCTTTCACTGACCTTTCTGGTTGAAAGTTTCAAGTCTGTTGCACGTCTGACCATACCAAGCATTGCATGGATGTGAGTGTGGTCAGACGTGTCCTGTCAGAAGTGTGCTCTGATGCACTTGTAACCACACCCAACAGTGATGTCATGGTGTACTGACCACAACCTGGAGTACAGTTATACATAACTGCAGCTACTCAAATCATGTCTATGTATTGTGTTGCAGAGATATCTACTGAAGTTAGCATGCTAACCAGCTAGCCTCAGCCAGTCCTGCCTCGTAATACCAGTTTGTAGCTCAAGATGTGATAGTTAGTCACTGTAGCGTCCAGTCGGCCCTCATTCCAACAACACCGAGGTCGTTTTCTTGCCGGGTTTGGCTCTTGGCACCCCTGGGCTGACCCTGCCATAACCCTCGCTCAGGCCTCCGGAGGTCGGTACTGACTGATGCCTCTCTCTCACTCCTCTATCGCTTCACGCCTCTCCTGAATCTGTCGTGTCTTCGTTGTCACTGGATTCAGAATCCTAGACGGAGCTGCTCTAAATCACCTCGGTACTATATTCCCTGTCATCAAATTGGCCTCTTTTGGTCTTGGATACTATGTTCACCGGGAGGCTGCTATGCCTGGTTCCCTGGTGCTTGTCATGTCCTTGCTCCCTGCTAGCAGTTCCCGCTGGGTCCCCTTGCCCTGGGCCTGAAAACCTCCTCTTCCCAGTAGTCCAAAGCTCCTTTGCTAGCAGTGTAAACACCAACACTCCCTGATGCTCCAAACTCCCAGTTCAGGCAGAGTCAGCGAGTAATAGGCTGTAATAGTAATAGTAATAGCTGCACGGCTAACTGAGCTAACGGCAGCTATAGTTAACATCAGTTTGTGGTTACTCTGGTAATATGCTGCCCCCTATTTGTTTGCAGTATGAATTTGACAGGTGGCCAAATTCTTACATATTGCACCTTGTTGCACTTCATTCCTGCCAATCACCATTATGTTTTAATGATATGCTATTATTACTGCATATGTTGTTTGTACCGGATACTATGTAACCATGGAGTTAATACATTTGAAATCTGAGGAAAAGTACCATTTTGGATTTTGCTATGCTTCTTTTGTTAGCCCAGTGTAATATTTAATATTGGGCTATTTGTTGTATTTCATTAGGGGTTCAAGCCCCCAAGGCGCTGAAACCCTATTGTGTTTTTGCCAGTTTATTATTATTTGTGCGGTTCAAATTGCCATGAGCTGGAATGAGCTAGAAACACGAAACTTGACCCGAGTTTGTAAATGATATTCATGTGCTTCCACAAAAATATGAGTCCAATCGGTCACATGGTGGCGCTGTAATTAAGGTCCAAAAATGCAATTCCCTTCACACTGAAGGTCCGAATGACTTAACATTTTTCTCACAAATCCAGCTCAATGTGCTCTACAAAAAAGTCCACCTAACTGGATTTTCTGCCATTTTAAATTTTTTTGAAAAACACATTTTTTACATTTCCTCCTAATCCGTACGAGTGTGTTTATGTTTTTTTTAATTTATTTTATGTATTTAGTGGCATGCCGGGTGCTTGGTGTGTTATTTTTTTCTGTCTATCTGTGTTCTGTTTCCTCCTCCTACATGTTGCCCTGGAGTAGGTGGGTGTGGTCTGGTTCTCTGGCTGCAGGGACTCACCTCTTCCTGATCCACAATCAAGCACCTGCGTCACATTCCCGCCAATCATCACCAGTAGTTAAGACCAGACCAGACATTTGCTTTGTTGAATCTGTACCTGTTTGTCTAACCAAGTTGAAGGCTCAGCTTGTGCGCTGCCTGCCTTCCTGCCTGTCCCTTTGTTGGGAGAAGCTCGTTACTGCCTGCCTCACTCTCCTGCCAGCCATTATTCGCTACCACTACAGGGGGAAAATGAACTCTACACACCAACTCATTCCCCAGCAGCCCACTGCGGCTTCCAACCTGCTCATTCTGTTTGTGTTAATAAACTACTTAGACTTATTACTCTTGGGTCCTGTACACAAACGGTGACGAAATCGGACTATAAATCAGGCATTGTTTGTCCAATATCACCAAGAT
This sequence comes from Coreoperca whiteheadi, assembly GCA_011952105.1. NCBI lineage: Eukaryota > Metazoa > Chordata > Actinopteri > Centrarchiformes > Sinipercidae > Coreoperca > Coreoperca whiteheadi. Next base: position 14,528,706 of record CM022478.1, read on the forward strand.
TCCAGGACATGTCCAAATAAGAACCTGAAACATAGCTGGGAAGTTTCCTTTAAATTGACCGCTAGGGGGTGCTTCAAGGGCAAAAAATGTGCATGGCTATATTTTTTCTTGATGTTTTCCTGAGGACTTAACATCTTCGTTTTACACCTATTTCCATAAGGATGACCTTTGAAATTTTGATGTTCTTTAACCTATCTTATAGGAGCGTAACATAAGATTATATATTTTATTGGCTCTTTTATTTTATTGGGAATACAACTTCCCCTCTCCTCCACCTTTGACTTTTCTTGTTGATGAATGTGTTTTGTAGCTATTTTGGGTTGCCTTTCCCCTGCTTTTCCTCATTTCAGGTGTTAATAAGTCTTTAAGTATTTTTTTTTTTATTACTATATGATTTATGTACTGGCAACTATGCAGCAGTTCACAACTTGGCCATTAGATTTTATTCTCCTACACACCTGTTGGTGTTAATTCAATTTCACATTATTGTTCTGAAATTTAAATATTCACATTTATAACCCTGGAACATCTGGTGGCCAGTAATTAGGACTGGTAAGCACTTAGATATAAATATACATGAAATAAATGTTGCGTATGGTGTTAAATCCATGTCTTGAGAAGCCATTTAGTCTGTATATAAGCTTTGATGGCCATACACTTAAAAGGTAGCAGTTCTCCTGTTATTCAAAAGGTAACAATTTCCAGTGCAGCTGTTGAAAATCAGTGCAGGAAGCATGACAAGTAGGACACTCTGTGCAGTGGCGAACTCACCGATCAATGCTGATGGCACAGAGATTGAGGATGCTGGCTGTACACATCATCACATCAAGAGTGACAAAGATGTCACAGTGGATCTTGCTAAAGCGCCACTCTCCCACTACCTAGAAGAGAAAAATATCAACAAATGGCAGTTTACAGCAACAGTCAACAGAACAAAGCCCCTGAACTTGGCAGAAATGATGCGATTTCCATCTGGAAAAAAAGCAATCAAAGCAAACATCTTATCGCTGACAACAGTAGGAATTGAGCACTATATATTATTGCACAACTATAGACACTCTGAGTGTTAGTAAGATAACTATCCTTTAACATGCATCCTGGTCTGCAGCCCCAGGTGGCTTTCAATCAAATACATGATTGAAACCTATTTGTATTCATACCTTTTTGCTCTCTATAACATTGTCAAACCCCATGCTGAAACTATCCTCATCAGTGATGCTCTGACAGGTCGGTGCGGTCCGATGCCACCCACCTTCCCTGACACTACATCCTACCTGCGTCTTCCCACGGCTCTGAAAGGGGTAAGAGAGATGCGTGTGACGGGGGGCAACTCTTAGCTCTCAGTGGCTAATCTTTGTCCCTAGGCCATGTCTTCATAAAATTTAGCACCAGTTTAAAGAGCCTTATGTTGTTGCTGGTGTCTACAACAGTAGCGGTGATTGCCGAATGATCTGACAGCCTAATGAGTGCCCTTCTCCTGTTGCAATCTCTCCTCTCTTTTCCTCTTTTTTTTTGCATTTTTCCAACCTTTTGCTCCTGACATTTGTCAGCGTCTCTACACTATCCTCTTGTTCTCTGCATTCAGTCTGTTTGTTTCTCTCCTGCGCTACCATCACTCAATTTCTTGCTCTTGATCTTTATATGAAAACCTACAGGTTGCTCCATTCACCAGCTCCACCAACCCAATTTTACTTTTACATCCGGGAGTGCTGCAGCCCAAATTTAACAAATTAAAGGGCCTCACAAGAGCTGAAAACCTTTATAGGTCCTCATGGTTTCAACACAGATTTATTCATATCAATGTGGGGAAATACATTTAGTGGATATTAAACTGCTTTTTACATTGTCCTGCCTCAGGCTATGAAATCAATAAAAATATATACTAGAAAAAGATAATTATGAAATGTTGACTGTGGGATATACACATTTATGTCCTTGTTATTTCAACAGTTCACCCCCACTTCTCCAACTTAATTATACTTATTCACTCTGTGCATATGTTCATTGCAAATCATACTTTAGAATCAGAAATGTATGATCATTCTGATTTAATATGCAAACGTAAGGTGTTGGGAAATTGAAGCGAATGCAGTAATGGGGCTGGGGAACTGAGAAACTAGTTAGAAACTGCAATTTGAGACATCACGTAAAATCAGGGTGAAATGAAACTAATGCACAATAAACAACACACTTTATAAATATAGGACCATTCATAGCAGAAATACTTAAGTGCACACAAAAATACAACTCAAAACGTATTACAGACAAAGCAGAAAACTCAAACAGCTGTAAAAAAGTAAATAGCATACATTGTTTGCACATATTACATGTCAGCGACGTAACATATAGAGACAAATTACAAATACTACTCATCACTTATCTCTGTATCACAATGTCGGGTGGACTTTCTTACTGACAAGAAGGAATAATCATATCATGATATTCATCTACAAACTTCACATTACCCACATGGGTACACACTAATCTTGGCAGAACTGGTTTCATGTATTATGCACCTTTTTAGCAGAGGGAACTGTAAACTGCACTTAAGATGGATTTGTTTAATTTCCCAAGGACATTTTAAAGTTACTATATGATGATGACTCTTGGAATTGTTTTGTACGTGTTTTTTACTCAAGTTTGACATGAAATTTCACTATCTCCAAAAAAACATTTTTATTCACCTTGATTTTAAATAAACTCTGGACCTCAAGTCATGCATAATGTTCCCTCCATATGCTCTCTAAATCAGTCACACTGGGCAGAAAGCAAAAACTGTGGTAATTAATGCTAATTCAGCATTTAATAATAAAGGGCAAGTTGAATGCCCTGCCCACACTCTGTGACTAAGCTATCTCAGTAGTTCATGCTGATGCATTATCAACATGAGAAACTCAGTCACGGCCATGGTTTGTGATACCAACATTAAAAAAGCCAAATTTCTGCACATAGATAAAGGGAAAAAAAAGGAGTGTGTATGCAGTGGGACTGGAGGTTGTTATGTGAATTAAAAAAGAGAAAAACAAAAAAAACACAACATTGTTACCCAACACTGAAGAAATACTATTTGATAAAGAATTATGTTTGTCATTATCTTATGATGTATATATCATTTTAGATTGTGTCTCTGATGGAAGATGCATGATCTGAATGAATAAAAACCTCCTAGCCAAAGCTGCTGTGAGCTGTGATTCCTATAACATACTGTATCTAAGGTCACCTTCACTTTCAAAACATAAATGCAAATTTAGATATTATGATAAACTGGCTGATATTTAACCGTATGAACTATGTTTACCTCTCTGTAACTTCTACCAGTCCTACCCCTACTATATCAGTTTATCCCACTTCACATTAGCAGGAGATCTGACAGCCTATAGGAACACGGCAAAATCAGATAAGAAACTCCACTCCAAACACATGCTGGGTAATCCATTTTGACTTTGACAAACAGCCAGTACTTAGTTCTCAGCATATTAATCTGAGGAGGACTTCAACCAAATGTATTTTATTAGTATGTAGTGATAAAATGTCTGTAAAAGAAAAAATAAATCATGGCAGTCTCTGATCTAGATTTGAATTCCTGTGGCTCATATAAATGATTAATTATGTGACAGAATTTGTAATTTAAATGTGTCTGAATTTATCCATCAAGTAAATAAGTTAACAAAAATAGCAACAAACACTGTAGGTCCACCCTCATTGATCCTATGTGCAAAGGACAAGAATCACAAGTATCCAATTTCAAATGATCTCAGGGATTATTCAGCAGAACACATTATAAACACCAGATTGCTCAAAGTTTATTGATGAATTGTGTCAGAGGATAAATTCAAAACATATCAATTCACGTATAGGCCTAACTGATTTACTGCATTTGCTGTCTTTTTTTCTTTAAGGGGAACTCCACGGATTTAACACATGAAGGACAGTTTACTCAACATGGAGAATACTACTCAGCCTGTGAAAACAGTTGAATAATGTCATCTGTGTCTCTGGTGGGAGCTCTCTGAAGTCTGAGAAAATAACCCTTATGATGTCATTCGGCTTACCTCAGTTTAGGCCCGGAGACTAAAAATGTATAACAGAAAGAAAGAAAGAAAGCCTGTACTACAAACTGGGGGCATGAAGTTTGAAAGACGTAAGCATTTACTAGATAGGGAGGGTTTAATGATGTTATTAATTTGCATCTTGGGAAATTGTCTGTTAAGAAAGTAGGATTCTGCAGCTTGATTAAAACGGACATATCTCAGCCTCTGTTGCTTCAATTTTAAACATTCTTCTTTTAAATCCGACTCTTGTGACTCCCCCAACTTTATCGAATTGCAATACTAAATCACTGGAATACCCCTTTAATCCACAACCAGGGCTTGACATTAACTTTTTTGCTCACCAGCCACTGTGGTTTTCCGTCAAAGTTGCTAGCCACTATATACTATAGGAGAAGATTTCACTATTTGTTTCCTTTTTTTTTTCAGACTACATGCCAATCAATATCAGCCTAGATGAGTTTCATGTTTTAACTGTAATACTCATGTTTTAATGCCTTTTTTGTCATCTGTGATGTGAAAACATCAGATTTCCACACAGTCAAAGAAAATAAAAGTTTGCGTCCTGGTCATAGCTCAGTTCTAAAATCCCAGTGCACCCTGAGTGTCTCTCCTGCCAGGCTGCTGACAGCGCTGTCAGCCGAAGAGTTAATCAATGGATGGCAGTTGAGGAGTTTGTACCACCGTCTGCTTCAAAAGTGGGTTAGCGACTTCACTGGAGCAGAGCGCATCAGAGCAGCCAGACTGGAGTTGCGCTGCCCTGCCACATACTATCCGGCGTCATGCTGCCCTCCGTTCTATCACAGTTCATTTAGTGGTTTGTGATCAGAGGTGTCAAGTAATGAAGTACAAATACTTTGTTACCTTACTTAAGTAGAAATTTTGGGTATCTATACTTTACTGGAGTAATTATTTTTCAGCCGACTTTTTACTTCTACTCATTACATTTTCACGCAATTATCTATTCTTTCTACTCCTTACATGTTAATAATAGCCTCGTTACTCCTATTTCATTTTGGCTTATTTTCATTCCTGCTTGTCGAAGTCCAAAAAAAATAACCTATCAAGATAAATCACGCCATCCAGATAGAGTGGATTTGATTGTGGTTGGATGAGAAGTATAAACATACACCGTCCCGACACCCTATTGGTTTGTATGCGATCCATCGCACCTGCACATGACACAAATCATTCAGTCACTCTCCAACAAGGACACAGCCAGTGTTGGGATCGTCAAAAAGAGTAATAAGTTACAGCAAACGTATGTAACCAAGTACAAAGAAGCCTGTCACATGTATGGTTCTTTAATATATTTGCATTGTACTAAAATGCGTTCATTTTTAATGGGCATATATGCGGCTGAAACAGGTAGCCTAGTGCATCCCACATTCTTCAACATTAACACTATAATATAACATTGTAGTATTTATGGTCTTTAGAAAAAAATGTGTGCACTATTGGCCCCTGTTTAAAGTATACTTTTACTTTTATACTTTAAATAGGTTTGAAACCAGTACTTTTACACGTTTACTTGAGTAAAAAGCTTGAGTTGATACGTAAACTTCCACAGAAGTCTTTTTAAGCCCTAGTATCCATACTTCTACCTAAGTAATGAATGTGAATACTTTTGACACTGTTTGTGATCAATTTGAGACTCGGTTTTCATACTGTGACTTAGCCTATATTTCACTAAAGCTCACTACTCTTCAAATGTGTTCCCATTAAACAAAAGTCAGCAACTCACACCTGTGCAATTAAAACACTTTACACCATCAGAGACTCAATTTTCTGCTAACATTAATATTTAATGGAGAGTTTTAAGCTACAAATTGGAGCTTTGATACATGGTTGACTACAAATCAACTCCAACTTTTTTGAAATGCTTTGATGTAGTCTCCCTGCCTGTGTACCCAACTGCCCACATCAAAATGGAAAGCAAGTAAATACAATTCTGATAAAAACAAACACAGTATCCAGGTTTCTATGAAATTGAAACTTCAATGGGCTTCTCTGTTTTTAAGGAGAAACTTTTTTTTTTTTAATTTTTAGTGCAAAAGCTTAACTGGGTAAATTACCGCAGTACATATCCAGTTTACTGACATATTACTCCAGTAGCTATAACACTACATCATCAGAGAAATTTCTTTCTTATGGTCTTTTGATATATTTTTGTGATTTTATCTGTTCCCTTCTGTACTTTTATATGAAACGTTTTTTGTTTTTTTTTCTGCCCATCTTGACCAGGACTCCCTGGAAGAAGAGAGACTGTACCTCAATGGAACCTTTCTTAAATAAAGGATAAATAAATACATTATGAAGTTATTTTGTTTATTGGTAACAGCAACAGCAATGGAATAGTAATTTATGACACTCGCCATTGGTGAAAGTATTCATATTCCTGTAAGATTACTGTTACAGAGTGACACATTTCACCACTGTGCTGTATGTACAAACAAACATGCATGGAGACAGGCAGAGACCATGACATCCTATGGATTTATACACTGTAATCTGATCAGAGTGATAATCATCATGACTCACTGAGAGACACAGGAGGATTAGAGTCCCTGTAGTCTTAGATTGCCTTTCTCTATATCAGACAGCGTGACCTAATGCCTGATGGTCAGTAATAACCCCAAGACCGAGAAGATAGACTTAAGAAATGAGGAACGGACGAGAGATATTTTTGTGAAAGATAGCCCACATCCTGCTAGCTCTTGATTTGGTAGATTGGGGATGATTTCATGCTGGCCCCAGAGTGTCTGTTCTGTTTTAGGTTGCACTGGTTAGCGGGCATCGATGTGTCATAACTGCTTTAAAAAAACAGGTCATTATCCCACACAGCAGTGAACGCAAACTGATGTGTCTCAGAATTAGGTAGAATTATTCATTAACATCTGACCTCTGACTGAATAGACTGGTCTGACATTTTGATGTTGTCACACAGTGTTGCTACATTACAGGCCATCAACCACTGCAGGACTGATATTTAAAATTCTGATATGAACATTTTAGCCTTAGCCCTTGTTTCACCTTGAACCTTTAACCTGCTGATAACTGCTGGCAGCTTGCTTGGCTCAAACCCTTTTCACCTGTATATTATTGCTACCACATTTCATATAAACTCCTGTTTTATGCATAGGCTTTGCTATTATTTAACCTGTCAATGCCATTGAATTCTGAAGTCTGCTAAGTTGATATTTTTCTTTGGAAAAGTGATGTGTTTATCGTTTTCGGAGCCTACCCTCTGATGTTTTGTTGACGGTATACACATTTGTGATATTTGAGATCATATAGAAACAGGAACATTCTTGTACTTACTTACTGCAAGTCTGCAAATCACTATTTCTTTTGTTTTCTTAACACTTTCCAATGACAAACACAGAGAGAAAATAGGGATATGTATAGAGATAGGGAGAGCATGTCATCTGCATGGGGCACATGTCAGGTTATTTATTTGTCTTCGAGAATGTACAAAGAGTATACACGTGTGTCAACGGTGTGTGTACGTCGCTTGTATCCTACCTCTAAGTAGACGACCCAGGGCATGACCAGTGTGGCCACCAGAAGGTCAGCGACAGCCAGGCTGACGATCAGGTAGTTGGTGGTGGTCTGCAGAGCCTTCTCTCTGGACACAGCCATGCACACCAGCACGTTGCCGAAGACGATGACGAAGATGAGCAGAGTAAGCAGCATGGCGTAGTAGTTGTAAGGGTGCTTCTGCTCTTGATCTGTTCCATTGAAGCGCCATGTTCCATTCTCATAGAAACTGTCATTGTAGGCATACTGGGTAAAGACATCCATTAGCTGTAAGTGACAAAGGCCAAGAATGGGCCCTGCAAAACATGCAGACACACAGAGAGAAAACAGCATTTGAATGTAGTGAGTTCATGTGAATGCTTGCAAAGAGTTCATAAAAAAAAGATTCCCTTTTTGGGATAATCTGTATTCCTGCAGTAATTGCTTTGCAGCAGCAACTTGTTTATGAATTCTTAAACCCTGCTGCACCCAGTAATGGACCATCTTTATTTTAAATTATGGTGGAGATTACAAATTTGTATAAAATGATGTAGAAGGCATCTATCATATTTTTCATCTGATCAAACTATAGCACTGGCATCTTGAATTAACTTAAAGGGAAAGATCAATTTGCATTCACCACAACATATTATGATGGATTAAAGTTGTGTATTTCAACAAAAGAAAAGACCCTTTCAGAATATTGATGTGCATATTTTTTTTGGCCTTTATTTATTCAGGGTGGTTTCACTGAGAGGAAGCCTTTTTTTTGTAGAACGTCCTGATCACATTTACACAGTTACACACGTTCACATCTGGAAGCTGCCCAGTATAACCAGTCTTATCTGCTGGTCACTAAGCAGTTTTACTGGAGCGGATAGGGTTAGAGCCTTGCTCAAAGGGCACCTCAGTGGTGGTAATGAGGGAGGGGCAAATGCTGCTTTTTAAATTTTTCCCACCCAGATGTATCCTGCCGATCCAGGGTTTGAACCAGCAACCGCCCAGTCACAAGCTTCACTAACCTTTAGGCCACTGCCCCAAATGTGTAAATGTTCTTTTCATTTTATTCGTCTTATAAGAAAAAACGGGCTGAAAAAGGGGTGCTAATCAAAAGACATTTCAGGAAAATTTAAGTTTTTGTTGGAAGGTTAAAGGTGCCCTGTGGAGAGCTCTTGTTTACATTCAGTGTTTCCTTCAAAACACATTGTGTGTATCCTTAAGGCCTTGCACACATGCTGAATGCTTTTCCTTACTCATACAAAAACATAAGCTGCATTGTTAAGATCCAGGTTTATAATCCCTAGCAGTCTCCGTACTCCCAGCATTTTGCAGGTGCTTTGTTACATTCTTGGCACCACCAACGATCAGTGATGATCAGTGGAACAGTGTGACTTGCATGCACTACACATTTGCCTTACTGCCTTCTTCAGTTGGCAGGTATTTGAGTTGCATCACCCATGTGTTTGTGAGTGTATACCTGCATCCTCATGTGTGTAGAGCATGAGATAAAGGGGCAATGATAGGGAAATGCTCATCAAAATATTGCTCCGTAGCACTACTTGTGGTCTGTTTAGGGGCTGTAGTCTAGTAGTAGTTTTGATCAAAATGATGAGTGTAACCAGCCATGATTTACAGTAAACTGACTAAAAACACATGACTTTGAAACTGAAGTGAATATTTTTATATTTTTCATTTCATGACTTGCATTGTCAGACAGAAAAATATATTAAAAGAATGTCTGTGTGCTTAGCCAATGTGTCACAAACCAGCCACAATGCATCATTGTGCATCATCACTGTAAATCCTTTAATAACCTTGTGACACTCATTTCAGCTGTGTAACACCTTTTATTTGTTGCGGTTATTGCGACATGAGGTTCTGATCGCATAATGAAGTTTAATGGATTTACTGAGCTTTTGCTGTAAACAAAACTGCGTTTTACTTAAACCATCATGTATACTGTACAGGATATGAGTGCAGCCTGGATTATGCTGGGCAATTTGGTGTCTGTGTACTTTGTATTATTTGATTGATTAGAGTTTATCTTGTCCCTCAGTAGATTTTACACTATGTATCATCCTGCTCTCTGCCCTGCCATTGCAATTCTATGAAAATAGAACAGTTGAATAGCTGCAAACTTAATGAAGCTGTACATCTCATCTTTTTGGAATAACGTCAAAAATACATGGACACATCCTATTTTTCAAAACCCTTTGCAGTGCAGTTCCCTCACACCTGTCTAGATTAATGTTTATGTCATCCTCCACTTTCCCAGCTCCATTTTCACTCCCTCTTTCCCTCTCAATCACACCCAAATTGGTTCTATGGACTTTCAGGCTGCTCTTCCTGCTGACTACAATCTATTTCAAATCCCCATCTAAATCTAAGTCTTTTTATCTCAGCGCCTAATTTCATTTCCATAACCCAACAATTATTTTCTTACTGTTGTAATTGTTTCTGTAAATCGTTTTTGTGTTTGTAACTTGTTGTAGTTTTTAGGATATGACTGTTATCTGTCACTGTTACCTCCTGTCTCTAGCCAAGGGCATTACTACAAAAATCTGGTTTAATAAAGTTCAAGAGAGGATGAACGATACAGTATAGCATATAGTATTAAGAGTATTTTGGCTGCATTCTGTATCATAAATGTGTCTATGCTCTGCACAACAGTATTTGCGCAGAGGCTGACATGTACAACTTTAAAGACCTGCTTTGATTGTGAGAACATTTTCAACACATTTTAGGTAAAATATTTCTCCCTTGGCTACCTTCAGGTGATGCCACCCCATTACAGTGGCATATAATCAGAACTCTGACTTTGCTGTTCAAAATTGCATATTTTCTTCAGTTAAGACCCCTCTGTTGAAGACTTCCTTCTGTGTTTTTGAGTCATTTTCATCAGGTTTGACCCTACAATTGTTAACTTTCAAAACCCAAACAAATTACCCTGAAATTCAACAAGTGGTTGCAGGGGAAGCAAGTCTTCAATTCTCTCTCAAAACAACACTCACATGCCTGTATGGACACTGAAACAGGTTTTGGCTGCTATAATTGTTCCTCCTCTTCACGCAGAGATTGCTTCCTAATGCGAGTCCAATGTAAGAGATGAGGGAAAAAATATAGCCCTTGTTTTCCTTAGTGCAGCCAAAGCTAATATGATGCTTCAGCAAACAGAGTCAGACAAATCAAGAGGATTTCTTTAGTTCATTTTCTGTGTTTTGTATGTGTTAGTATCCCCTAGATCAGCAAGGATACATACCTGTCTATGAAAACACAGAGGGAATTATGTACTACAAGGGTTGTAACTTTGGAAGATATCCTCTTTATTTGGCTAACTGAGACTGATCAATCATCATATTAACTTTAGCTGAATTGCAGATTAAATTTTAAACACAGAACAAGGACAGTGGTTTTGTCCTTCATGACTTCACAGCCATTATGGGGAGAAGGATCAATTATAGCAACAGCAAAACAACTGTGCCATTGTACATATGGGCATGTATGTATACATATTAAGATAGACTTCTAATAGAAATCTAATTAAAAGAACAAGTTGAACGTATCCTTTAAGTCCTGGTGTTGCTATGCAGTGTTTTATTTCTGTTAACATACGTTTTGTCTCATCAATCTGCAGATTACAGTCCCAAAGGCAATATGGGACATACATGCAGGTTATCTTAAGCAAACCTGACATGTTAAGACATGTTTTGTTTTATGTTTTTCAGACAGTGTTTTTCTTCATGGTATCCTTAATAAACAACATATCTTTTTTTATTGTAGATGTCTGGAAAAATGTAGTCCTTCAGCTCCTTGAGCTTAATATGGAGCTCTTAAACTGAATGTTGCAGAAATGCAGTTTTCTTCATTTGTTACATTTCTTTACTAAAGTGTTGACTTGCCACATTCTTTAGCGATGCTTTTGTGCCCTTTCCAGCCTTACATGAGCACGAAGTGTTCTTATTCTGAGGTCAAGGATTTTCAGGAGACATTTCACTTGCGAAGGACAGACTGTCTTAGCAATTTGTTAATTTTTTAATAGGGTCAGGTACATCCAGCCTATAGTACATCTGAATGTCACTGCACTGATTAGATTACCTTACACTTTCACAAAGGGTTGCACACTTGTTCCAGCCATGACCGTGAATGTTAAAACCTTGAAAAAGTAATTGTTTCTTTGTCATTGCAAAAATGATCCGACCGCAATTTAGGACCAACTAAAGCTGAATACATGCAAAAGTGGCTACATAAGAGAAGGATGAACACAACTAGATGTATATAATTTTAGATCTGTCCATAAGAAACTGTTATGTCCATATTGTGTGTGCATACATTACTTTTATGTGAGCAACATAGAGTACATTACAGAACCAAAGACTGAGCATCTAGCATTTTTGAGCCCCGTAGACAGCTAAATAAATAAGAAACGTTACTAGAGGAGGGCAGAGGAAAGCCTTAGTGCACGGAGAAGAAGGATTTAGAGAGAAGCGGTGAGAGAAGAAAGAGAATTAGTAAGGGAGTGAGTGAGGTAAGAGTGCTCCTGTTAGGATGTGTAAGCATTGCTTTGGGGCACCAGTCTTTGTGTGTACCCTGCAGATGCCCTGTGCTGTCTAATCTTATTTATTTGCACGCTCTACTTCCTTACTTACAGTACTTGAGACTGTTCTCACTGCCGGCCTGATAGCTGGTGTTTGCTTATAAACAAAAACTTCTGCCTTAAAGAGCTCATATTCTTTAAATGATGTCCTCTGTGACTTGTACCTGATGATGAAGATGATGATGATGATGATGATGATGATGATGATAATAGTAATCATGCCCTCCTCCACAGGTAAGTCAGAGGTCAGGGTCAATGACCTAAAACAGATTCAGTGACTTGCACAAGGAATCTTCCAAAGAGTGGATACCTTCCTAATGCTAAACATGAACCAGTGTCCTCTATTTAAAATGCAGTGTCACCATGGCAATCTCCTAGTCCCTGCAGTGTTTGTATCATCCATCTACTGGCTGTCTGCTACCTTAACGGTGCTCTCCCACTTTGGTGTCAGGCATTATTGGACAGTTGATCTTATTTTATTTTCTGGTTGTGGTTACAGTTTGACTTGACTAATAGGCAACCACATCTTGACCAAAATTTGAAGATTTTTATAATTTTTGTGTTTTCTTAGGGACTTATACTACTAATATTATTGTAAGATCTATTGTAGGCACCAAGCATCCAGTAGGAGCTGCTAACACTAATCCCTCACTGCCTTCCCACTCACAAACACTGTTAGTTCTAATAGTTGAGGGCACTCAGCCAAGCCAGAGGATCCGCTCCGAAGGATTGAACACAGATATCTGCGAGAAGCAAATTTTCCCTTGTGACCTGGCCACACCATGAATAACTTGTTCTTTCAATATTTTGATATTTGAAGCAAGCAGACCACCCACTGCCATGGGGGCTGCACTGTATTATATACAGTGTTTATTCAAATTTACATAAATTATTGGGTCTGACCAAATTGATTGCCAAGAGGCTAGGTTGTGTTTGTGACAAATGTTGATTTTATTCTTGTGACTGATACACATGAATCACATTGTGTGAGGTGATTAAGCACTGAATCAGCAATCACATTCTCTCCCATTGTACTAGGAGATTTACAAGAAGGTTCTTTCACGGCAAATGCTTGCGTTCAGCCCCTTCTCCCTAAGAGAAGATGGAGAAACCAGGCCAAACAATCATGAAATAGCAACAAAGAAAAAAATCAAGGAATTAGCAAAAGGTGCAAACAAAATATCCTTTATGATTTTCAGTCTGGTTTTGCAAAATCATGTCTCTATACTGTATCTTTAGATGGAAAAGTATGTGTGGTATATATCCTTCATCTTATTTAATATCTGAAGTTGGTGGGCTTTTGTCAGAGCCTATGCCTGTCAGTTGTGGGGTTTCTCAGGGAGTGTGCAGGGTCCTCTGCTGTTTTTGTTTTGTACAAATGACATGAAAGTCACTTGCAGTAATTATTTGTGTTTGTATGATTGTTCTTAAGTGATTAAGCCATTTTAGTGTCACACAAGCCCAAAGATATGATACAGGAAACACTGGTTGATGAGCGAGTTAGAGTAAAGACCTGATGATCAGACAACGGGGTTCTCCTAGCCTGGTTATAGACCTCCGAATAACTGTTAACATGTAAAATTTTTATAATGTAAATAATGTTGCTTTTCAAAACAATCAGCTTTTTTCCCTTAATTGGGACTAAGTTTGAGAATATCACTAAACTGTCCTAGAGTCAGAATCCAAACAAAAATGGTGACAATCTACACAGCTACTGTATCAAGGCTGTTGTAAACTGAGTTTCTGAAATAACAGCTCCTAAACCACAACACTAAAACAGAACAGACAGTGTACACTTGAAGACAATTCTTCAAAAGAAAAATGTTTTTGCTGTCCTGTGGTCCTTGAGGAAATAGTTTGAGAGGATTGAGTGCTTATATTTGTTTCTACTTTCTCATGATGGAGAATTTAGGAAATGTAGAAAAGCTTAGCTTGGAGTGCACAGTAACAATTGAATTGTAAATAATTGTATGGATATGGATAATAGCTATTTACCCATTAAAAAACATACAGAGAACAAGATAATACCTCAAACAACACAACAACACCAACCTAACTGCTTTTCGCTACTACTACCAAGGCTTCTTTGAAAATGACATGGAGCTGAGTCAAGTCAAGTCACTTCTATTTATGCAGCCCAATATCACAAATCACAAATTTGCCTCAAGGTACACTAAAATCTGTACAGCACACGGCACCCTCTATCCTCAAACCTTCGATTCAGATAAGGAAAACCTTCCCAACAAATCCTTAACAGGGAAGAAAATAGAAGAAACCATGCAAACCATGCAATAGATGCTGTGTGTACAGAATAGACCAAAACAGTAAAATTAGTGTATGGACAATCAGGATGACAAAATTATATATAGATAAGAGGAAAACATATATGAAAATATGGATCTGGGAGGATGTCGTGTAACTTCCAGTTGCTGCCACACAAAAAAAAAATGAGCCACACAACCTCCACCATTGAGGCCTGGAAGAGCACAAGCACACAAATCACACATAGGAAAAAGGAAAGAAGCACCCAGGAGAGAGAGAGGGAGACAAGAGGAGAGGCTGAGTCTCTGAAGGACAAATATCCAGATCCAAAACATCTGGAATGAAGCACTGACAGCCAGTCAGTGACAGAGTGACAGTCCCAGGACGGCCAATAGTCCAGCACAGAGAAGCCAGAATGAAAAGACAGGACAAGGAGGAGAAAATAGCGAGAAAGTCCAGTCAAGTTTTTTAATAAGCACATTAAAAAAAACAGACGTTGACAAAAGTGCTGCACAAAATTAAAAAAAGCAAGCTGTAAACAGCCGGGACAAAATAGAGAGAGAGAGAGAGAGAGAGCGAGAGAGAGAGAGAGAGACAGGCACAAGGCCTGAAGTTATCAAAGAATAGGCTAGTGTAGTCTGTATTCTGAGAGTGGCATAGAATTTAAGGTTAACGGAGATCAAACAGGTGTGATGGGGCATGTCCATTTACATTTTTCGAAGTCATCAGAAGCACCTTGAAGTGAAATGTGACATAGATAGGGAGGCAATAAAGTGAAACTAACTGGTGAAACTAAAACCTGGTGTAATATGGTCAAATATTCTAGTTTTAGTTAAAATCCTACAACAAAAGCCTGACATCGAAATGTCAGGATGAAACACAGGTGTGAAGCATGGTCTCTGCATCAGCAAATGGACAGAAGAGACTGAATTGTAGCCATGTTGCATAGGTGAAAAAAAGGCAGTCTTGGTGATTTCTTTAATATACTAAGAGAGAGTAGGATCAAACGTGGCTGGCAAACTTTTAGAAGACAGTGGTTGAGAATTACTGTTACTTGATCAAACTGGTGTCTATGTGGAACAAGGCCAGTGAGCAGCATTTCAGTTTTGTCAGAATTTAGGAGCAGGAAATTACGTGACATCCAGTTTTCACAGAAGATCAAATTTTTTAAATTTGGATATGATCATCTGCCTTTAGAGTTTTTGCACTGGCCTGGTGAGCTGATTGGCCTGAAGTGCCAGGCCAGTGTTAAAAATTCTACATGAAATGGGTAGATCAAAGCGAAAACAACACAGGGTAGCAACAGTCGACTCAGAACTGTAGACTGCCAGTCCCCCAGCCTGCTTTTAACCTCATGGTATGATCTCTGTCTATCATCACACGCAATTGGTTGCATGCACATATACATCAACACAACGTTCAGTTAGTACATTGTGTACAGTGCGTGTGGCCGAGCAAAAGATGCGTATGCATGGACATAATCTGGAAAATAAAAACCTGTATACTCTTTTCTGTCAGGTGTCGGATGTTTTTTTTAACTAAAAGTAAGACATGTTACAGGAAAAAACAGTAAACAGAAAAATATTTCAACACAATGTTTACTGTAGCTTACAGTGGACTATACATGGTCTGTGGTGAATGGCGTGAATGAGGAGATTGGCCTGGACTGAGGCTAGATTCCCAGTCCGGCCTTGAGCACCAACATTAAAAGGCCAGTCTGGTGTCACTTCAGATTCAATAAGAAAGTGATCTGACACCGCGGATGTGACAGCAGAAACCACTATCTCCCACTATCTCAAACTGAGTGAAACCAAAAGAAAATCACTGGTAATTAAAATCTCATCAGAATGAGTAATAGGGTCTGAGATGAATTCTCCAAATTTTTCTAAAAACTGTAAATAAGGGCCAGATGGTCTAGAGAGTGCCACAAATTGGAATGACCTGAGTCTGTTGCCCTGGACAAAGCTGATGCATCCTTCAGTCATAGGGATTCCTACCACACTTAGGTAGGATACTTACGATTCTTTAACAAAGAAAACAAGGCTAAAAACAAGCGAACAGGGTCACAACACATAATATTTTAGTAGTCCATTGTGGTGTATTATTTTTTTTAAGCTCCTCAGTAATTAGATATCATTCTGACTGCTTTTTTGAAAATATGACTCTTAAATTTCTTTCTATTGTTTTAGTCATGACTATTTGGGGCCACTGTAATCAGTGCCAGATACCTGGCAGTGGTGTTGCAATCGTCCGTTATCCTGTCAGCTCAGAAGCCGCTGTGTGTCGTGTGGAGTGTAAATAAGAACAGCAGTCAATAAGCTGCTGGTTCAGAAAACCTCACACACAAACTCAGATACATAAAATGACCAGGATGCAATTGGGAGCTTTAACTTCAAAGTTGAGTTTACAATCGCAGATAGAAACTGAAGTAGCCCAGTGGGTGTTCTTCAAGTCCTAATAAACAAACCTGGCAGCCAGCAAAGTAAACAAAGTGTGAAAGCAATGCTAAGTATCACATGGACTGTTATAGCTGAAATTATGTGAAAATGGTTGCACCAGTTGCATCATTTATTTGATGTGTAATTCAAGTGTCAGTGTGTGCTTTAATTATTTTCAATAGCTGGACCTTTTTCAGCCATTGTGTGTTTGTGTGTGTGTACGAGATCAGTAAACTGGAGAACTTTAAAGTCATAAAATGTGAAACACAATATGACATATAGTACAATGCACTTTTCTTCTTAAATAATCGCTTTATTTTATGTTCACAAACATACATGTACAAAGGTAAGGGAAATTAGAAGTGTACACAAATACATGCACATGCACTGATTAAACATGGTACAACTAATGTTTGTTACCTTGGAAGTAGTATGCTTCATAACATGTTTACACTTTATTTCAACGTTCACTTCAAATCCAATTCAAATTAAAATGGCATAATTGTATTCAATGGTTTTTCTTTAGTCCGGTTCACTCTCTTAGGAATAACAAGACTGCAGCCCAGGCTTTTTCTTTGACACAGTATAGCAAACTTTATGTCACAAAATGCCCTGCTTAATGAAACGCCATGAGAATATTTAGAATAATGGACTTGAAAAATTTGCAGTCATAAAAAAGGGCAGTTTTAAGACCTGTGCAGATAAACTGTCTAAAGCAGTTACAGGAAATAACTGTGATGCTCTTTTACAGGCTATTTTTCAAACTGTCAATTCTCGTGAGTTATGCAGGGTAGTTTGGAAAGTAGTAAAAACTAATGACTTTGTAAGACAAGTGCATAAAATACAAAATGTCCTATTTGCTTTGTAGTCTGCAACAGAAAAGGCTCTTGTTTGCTGTCTTACTTAATGTTAGATGAAAAGATTGATCACTTCTTTTTGTGTGTCCAGTACTGAGATACATAGATCCAAGGCATGTTTAGCCTAGCTTAGCTCAGAGACTGGAAGCAGGGTAAATTGTTAAAGTCAGCACATATTATATAGACTAAGGGATAGAAAACAAGGTGATGTTGTATAGTAAACCTCTATGGACATGACAACTGAGCAAAACCTATCTGCCAATGAGGACTGTATGATATGGTCAAATACTCTAGAACAAGCAACTAAGTGGATCTTGGGTTGTTTTGTCAAAGGGGGAAACAGTTGGGTTCTATCAAGGGTGAAAGAAGTACACCTCCTGATAACATTATCACTATGTTATGGTGTGCTGAAGGTAGCAAACTAGCCACCAATTGACTGGAGAGAAAATAACTACAGTAAAAAAGAACAAGGAGTGGATTTAATTGTGTGTTTTTCTGCTCTAATTTAAGCTGCAAACAATAGCAATGCCCAGT
The DNA here is from genome assembly GCA_011952105.1 of Coreoperca whiteheadi. Classification (NCBI taxonomy): domain Eukaryota; kingdom Metazoa; phylum Chordata; class Actinopteri; order Centrarchiformes; family Sinipercidae; genus Coreoperca; species Coreoperca whiteheadi. The sequence continues at coordinate 14,546,959 of CM022478.1, forward strand.
TAACAATCTTCCTACCTCCAGTAATAACCTAGCAATAATGCAAGAAGCATTATATTAGCTAACTACTTATTATGTTACAGGTTATGTTATGAAAAGTTTGAAGACTGAAACATCCACTGTGTGAAGGCTGTTCCTGGATGCTACCAGTGAAAGTGACTCTGTCCTGCTCACCATTGGATATGGGGAAGCTCACTCCCGCAACCCTAGGCTAAGCTTTACCTGAGATAGTATTACATCAGTCACATTCATCTGTTCTCATCCTCAAATATTTAAAAAAAAATATTGATGGAAAATACATACAATACAAACCTCTTGCTTGATTTATTATCATAAGCACCAAAACAGGGCTGTTAAAGCAAACAATAGAAAACAAATATTTAACAATTTTCATTACATTTGTATTTATAGAATACAGTAGCATAATACTTGCTTTAACTACTTTGCAATAAAATAACAATGCTGCTTCTTATTTACATGTCATCAACATGGATCATGACTGGGAAAGACAGTCTTTTAGCTTTAGTTTTATCATATACAGTGTTTAACCATCAAGTCCATATTAAGGAACCATTTTAAATGGTTCTTGTGTAAAAACGAGTCAGATGAAAACATTAAAAAGTCAGCTGGTCTTTCAACCAACTCATGGAGTTAGCATTATTTAGCTAGCTAAACAACAATTGGCATTTCAGCTCATATTTTCAAAAATGGACATGATTTTTGAGTGGTACATCTGCCACTGTTCACATTATGTTTTGTGCTAGAATGGAAGCTTGCCTGGTAAAGTAACAGTATCTAAGGGAAGCAGGGCTTAGCAAATGGTCAATTACTCAAAATTAGTTATAACATTAGTTAAATGGAGTTAAAACATAGTTACAAAGCTACTTTACCATGAAGACAAGATCTTTGGGTGGCTGCATCCCGTCACTGGGCACAGCTGGTCCTTAAACTGATGAATTACAATATATAAATGTATCTTCACTCCTACTATAGAGGCAATGATTTAAGAATTTGGAGTGAGTTTACTAAATTTGTGTGCACTTGAAGTTCTAAAACTAGGGGCACATTAAGATGTAAGCACACTCTGAGCTATTCTTGGAAAATGTATATGGTATTACCACAGTATCTACATACACATATTCATATGAAGGTTTTTATATTATTAAACAGATTGATCACAGAGTAACGCTACAGTGTGTCCAGCTCTCATCATTAAACAGGTTAAATAGTTCTGTAGCCATTCAGGTGACCTCTGTACTGTGAGAAGTTGACCTGTCCTGGATATAATCCTTAAATAACCTGACCTCACTTTCTACCAACAGTCCCTCACATCTTACATCTAACTGCATCCTCTTATTCCAAGAGGACCCCAGCACTGATCTATGAAAGCAGGAGGCATTATCTGGCTATCCTGGATTTCCACAGTAGTGACAAGGCTTTACTCTGCAGACTGGCGAGCTCCCTGGCCTCAACTGTCCCAACAAAAACAGATAAGAAGCACAAGTGAGGGTGTTTGTCTTATACCCAGTAACTACCTGTCTTCCATGTCTTTCATAAGATAAAGTGAAGAATTTAATTCCAAGAGGAAACGGCCAACATTTGCAATATCTGACACAAACGTTTACAAAAGCATTGACAGGTTATATTAGAGATTGATTCTTCTGATTTGTAAACACGTGTATTACAACAGTATAAATATATATGGGTATAGTTTGTAATGGTTTGCTAACTTCCATATTATTGTTTGAGATTACAGCCAGCAAATTATGGTGTAATTATGTTGTAATAAGGGGGCACCTTTAAAATAATTCCGAGGTGCAATAATTTACTTTACCCACTAATTCACCGCATCTCCTGATTAAAATCTGCTTAACCATAACTACTTCATAATTTCCTCATGAATGCAGAAATTGTTCTTGTTTTGCTTTCCCCATAACTATATTACTGTACCCCAAATTATTTGAATAAGGAAAAACCTACAGCATTCATTTTGGCCTGTCATCTTGCTGCCACTATACAATGGTGATGTTATTCTAACAATCGTTGCTATTCTACTGCTTTATACACAGCAACTGTTTAGTAATAGCAGCTGAATCTCCCATAACATTTTAAATGGTTTGTGAACTGGCATCAACTGCCATGCGTCGAAGTATCCTTGAGCAAGATACTGAACCCCAAAATGTTCCCGAAGCTGCGCCTTCGGTTTGTGGATGTTCTCATGTGTAAGTCGCTTTGGATAAAAGCGTCTGCTAAATGACTAAATGTAAATGTAAATGCATCAGGCAGAGAAAAATAACCAATCAGGCCTTTTCCATGTTACAGTTGAGGAATAATCTTATCCAATCATTCAGCAGCAATGCTGTCATCAGTCTATTAAACCTTGCAATAAACCGCACTGTTAATCTTACAATAAGGCCTATTTAATCAACAATTTGGTTGTATTGAATCACTGCTATTCAAGAGCCCTGGAATTTGATTTTAAAACTCCCTCAAACACACAGAAACACACAGTGATGCATAGACACAGTTCCATATTGCACACACAAACAACACATACCATTATGTGCATGCAACAGAAGATTTACACAAACAGATACATACCATTTACTACAGCACCTTCATAACCCCTCTACAATACACGACACATCCCATTAGCGTTCTTTTCTTTTCTTTTCTCCATGGTCCATTCAGATTCTTGGGCATTGTTTGAAATGCTCTTATACCAATTTGAAATGTGTTTTCAATGTTTAAAACAATTATCCTAACTGAAACCAACTGAAAGTCTACTAATAATGGATTCATAAATCAAATTTGTGTGGATAATATATCAGGGTAATTGCCTTTTCTAAATTGATATCGCCAATTATTCACACTTGATTTTTCTCATAGAATTATTTTTGTATCCAGGTAATAAGCATATGCAGTTGCACTAATGGTACGGATAGGGTATTTAGTTTTGCTACCCATCTCCAGCTCTTGCGACATTAAATCTGTTCCTAATTTCCAGTATCAGCCTATGCAAAGGGAAAACAATACCTCAAGCTGATACCACTCTGTCAATAACATCAAAATGTTTGATTCTACCCTGCGATAGCCTTTATCCTAATTAGTTTTCTATTTGCCACAGCCCTTCTAGATGCCAGCTCAAAATCATTGATGCTGGCAAAGTCAATGACTATCTTGTGAATTCCCTTTCTCAGAAAATAGCCCCCTTTTGTTGCTGTAAGAGTGAAGAAGCAAGTCAAGTAAAGCAATCTTCTACATGCTGGCTGTGTAGGGGAAATAAATATACTGTGGACTGCTTTTTCCTTTTTACGTGTAACATAAAAAAATCACTTGCTACTGCAATCTGTTGCACTCTTAATGGTAAACCAGCATCTTCATAAAATGACTATAGTAATCAAAGAGTTACAATGTTTTATAACTGCTTATAAATCAAATCTATCCTTTCAGGTAGCTTCTATTTGACTCATTTGTCTATATTTAAAGTGGAAATAGACAACTTTTTGGCTTTAACTCATCATTATGAAGGTAATATTGATTGTAGAGTGTAATGGCCATAGACTAATGACAGCATCCACATTTACATTGGTTCCCTATAAGCCTCGCTCTCACTATGCTATTCTATCTGGTACCAGGCACGATTTTTCCCACAAGAATAGCTATCTATTGTCTTATTTCTATATGATAAATGTAGAATATCACACAGACAAATCTAATGACACACTACTAAACTAAATTGAGTATATTACCTGAACAGAAAAAGAAAAAGAAGAAGAGGAGAAAGAGCAGTGTGTTCTTTCGGGATTCTGAATTAACTGACTTGACTCATGAAAAAGTACAACAGGGACCACTCATTTAAGTCATTTATTTGATTGACAAATGCAATAACCTGTATCACTGGAAATGGCATTCAGGGTACAAATTTGAACACTGACAAGGGACTTTTCACTGTGGAGATGTTGTAAGAAAGTGGTGACAACAAATGAAATATTAGAGACCATCCAGGAAGCCTTAAGACAATTGAGAAAGGAAGAGAGGGACATAAAGGGCTACATAAAATGCACTGATGCATCATCCACAAAGACAAAAGTCCCAGAGCTACAAATTCCACCTATGCATTAGTTTTATTCATACAGTAAGACTTAAAGGGAACTGTAATGGTGATTTCAGTCATTACCTACTCAAATCAAGCCATAAGGGTAAAAATGGTAAAGCAAAATCCCACTGGAAGGAGAAGAGAGGGAAAGTTGATATCAAGCCTCCATCGACCTCATTAGGTCGTAGGGAAGCTCCAATCTAACAATCGGTCTCGTCTCTTGTGAGGCTGCATAATACACACACTCCTGCCTGCTTTTCCATTACAACCCATTAAACACACAGACTCACACATAGGAATGGATGCAGGTGTGGGCACATACACAAACATCCACACACAATGTCTCTGCTCCTGCTTTTCCTGACACAACTTGCCTATTCAACAAAGGCTTGGACGCCCGGGGTAATTCAAGTGCAAGGCCCCAGTGTATCTGTCTGCAAAAATTGCGTTGTTTGTAAAAAAATAAAATAAAAACAAGACAAAGAAAAAAAAGGTAAATACAACAGGGTTTTTCCTGCTTCATCCATGTCTGAGTGTACTGCACAGTCATCTCAGGCAGTTTATAATCCTGCATATCCCCACACTGACCTGGATGGCGCCGTTGGCCATGGTGGGACCAGAGATGCAGTGAAGCAGACAGATTCTTTGCACTAGTGATTAGCAGATTATCGACTTTAGCTAAATGTAAACAGTGCATTCTCTCTCCTATTATATCACATAAATTGCAACCACACCACAGCATTATCATCACCCATTATCAAAGAAAAGATTATCTGTCACATGACCAAACTTCCCAGCCCTCAGTCCCCACAATTAGGTGAAAATATTGCATACTTTGGTTGCTTTTCTGGTCCTTTAATTAAAATGTGAACAGCTGAAATATTTGCAGGAAAGCTGTCTGATTTAATTAATTGTGGAAATAGAGGGCTGCATTCAAAGGGAGAGGAAAGGATTATGACCCAAACAAATTTCAGTGACTAGTGAGTTATTATTAGTGGCAGCCAGTATTGCCTAAAGCCTAAATTGAACTGGTGATTTACTTCATAATATACAAAAATCATCTCCCTTCTATGAAAGTACAGAAGTTCCCTTAAATGAACCCTTTCACACTGTGTTTTCAATTCATGAAAGTTATTTGTAACATTTTTGGTCGCCAAAATATGTCTTGTTCAGCGTTCGATTGTACTAAAAGACACAAGGAGTCGGTTGTTCATTTTTTCCAATAAGTACAATTTGTTTAAAGCCCGTGTTGCATTAGTCAAAATTAGCATGCCAATTATCCATCCATCCATCCATCCATCCATCCATCCATCTTCTTCCTCTTATTCAGGGCCGGGTTGCGGGGAAAACAGTCTAAGCAGGGAGGCCCAGACTTCCCTCTCCCCAGAAACTTCCTTCAGCTCTTCCGGGGGAATACCGAGGCGTTCCCAGGCCAGCCGAGAGACATAGTCCCTCCAGCGTGTCCTAGGTCTTCCCCGGGGCCTCCTCCCGGTTGGACATGCCCACAACACCTCCCCAGGGAGGCGTCCAGGAGGCATCCGGAACAGATGCCCGAGCCACCTCAGCTGACTCCTCTTGATGTGGAGGAGCAGCGGCTCTACTCTGAGCTCCTCCAGAGTAACCGAGCTCCTCACCCTATCTCTAAGGGAGCGCCCAGCCACCCTGCGGAGGAAACTCATTTCGGCCGCCTTTATCGAGGATCTTGTCCTTTCGTTCATGACCCAAAGCTCATGACCACAGGTGAGAGTAGGAACGTAGATCAACCGGTAAATAGAGAGCTTTGCCTTGCAGCTCAGGTCTTTCTTTACCACAACGGACCAGTATATCAACCACATCACTGCAGAGGATACACTGATCCGCCTGTCAATCTCCCATTCCATCCTTCCCTCACTCGTGAACAAGACCCCAAGATACTTAAATTCCACTTTGAGGCAGGAGCTCTCCACCAACCTGGTGGGGGCAAGCCACGCTTTTCCGATGATGCCAGTTATTATCCCAGTTAACGTGAATTATGGATGCACGTTGCTAACCAAACTATCTAGCTCCCGCTGCTTGTTCATTAGCCAGTTTTGGCTCCAAAAATACCAAAATGCCAAACTTCAAAACGGTAGTCCACAAAGCAACTGGTGACGTCACGGTGGCTATGTCCACTACTTTTATACAGTCTTTGCTTCTCACATGCAAATGCAGAGGCCTGTGATAGCATGCTACAAGCTAATAAGACTTATGAAACTGTCAGTCGTTTTTAAAGTGAAAGTGGTATTTTGGAGAATAATATTGGTATGTGTGAAATTTCAGGATTTTAAGTAGCTGCTTTCACAAGTTTGGAAGCCACAAAATTAAATGTTCACAGTAGGACTGCAAGTAGGAGATGCAACAAGTGTGTCTGCAATAAAGGCCCGATGGCCAGATGGATTGGTAGTGACAACAGAAACTACAATGTTGTCTTGTGGTTGTCACTTATCCCAGCCATGTGAAAGAGATTTTTCAGCGTTCACTTTCAAGCTGCTCTGTGATCACAAAGAGGTATCCAAGCGGGGAGAACCTATCCACAATTTCTAAGGCAAGAAAGAATAAATTGCTCATTTTTGAGGATTTGATTGAATAGGACAAGATGTAATCTATCCCTGCTCCCAGTAAAATAGCCAGGCACTTTTCAAAAGTGGTGGTTAACATTGTTTATTATGTAGGCGCTTTCTCTAAAATGCTTAAGTGATTGAGGTGGTATTGAATCAGCCAGTTGTAATAACATTAAATTGGTGAGTGGGATTGTCCGTAAAAACCTAAATGAGAGGGTCCCTAATACTGCCAGTACACTTCTTTCTAGAAAAAACAAGATACTGTATACTTCAGTTTCATCTGTCCTTAGCATCACACATGATGCTTATACAGAACGACCTCATTAAATATAATGTAGCAGCTGCAGTCTAAAACTGAGTAAAACCAAACAAAATCCCCATATCCATTAGCAAACAATTGCCTATTGCAGACACAGTGAAACATGAGCATCCCAATGGAGTCGTGTTTCTGGCCACCTGACAAACTTACAAAGTCTTGAGGAACATTTCCAGATTTTTGATGCTTGATGACCACCTTTACCAGCCACTACTTCCCCTCATTTATCTTCCATCTCATGCTGGGTAGGTAGCATACACTTAGCTGATCTGAGTTTGTCTGCAGGAAATGGCTGCCTATCATTTTATGTAGGGGATTGGTGAGAACAAGCAACCACGCAGTCTATTTCCGGAGAACCAAAAGTGGCTACAAGCATAATGGAACCGCAGGGTTCCTTGTTAATTCTCAGTGGGTTCTGCATGACAAGGAACCATTTACATAACCAGGAGTCATTTGATTCAATGTTAATGTAAAAAATATCAGCTAAAGGGGCTTTACATTTTGTCATTTAGAATTTCAAACGCCAGTGTTTTCCTCTGACCTCTAGAAGGTATATTTATACTCCTTGGCACCTTTGGTAAAATCACCAATAATCTTGTACACACTACTGTACTTAATAATATGCTAACATTGTGAGCACAGCATTACAATAAAAGTCAAGGATGGAAATAAATGCCTTAACAGAATTGACTAATCATCATGTTAAGTATTACTCACCTATTAACTCACTTGTTCAACTTAATCTATTGAAGACTTTGGTACCAATGATTTAAAAGCTGTGGTTTTTGTAGGGTTTGCTATTTTCAGAGATTCACAGTTGCTAAGAAAGTATTTGATTGGGCAATAATTTATCAAAGCCAAGACCAAAAGGTCATACAGACAGCAGGATCTATGCTTGCTTTGTTCACCAAACAAAAGACTCCCAGACTCTTCAGGAAAATGTCAAGGAAGCTGCCACTGAAAGGCTGTTTAGTACAACCCTAGCTTGTACTGTATTTGGCACTTGACAAAAGAGGTTGAAAAAGAATTGTTCAGAATGATGCATGAGTCATCACCCTACTTCATCTCACTTTCACCTTTTAATTTTTGGCCTTTTAAAAGCTGAGATTTAAGGTCAAAAGAAGACCTTTTGAGTGAGCGGTGTAAATATTTTTTCTTTCCACACCTTAAGGGTCTGCGTGTGTCAGGGACCATCTGCTGGAGTTTGAATGCTCTGGAACTAGTACTACTAATTTAAAGTCTACAGGGAGACACTCTTGGATAAACCTCACATTCCCCTTTCAGGGTATTCAGACCAAACCCACTACACAGCAAGATAATTGGGAAGCAATGTCATTTCTCCTGGGAAAAACTGTTTTTTCTTTCTGCTTTTGCTATTAATCCTCATTCCTTCCCCTCTCTTCTAATAGTCATCCTGTCAATCGCTGCACATTGTCTTTCACCCCATTGGTCCAGATTTTCACTGGAACAATCAAAGAATTTCCCCATGGACCTGGGAGTAGTTTTTAAGCCATTTACTTCTGATATTTTATCAAGCTCTATAAGAGCCACAGCCAATTAGTACATTCCCTGTCTAATGACATTCATTGTGCATGTGTGTCTGTATGCAGCGCTAGCGCACCTGTGCATTTACGCACACACATGTGGCTGTACAAGAGGGTGCCTGATATCTTCTGACAGTGTAGCCTATCTGTAGCTAAAGCACCTTTTCACCTCACAGGGGAATATTGTGTGTGTGTGTGTTTGTGTGTGTGTGTGTGTCTAGCTCCACAGCCGATCAGTGAGATACAGAAGTTCAATGTTCTTTCTATGTTTTGACTGCCTATTGCTCATGATTCAAAAGACCAAGACTAATGGGTTGTTTTTCAAATTAAAAATGTGTGATGATGCATTTCTATCCAGCTGAGCGTTAGGTGTGTAGAAGTTATTTTGGTCAGCTTTTAACGCCAAGGCAGTCATTTTATCAACTTTGTGTATTTGCATGTGCATGTGTTCTAAATATAAAGATGCATTTGTGAAGGTGTTAGTGATATTCAAATGTTATCAACTGCACTGTAAAGACAAAGAATACAGTACTGTGTGTGTGTGTGTGCGCGTCTCACCATGTAACTACTGTAGGCATAAAATATGTGTGATAGCAAAAATAATTAGTGTGAAAAAAGGTAACAAAATGAATATTCACTGAAACACAACAACAAACAGACCCTACTCATTATAACAAAATTGTCATGTCGTGGGTCTTATGGGGTGTGTTTTGGGTGTGTGTGTTTATTCTGGTTGTTCCTAGGTTGCCTTAGTTCGTCTAGCGTCTTGTGTTTATTCTGGTCTTATTTTGTATTTTTCCATGTAGTTCATGTTTTTTGCTTCAGTCTGGTTATTTCCTGTTTTATTTTGGTAGATGTCTGTTTCCCTCGGTCTTGGCCTTCCTTACTTCCTGTCCCTGATTCCCTGATTATGTTCACCTGTGTTTGTCCTGCACCTGTGCCTCGTTGTCTTCACCTCCCCTGAGAGTATTTAGTTCGTGTGTTTCCCTGTCCTTGTGTGGGATCATTTCCTTGTATGTTTGCGGCGGTTTGTATGTTGGTGCGTGCCTTCCTGATGTGTTTGCTCTCCCGTGGGTTTCTCTCCTACATTCTTCTCTCCTACATTCTTCTCGTCGTGGCTGTAGTCATGCTCCTTGGTTTCCTGTCTTCCTGCCTGTTATTTCGAGTTCGCCTGTCTACCTTCCGGTAAGCGACAATAAAGACTCCACTCCTCAGTTACTGTCTGCATCTGGGTCCTCCTTCCTCGTCCAAACCATAACAAAAATACTGCCCCGCATTCTTATTTAGGGTTGTTATTATTCAATATATAATGCACCATACTGTTTATATACACAATGTGGATTGATATGTAACATGGACACACTTAATGTAAAAATGGTACATTGACTGCATTTATATAGTGCTTTTTTTCCACCTTAGCAGACCAAAGTGCTTTACAGTTTGCCTCATTCACACTCAACATTCACACACCGATGACGGCGGCGCTGCCATGCAAGGTGCTGGCCTGACCCATCAGGAGCAACTCGGGGGCAAGACAGACCAACCAGTGTATGACTAACCTGTAGCGTAACGAGACCATAAAGGATCTCATTTTGGCTTCTGGACCTAAGTGGCTTCTCCACCCTTTCAGCGATGGCCCTGGTCCCTAGAATGTTGACATATTTGACATACCGGGGAATGGGTTTCAGGAGAGAGAGAATGTAGGCCATCCGTATACATTTGCAGAAATCCACTACAATTAAATGATTTACTTGTCAAAACACAATTGGGCTGCTGAGCCACATTACCAGTGTACACACACTGTAAGACATCCAACTGTACTGATGTTTTGGAACTGTCACATGTGCCTTATGCAATATTACTGAGATATACGAGAATTCCACTGCTAGTTAGAGGAGTCTCACTGTCTGTGATTTGGAGGCCATTTTGAGCTTCCAGTTAATGTGCATTAGGTTCTGCTGAAAAGGTAAACTATTTATATTTCATCATAGCTTGCTTATATTTCAGACAGAAAAACACGCAAAGGTCACTGAAGCTCCCATGTTCATCCCTTTGCCTTTTTTTGTTTATTCAGCTCCAAACAATGTTACCTCTAAGCTTTTTTTTCTTCTGCTTACATTGACACAGCTGTGGGAAACATCCACTGCTTTTTAACATTCTGGATCTGCTGTGTTTGTGGACCTTGACATTTGTATGGTGTAACTTTTCTGAAAGCATCACAAATAATCAAAGTAAATTTAAAATCATTAACTTGCATTAAGGCATGAAGGACTTTATTATAAAACATTTACTTTAATTTAACCTTTTTTTCCAAATGTGTAGAGAACAAAATAAAAGATAAAACTTTTGAGTTCCATTTTTGTGCATTGTGTAGCATCTTGTAAATCTGTAAGAAATGCTTCAGTTTTAAACAATTTGGTACTTTATTCTTATGGTTCTTTTGGCACCATCCAGTCCAACACATGGGATTTTTCTGGCAAATGGCTTTCAGATGTGTTTGGCTTCTTCATGATCTCAACTAAAAGTTTCTGCAAAAAAGCAAAAATCACCTATTTTGAAAAAAAAAAAAACACTTCTTTTTTAATTTTGCTCGAAAGTTGTGCTGCCAACTTGTGTCACTGGTTTCCGTGACGGGACACAAATGAGGCTGTGATTTTTCACAGACTGGATCAAATTTGGGTGCCAAAACCCCATAAACAAACAACATTAGTTTGGGTTTGTAATTGGACTTAATAAGCACAGGCTGCGACACGGTGTTGTTTTTGTTGAATCCATGTCATCTCTCTTGGGAGCAGTGTGTTGAATTGAAATGCCACTATTGACTGACCAGCCGCATCACGTAATTCGGCTTTAAACTACCTGCATCACTCCCCAGGCTGTTTTCCTAACAATGACGTGACAGTAATGTCAGATAAGAGACAGGAAGGTGTAGAAACCATATGGATGAACAATGTGTCTGAAGACTGTCACAGGATAGACAACAAACGGACACAACTTCCAGTCTCAGCAGATATCTTGGTATTTAACTAAACATGCTTTCCCTTGGGATTAGCTGTTCACTTTCCCCTCCTTTTTATTAGCAGCACCAATGTGGCAGTCAGGTGTTATGACAAGGGTCGAGCTACCCAGAGATCCATACCTGCTGACTTACAGAGCAGCTGCTGGCCAAATGTCAAAGCAGTGTCTGTATTTTTTATCTATATATAAGTTATTATGGTGGGTCTAGTAAAATTTTGCAGTGGCCTGTCACATTTTTTTGTTCTTTTCCCTTTTTGTCTTCAATTATTACTGACTCATTAAAAAGTGACTATAGCTGGATATCAGTATCAGCATCATCATGATAATCATTCGCTGACATATATTATTTGGAAAATGACAAACAGCATAATGTTGCATAACGACCCTGAAGAGAAACAGATACTGCAAATCTGCAGTAAAGTTTGGAGGGGCCAAATACATAGGCCTAAAGTTATATCTCATCAACAATAAAACAATGGCAATTGAAACACCTTAGGCTAAATCATAAAAATGTCACTGTGAATTCTCAGTTACAGTAGTACCACAGATACGCTGTTCCCACAAAGGTTTGTCAGGAGAGCTCCAGATAAACCACCCCGTTTTTTCCCACCTCATTTATATTGCCTATCGTTGTTAACTTGTTAAAGCTGCTCAGCCAGTGTTGATAGGATACAGGACGGCTTGTGCAACCAGGACAGCCGTCACCTGCCCTGCACGATGCAATGTGTCGAGGACACAGCCTCCACAGAACCCAGCACTAATTACAAACTGGAAGGCACAAACAGATCTGAAATCAGCGCTCCGTGGGTTGAGTAGTAGGCTACAGCTTGACACAGGCACACTGCCACATCTTAAGAATCGACAACTCACTTGGAGCACTTTTCCTGGGCTGGAAAACGGCGGAGAGCAATTTTTGCTTTCAGTTGTTTTACACCAAAGGTAAACCTCAATATCAATACTGTAAAAAATCGACATGTTATAAAATAAATCGTCCCTGTGCAAAGCTGTGTATGTGACACGAGCACTCTCACAAATTCACAGAAAGGGACCCAAAGCGTTTAGAAATGCATAAATAATGCGCGTTAAGGTGAAGCGAAAAACTGTCTGGCAACAGCAACGGCAAATTCACCTTTAAAGTTAATATCTCAGGAATCACACCCAATAATTCACTTTATATAAACCCGAATCTCTTATTATGTAGGCTGGACTGGACCACCGGTCTCTGCTTGTACATACAGTGTGAGGGCAATATTTAGACCTATAGACTGATTGAAGATATAGACTATCTTGTTTTTTGCCAAGTATGGCACATCACACAGAAAAAAAGCATTGTCTTACCTTCACGCCATAAGTTTCACTGAATCTTAGTTTTTACAGCCACCGACTGTTAAATCCAAGAGCATCCACACTTAGCTCCCACAGTATCCTTCATTTGGTTTGCACATTGTTTACTCTTTATAAATGAACCGAGTCGGCGCAGCGGCTCGGTTGCGAGGTATTAGTACAGGCTGTTAGGGAAAGAACTGCACTGGTGAAAGCCCCAAAATACATACAAATAAAAAAATAAAACTGCTTTAAATACAGTAACTGTTTCCTGCTTGTTCAGCGAAAACCACGAGGAATGCTTTTCTTCAGTTTCGGTATTCAGAGAAATGAAGCAGAGGCTCATTTCAGTGTCCAGGAGCTTTACGCACCGAGTTACCTTCTGTACTGACGGAGGCAGGAGACGCGGTGACTGTAAAGAACTGTGGAAAATCAAGGCGGGGTTACATCTCTTTAAACCCTGGCAGGGACGTATGTTTCCTTTACTGTCACCGGCATGGGTGAAACCTTATGTTTTCCTCACATTTTTCGGACTGCACACTCTACTTTGCGCAATAATTGGTTAGTCGTTGCAAAAAGGTACAAACGTGGACATAGAGTATTTAATCCTCGGATGGTAGGCTGCACGACATTTGAACGAGAAATCGTTTGTTTATAACTGAGCACACATTCATGTTATGACCTGTGACTTGGTGCATTGGTGCAAGACGTGGAATATGATGATGTAGTTGGAAATTAAAGAAATAGTTGGACTGTGATGGACCTATAGACTTATATTAACAAATCTCTCCCTCTCGTTCTTTGTTCTTTCTTTCTTAGAAAATAAATAATTTTAATGATGGTTACTATTAATACATTTCCTGCATCAATAAACCCTGTCGTTATTTAAAAACTGATATCTCAGTCCTCAGAGCTCTGCTGGCTTTCATTCTTGCCATGTAATCAGGAGCCAGTTTACATAGGGGATGTTTTGTCTTGGCAATTAACTAGCTGGAAGGATGGAAAACCTGTAGTATTCTGTGTCCTGAGGACAAGTATTGAGAAACAATGTACCATGAATTTCACATGACAGCATTTATTCATCATTTATTTCGACCAGTGGACTTGACACGCATCCAACACAAATTATACAGACCACCTGCCCCAGACTGTGCATAAAAAGACAAGTACAAACCAGGAGAAGAGCAGTTTGATTACTAACTTAATAGTCTCGCATCAAGACCCACTTTTCAACTTGTTGCCTTGCTCTTGACTACCTCCCAGGTGTTATAAGGAGTTATGACACAGAAAATGTTGGTGTTTTTTGTATGAAGTATGTCAGAAATAGCACATGAGCATTTTCAAGTGCCGCACACATTTTCCACATTCTGTACCATTGGGTTTCTGTCTGTAATCATAGTGGTTTGTTGTGTCTGCGTCCTCCTGGAAAGCAGCATGGTTCCAGTGATGCTCTTTATTCCAGATCTCATCATTTTAGAGCTACCATTATACACACATGTGTGTTAAGTGTAATCCTGTAGACTTTCAGTATTTATTTTCAAGGAACTCATGGATGCTTTTATGATATAAATTCCTGCCAAACAAGTCCATCTGTGTGTTTAACATTTGTTAAATTGTGCAGTGCTTTTACATCATCTTACTCTACTCCTTCCCAGGTGAAACTTAAAGCACAACCTGGCTAATATGTGGTAACACAATACAGTATAATCAATAGAGTACCTTGTTCTCATTAGTAGAAAATGAGGCTGAGCACCTAACAGTGCTGTACTGTCAGGGCCTCTCAGTAAGATTAGCCGATCAACTTTTTACCCTTAAACTATATCCATTTGACATTAAAATAAAATAGTAATCGGAGACTGTAGGCAAAGAAACACAATCACTTGAAGGTATAATGGAATTAGTGCCAAAAACACATAAAGAAAACAAAAATTAAATCATTGCTGATGATATTAATGTATCTAGGATTACTGGCAGAAATGTAAAATAAGTATATTTATAAGTACTGTATTTAAGGGCCCGCAACCCCCAATGGGAACAAGCGGTAGACAATGACTGTATTTAAGGAGGTACTTTATTTGTGGATTTTATATTGGGTACTTCCATGTTGACTTCTTCTCCACTACACACCAGAGGGAAAAAATGCAGCTTTTACTCCACTACATTTATCTGATGGCTGTAATTACTGATTCATTTGTAGATAAACATTTAACATTCAACATGAGATACTCTCAAGAAATTTGATAAATTGTTATAGATTCAACTAAAAAGTATAATGTCATATTATATTTATTATATTACCTACAGCTTTACACAAATATTTTACAATAAGTATTTTTACATGAGTATATTCTAATGCTAATTCCTCCGCTTTGTGTAGGAACAGCCTACACATCTCTGCCCCCTAAACCCCTCATAATGCCACACAAGTGCCCAATTTATTCTGTTCTGATAATTGTTTTTTCCCTACTGCAAACACTCCGAAGCCACTAATATTACCTGATGTAATTGCTGTATTTGCTTCCATGTAAAATCCAGCTGGATGCTGAAGTCTGAAGATATTTTTCAGGACTGCCAAAAGGCATCCTGGGATGGTAATTGAGAGTAAGCAACACAGACTGAGGGAACATAGGCTTGATGAAGCAAAAAGCAAAATTACAACACCCAAAATCCTCTCAATGAAATATCACAGATTAGTGATACAACCAGTGTGGAATTTTCCTCTGTGGGAAGCAGCCCTTCCCTCACAGCGAATGGCTTCTCCCACTTTTGTGTTCTTGTGAGTACATCTGTACTCAAGCAGAGAGCCAAATCACAGTCTAGACTGTCTCACTCATTCACACATAAGCATACACCCATACGGTACACACACAAAAATGCACAGTTGTTGTGGGAGGCACAAACACATCTAACTGCTGACTGCCATAATGCAACACCGCAGCCTGGTGCTGTCTGATATGGCCTCTGTTATCTTGAGTTGATGAGTGGATGTTGGCAGAATACTAAGTAAATTACAGCAACTTAAATGACAGCGCTCAGTTCGTGCTGTGTTACATAGCGTGTTTCACCCTCGTGTCATGCTAATGAAACGTTCCATAAGCCACCGAGGATTTCTGTCAGCTGAGAGATCCACAATATTGCTTATAATCTTAATGTCAGAGGGTAGGGGGTAATTGGCATTAACTTTTAACCTCATTTTGAACAGGACTTGGGGAGAGAGACTGTAGATAGATGGGCTCCTCTCTCAGCCTGGCTAAGATACAGAGCCACCACAAGTGAGTGGATGCCGACTTGAGGTGAGCCGGGGAAAGGCACAGACCTGGCAAGAAGGAGGAAACTATGACACAAACAACAAAAAGGCTCTCACTCCCTCTATCACTCACATGAACACATACAGCACTCAAATTTTTGTATACAAAACATATGAAGATCTTGTAAAATATGATGCTTTGTTAAAAATATAACTACCCAAGTCAATTCATTGATTAGTCGATTGACAGAAAATTCAATGTCAACTATTTTGATAATTTTAATGTAATTTTTAAATGCAAAGATGCCAAAGAGTTCACGGTTCCAGCTTCTCAAATGTGATTTGTTACTTTTTCTTTTTTTTTCTTTTAAATAATTTTTCATAATTTTGAAGTTTGGAGTGTTGGTTGGACAAAACAAGCATTGTGAAGGTGTCACTTTGGGCTCTGTAATGATGTGATGGGCATTTCTCACTATTTAAGAATTTTTACAAACCAAACAATCAATCTATTAAATTAATATAAAAAAAATATATTACCAGATTAATCCATAATCACAAATAATCCTTTGTTGCAGTCCTACACAAAATAGTTTAGATCCACCTCAATCAACTACAACATTAAAATCCTGCTTTTACATTAATACATAGGTAATAATAATCAATTGATATAATATATAATAGTATAACGGTCACAGGGGCATTGAGATTACTTTTAATGCTGTAAGTACAGTTTTCTGATTATACTTACATACTTTTACTCAAGTAACATTTTGAACACAGGACTTTAACTTGTATCAGGGTATTTTTACAGTGTGGTATTAGTTCTGTAGTATTACTTCCTCCACCACTGCCATTTAGTGAGGTCCTTAAAGTGAATCATATCTTATGCACCAGCAGTCATCACTTCAAAATTTACTTAATCCTATAAAGAATTTATGATACTACCCCTGGTTAGCACTAAATAAGCATGTGTAACATCCTAAGATTGACACTGAGGCTCGTTCCCTGGTTGGCACTCACACTATAACCTTACATATTGTGTTGGATGAGCGAGAGAGAGAAAGTGGCAGAGAGTTTTGGCATGACTGCTAGTTTGGAAGATGGTGGTGACAGCAGAGGCACCACAGAGAGGAGTTAAAGAGAGAGGACGAAGATAGAGAGATGAAGGCTTGGACGAGATAGCCAGATATGAGAGATGTACTAGCAGCTCCCTTTCCTCCAGGGAGAGAGGAGAATTCGAAAAATAAGGCTGGCGATGTTCGATAATTTTCTTATTGTAAGCAGATCTCCATAAAAAATTCCACATTCCTTCAATACCATGAACATGGGCACTGTGGTTAATTTTGAGTCTGTCCCACTGACTAGTGCATCAAATGTGTATTAATCTGCGACTTGAAAAGTAGTCCCCAACAAAAGCACAACAAAAACTAGTTCCCAGCTGTTTTAGAAAACTATGTTGCCTTAGCCATGCTAGTGGCATGGCTCTAGGGATGGCAATGTCAGCTGGTCAGTCAATCAGTCGGTCCACAAATTTGGTCCTGAATATCGCAACAGCTATTGGATGGATTGCCATAAAATTTTGTGCAGACATCCATTGTTCCCAGAGAATGATTCCTAATGACTTTGGTGATTTCCTGACTTTCCATTTAATGCCACAAACAGGTAAAACTTACCCAGTGTATCTTGGCTTCTATGACATGGATTCAGGCAATGAGTATTTGGTTCCCAGATAATGACTTTTCCTTCAAGGCCACCAGCAGGTTGAGATTTTTGGTTCAGAATAAAATGTATACCTAAATTATGGATAAATTGCCATGAAATTTGTTACAGACATTCATGATCTCTACAGGATTCATTGTAATAACTTCTGTGATCCTCTGGCGTTTCATCTAGTGCCATCATCTGATCAAATTTTTTATTTTTCCTGCTACTTTGGTTTATATCGCTCAGTCTCAACGGTACTCTTTGTTTGGTGCTAATTAGAAAATATCAGAATGCTTAAACCTATAACTAAAATGGTGAAAATGCTAAACATTATACATTGCTAGCATGCTGATATTATGGCTGTCGACTAAGATAAGATAAGAACATGGTGTAAAATAGCTGTAAAACCAAATAAACCACTTCCTTTGCTCACTTATTCCTTTTAGTATAGTGCTATGCTACAAGTAGATAACCCAGCATTGTCTTCCTCCAGTAGCAGAAGCTGCTTGGCCTGAAAAAACACAGATATGCTGTATATGGTTTGAACTGAGAATCACAAAGAGGGAGGGAAGAGAGAATGGCAGAAAATAAAATTGAACTAAACTACAAAATGGTGATAATAACTTTAAGGGAATTTAAATTATAAAACATAAATGTATGAGTAAAAAAAGCATTGCAAACCACAGAAATTTGAGTGCAAAGCTGCTTAACAACATACAATCAAGATACACAGCATGTGTAAAAGTAAAAAAGAGAGCGAGAAAGAAAAGAAAAGGAAGATTAGACAAACTATAAAATGGTGATGGTAAAGTGGATATAGATTAAAAAATCTAAATAAATTAGAAGAAAAATCACTTCGCGCCGCAGAGATTGACTGGAGAGCTTCTTAACGTTTTCTTCCTTACACAGATACTGATTTAGCTTGTACACTGATTTAGCAGAGTAATTATGCATGTTAGAGGACATTATGGAGGAAAGATGTAGCCAATGTCAACACAAGGAAGAAGTTGCTTTCTGCAGGCAGAATCTATGTTTATTTCATAAGCCTGTTTAATTGTACCATTTCCTCTGCAATGTGTGATTGAACTTATTGCAGTGGAGTGGAGCTTTAACGCGTTCATGGCAACTTTCCATCTTGTTTCAGTGTTACATTTTATCAGATGCTACAGCCGGGCAGGTAGAGGGAAGTGGGAGGAAGCAAGAGAAAGAAATGTCCTGAATGAAATATAAGTGTACGAGGAGGAGGAGCTGTAATGTAAATAATTGATTCTGGAAATGTTAAAATCTTATCGGTTCCAGCTTCATCACTTTATGATGGCCAGGCACTGAATCTTTGTCCATGAAGGGAATCTGATGCAAATTGTGGCTTTGTCAGAACAGGGAGACAGAGGAGTGTTAAGGCAGAGAGAACAGAAAACAGTCTGGTAATTGTGAAGCTCAAGGTCACTCGTTGCCGAAGCTGCCAAGCCGAGCAGCATGTGAACAGTATGATGGGGCACTGTGGAGCTGCCTTTGCATTCACAAACAAGCTTGTTAGCCTTATGGCCACCCATGGCTGAGTGCCTGCAATGCATTTGTTAAGATGCTTTCATGTATCCTGTTCCCTTTGCTTGAAACTGATTGCAGACTGATTTAAAATTGAAAAAAAAGCTCTTCCCTCAGTGAGTTTGAAGTGATTACGCACAATCCAGAGGCCAAATGGAAAAGTAGCTGTTTAAGGTTTGATTGAATCCAAAATAAATTCATATTTTTGCCTTTGTTTGCACTTGGCTGTAGTTGTAGTTGAAATAAAATTTTTGCTCATAGATAGATAGATTAGATTAGGTAAATTAAACAATACATAACTATATATGGCAGCCTCCTGGCTGATGCAAGGGAAGGTTTAATCATAGTTGAAATTCAATATAGAGCAGACAGCCTATACTACAGCCTATAAACAGAAGATAAAAATAAAACTGTAAATACACTGGAGAACATAAACAATCCAACCTCATGCACCATATTGCTGTTAATGGCAGCATCACTGTCTATATTGACTATATTGCGCAGCAGATTGGAGCCTTGCCTCCCTTCAGAGGCTTCACTGGTGGTTTAATCAGCCCCCACGTGGGCCCCATACCACAGAGGGACACGTCGTGTTATATTGCAGGACTTTTAGTTATCATCCCTTTCTCACCTCTGTCAGGCAGCTGTGCCTTAGTGGCAGAGCGGGTCGTCCACCAATCGGAAGGTCGGTGGTTCGATCCTGGCTACCCCCCAGTCACATGTAGGAGTGTCCTTGGCCAAGACACTGAACCCCAAATTTCCCCCGAGCACTTCAGCTGCCCACTGCTCCTAATAATTAGGGTGGGTTACATGCAGAGATTAAATTTCACTAGACATTGTACTGTGTTTATGTGACAATAAAGTTTGAAGTTTTTTTTATTAGCTCATTCAGCATAACTGGATGCAAGTAGATGAACCTTGGTTGATTATTGTGGATCTTTTCAAAGGCTAAATATATTTACAAACAAAAGCATTATATTGATACCTAAGCCTGTGATAAATACAAAAATAGAAGTGAAAAAAAATACCACAGTGGTGCACATGTCATGTTATATTTAAAAGCTAAAAATAAGCAGGACCATTTTTTTTGTGCATGTGAGTTTTAAAGGAATAGTTTGAAGTTTTAGGAAAAATGCTTATTTGCTTTCTTGTTGAGAGTTAGAAGATCGATACCACACTCATGATTGCACAACATGAAGCTATAGCCGTTAGCTGGATAGCCTAACTTAATTTAAAGACTGGAAACAGGGATAAACAGTTAGCTTGGCCAAATGTAATGTAAAAAGTTATGTTTCATTCGTACAAAATCAGAAGTTTAAAATGTTAGGATTTTATGGAGGTTATGAGTTCCTAGAGTCTCTGTGGGTTTCCTGGCACCCTCATGGTGACAAAAAGACTCAGTTCATTACAATTACAATTAAACAAACAAGATATAATGTGTCAATTACTGTGCTTTAGGAAGGCAGATTTTGTTATCTTTGGACAGAGCCAGGCTAGCTGTTTCCAGTCGTTATGCTAAGCTAAGCAAATTTGACCATCTTAATATTTAAAGAACCAATGAGAGTTGTAAAGATCTTCTCATTTAACTCTGCTAGAAAGAGAATAAATGTAATGTAACAGATAAAAGCGTTAATGTAGTAAGATCGCAATGCATATACCAGCATATATATGCCACTTGGCAGAGGATTGTTGTTGTTACACCAAATATCTTTAGGCCGCTGGTGCAAATCCGGCATCCTACTGTACAAACACTGGTTGAAGATCATAACTGTTCTCACCTTATATGACATGTACACTAAGTAATTAAATCAGTCTCCCTTTGATAGCTCAGTTGTTAGAACAGAGGACTGTAACTAATAAACGTGAACTAGTTAATACATTGATATTTAGGCTGATGTTGCAGAAAAAATCATCAGTTACCTTTGAAGGCAATCATGTTACCGGAACGCACTTGTCTTCTCCAGTTAAATTGCCTGGGATCCTTTTTTTCCATGTAAATGCTGACAACTCCTTCATATAACCATTAGAAACGAATCAAGGTTTTAACACAAACACACTGCACAAGCCTGTCTACTTTGAGCCTACTAATAGTCAGTGTAGGCTTGTGTTTGAGCTTTTTCACGTTCATAATACTGCTATGGTTGGAGATGCTTATGCTGCTACCCACACATGTAGAGAACCACACTCACACGCCATGGTATAACCTACCCACTGAGATTTTGTTTTGAACACCGACCCTCATCAGTGGTGATGCGAGAACAAACAACAGTTTTGATTTCCCAGAGTCTTTCCTCTGGTCTTTAACCACACAAACACAAACACATCTGTGACCTACTCTGCAATCCAAAGGAGAGTATGTGGGACAAAGGAGAAAACAGCTGAATTGATTTAAAGAGACACAGTGTGAAAGGAAAAGACATAAGTAAAGTTAAGATCGGGGAATTGTTTGAAATGCTGTGTTTTTCTTTTTCTCTAAGCTTCATTGAATCACTGTGGCTGCAAAAACATGGTTTCCGCATTTAGCTTTCACAAATGTCAAATGAAAGTTGTGTATTCAAGGAAGACATCTGCATCACTTAGAAAATCTCAAATGTACTATGTCTGTCGCTGAGGTCTCATGGAGGATAATACATGAGTGGAAAATGGCTGAGTTTAAGTGAGTATCATCCAGAATGCAGTCATCTATATGTCTCAATTTTTCTGTTTTAGCAAGTTCTGTCATTTTGTGGAAAAAAGTGCTCACATACACCATTTCTCCTGAATATTTCATTTGAACATTTTATCCATATCTTGCTGCTTGCAACAGCCCTCTATCTCCAATATAATGGATTGACTCATTATTTTCAACCTCTGCTTGAAAGAGCCTCATTTTCTTTTACAGATGCAGTGGCTGAGGGAAATATGCTGTCTACACAACAGTCTACACAATATGATTCGTTTCAATATACAGTCCTGACAACAATGATTAAACTACAAAGCTTCAAACTAAAGTGCTTGTTAATTCTTCTGAATTGCCTCTCTCCCAGCTGTGGCCATGCTTTTTGGCATTCGGATGAACACCTTTTTTTCAACACATCATGTCAATAAATCCTGTTCCATTTGATGAGACATCATTCTTGTTAGGAAAGAACACAGCTGAATTCAAAAGAAGTAATTTTTCTTCTGTTCAGAATGAGGAATTACTTCTGTTGTAGCTGACTACTTCAACAAAAATTAAGTAGTTGGTTCCTAAGCTTGGCATCCCTGAATGTAGAGGACAAAGTAGGGATGAAGACTTTTCTATTTTTCAGAAAAGTTTGGTCCATTAAAGAAAGGAAGACACAAACAAACAGCAAAGGAAACAAAAATACATGAAAGAAAAAACAGCCAGATGAACAGAGGCTGATGGTTTGGAAAGACTGGCGGACCGACAGACAAACACACAACCTCGGGTAATGAAGGCGGCAGGAGTTGAAGTGCCCTCAGTAGCAGAAGGATAAGGATCTTTATTTTAAAGAAGCCAACTCTTGACTATAATTGGGAGTTAGTGAGTGCTGAGAAGTGAGCCTATGATGTGATCATTAGCCCAAGTATGTAGGTTTCCTCCTGAGTGAGGGAGGGAAGAGAGAAGAAGAAAGGAAAATGAGCAGGGATGGCGAGACAAGTAAGAACAAGAGGGAAAGATTTCTTTAGACCAGCTTGACGGTACCAAAGTGCAAAATCCCAAGTGTCTGGATGGAGAGATGGATGAAGAAGGAAGATAACGGTCAGACTTGTCAGAGGTGGGAAATATCCAAGAATAATCAGATTCATTCAGGACACAGACTGACACTCCATCCACTAAGCTGTGAGGAGTAAAGGTAGAGTGCAACAATTCATCTATATCAGAAAGAGCTGTGGGGAGCACCTGGTGCTCCTTGTGCTGGACTGTATGGCAACATAAGAAATGGGGCCATTGGTGCTCTGTTGCTCAGTTTGGTGAAGGCAGTGGCTGGATACTGTTTGAGAGACGGATGCCTGAGTGCAGATCAAAGGGATGTGCTTTCACAGTGTGCCAACTTCATTTGTTGGATGAGTGGTATCTGCTTTAACACCACAACAATAGAACAAAACCACTGCCAATCACATTAAAGGTTTCATTACTGCTTGTTGCAGTGCCTTTTTCTCCTCGGAAATCGAAACATGCAGCAAGGCACAGTCGGGCAGACATTTGAAACAGAGTGATTACTGGGTGAAAATGGGCATATTACAGGTTCGCCTCAGGTCCTGACAGTACAGCGGTGGGGCTGATAGTAAATACTGAGAAAGGTACTGTAGCTGCTACTGTATATTATACACTGAGACCACATGATCTGCTGGGAGTTTCTACTGTACTAACCACTAATATGTGCAGTGTTGGTGATTGACACATTACTTTTTTCAATAACGAGTAGCGTAAGGAATTACAATTTGCAATTCAGTGATTACATTACGGATAATAACGCTCTGTTTCTTTGACAGGGTTGATATCAGTTAGATGTCTCTGCATTGAGTGAAGAAAGTGCTGTGGAACTTGTTAGCTTAGCAGAGGAGCTGAAGGTGTGGGGAGGCGGTTTGCTTACGTTAGCCAATGGTAAGCTTACATTTAGTAATCACCTTATTTTAGTTTGAGAATGTATGAACCCTGCAGCTTAGCTGTGAGGACTGGACTTCTGAAGTGTTGCCACGTGCAGTTACCGGGGCTAATGCTAACATAAACCTAGGCTGACTGCTTGTTTCCTCAACGTCTTATTTCTATACATAAATACAGAATATGTGACATGGAGACTTTGAGGTTGTTTAAAGGCAATTTTGACGGAGTTAGACTGAGTGATGGAACTAATGTACCTAGTAACTACCTGCTTTTGCTGTTGGGATATTTGAAAACTCGCTTAATTAATTTTTCATTGACTAATATGTAATATGCAAATGATTATGATTTTCAAGTAACTCACCCAACACTAAATATGTGATACTGAAACACAACAGCCCACAAACTTGTTAGAGAAAAGTTAGAGTAATTCTTCCTTGATTCATTGCCATCTATCTCCCACATGAAAGGCCTTTGCCTTATACCACTGGGAAGAGCCATAGACTGTGAGATTTTGCCACCTGAACACAGTTCCCTTTAATTAGGTTACAATCCACTGCTCCAGCTAAATATTTTATTTGGTAGTGAAGGTCACGATAAAGCTCCGTATGGGATGTAATTTGAGAAAATGTTTTAATTTATGCCTGCAATTATCAAAGTCAGGCACTGTGACCAAAGCAGGCCTTGATTCTGCATTACTCAATGAAAAAGTATCAAGAGAAAGGCCTGGGAGCACAGACTTCTGTGAATGTGTCAGCAAACAACAAACCTGAAAGATGGAGAAATGAACCATGTCTAAAACATGGGCCCTCATAGACAGTTCACCCTGCCCATGCCAGCTACATCACAGGAAGTGGAACTGAAGCATGCACAGTCCGAGTCAAAGGCCATGCATTGATTTTCATGACAGTGTAATGGCTGCACATTTCGGTTTAGACTTAACCTGCTTACATTACAACATTGCCCTTTTTGGCCTCATTCCTTTCATGTCTAGGCTTGGACTGTGGTTATATGCCGCCTCACAGAAGGAAGAATTTACTGTGTAACACTCACTGCATCTGCATCTTTAGGATTATTCATAACCCCAAAACACTGAGAAGCTGTGATCTGTATTTACATAAGGAGTCTGGACCAGGCAAGAGGTCTCCTTGCCCAGGGTGTGTTGGTGTTCCCGAGTGCTGTCTCCTCTGACTCTCGACATGCATCCTCAGGCAACCTATGTACTGCTTGCATTCGTCCATTGAGCCTGTCAACTTCAAAACTGTCATGCTGTCTCTCTCTCTTTCTCACTCTCCATTTCTTACTTTTGATCTCTCGTTCCTCTTTCTCACTTTATCATGTGGTACCTCCACTGTCACTGTCATCTTAGAGTAGAAAGTCATTTTTTGTGTCTTGCCTTTTCCTCTCTCCCTTCTTCTTTGTGCCATCTCTACAGCACTGTAATATCTCTGTATATTGAGTGTATTATGTCTTCTCACATATCAGACGTTTTTGTCAGGAAGTTTAATGTTGCACTGATGTCAGCGCGTCCATTGGGAGAACTCATAGTAAGAGCCCATCATTCTACTCTACTATAAAACTGTATGTGTGGTATGTGTGTCTGCAGCTTGTGTGTTAATGAGTCTTTAGTGTCCTTTTTGATTGGAGCACAATAGCATTCAACAGCCACAGCTCTGCCTCTGCCATATTAATGCTGGGAGGCAGGAGAGGATAGGGAAAGGATGCAGAAAATGGATTCAAAAAGATAGGAGGAGAAGCAAAAGAGAGAGATAAGAGGATGGGATGGGCAAGGGGCCAAGGGAGGATTGAAAAGAGGCACATATGGATGCTGGGGGGAGGCCATGAATAATATGAAATGACACCACAAAGGAAAGATCTGAAGTACCCTGCTGTCACAGAGCTACAGGGAATATAGTTTTTTTTTTTAAATTGCTTTGGATTTAAACATGCAATTTTATTCTATTGTAATCAAGTACCATGACACCCTACAGAAGCATTGCAGCTACATGTGTAAACAACTTTTTGTATTTTTGCAGCAGGTTTAATGAGTGGGCAACCAGTGCCTTTGAAGTATTTAGTGATAGTCTTTAAAGGGAGATGTACAGTACAGTACAGAGTACTGCAGCCTCACGGGGCTGCAGGGCACAATGGGATTTGGAGCTTTTGAGGCATTGCCTGTTTTCTCTGTTCCTCTGTGATAGTGCCATTTGATTGGTGTGATTGTGTGTGGCCATGTTAATTATGTTTGTGTGTTTGAGTGTGTAATGAACTGTATGTGTGCATATGCTGGTTTGTATATGCTGGAATAACTGGTGACAGAAGTCCTCCCTACTTAATATGTTAATGACTATCACTCAGTGGGACATTCACAATTATTACAATCAATTCATGTCTTATCATATAGCCAAGACTTGTGGAAGGAGTGTCTCCATGTGGGTTGCTTTCAGGGATAAATATGTAAAGAATAGTCCACTAACACTGTTTATTATGGTGACTGAGGAAATAAGAGAAACCTCAAGGTGAAACTGAATAAATACTGCTGAAACAAAAACCACTGTACAATCATCTTATCAAAAGCAGCAGCCAACCTGAGCATCAGAAAGAATCAGTTGGGACATTCGGTATAGTATATACAAAACACGTGTTATCAGATGGGACAGCTTCAGAGAAAAACAAAGAAGTAACAATAGCCTATTTCACATGCAGCAAAAAAAGTAGAGAATAATTGAAGGACATTGAATCAGCAGTATATACTGTAGGTATCTACCTTCCATAATCACTGCTCATTAGTACTCTATCCTTCTCTCCTTGTGCCAAAACACCAAGTACTGCATACCACAAGTTCTCCAACTAATGAGTTCAGATAGGAGGACGTGCTAGCTAAGTTATAAGTTGCATTCGATTAGACTGAATATTTTCATGTTAGTGATCTATGTCTCACTTTCTAAATACCACTGCAAAATAATTTTCAAAATCTTTGTGAGTGGGAATGATTATAAAGGACTTTGAGGTAGTTTCAATAACGAGCTGTACTGCATGTGCTTGTTTGCAAATTTAACATTTTGACATTGGCTACTTTATTGAAAATAAGACCTAGATAATGCTGAGGAAGAACAAATTATACATTTTAAATGGTAATTTACTAAATTCCTCTATTTTCTCTAACCTTTTCTGTCTTGCATACTTAGCTGACAACAAGGAAAAGACCATGTGACAGCTTGGAAAGACAGTTGACAGGAGGACAGGAGCTACTCATAACAGCAGGCTCTGTCACCCCTGTTACGGCACAAGAGCCACCCTCACTTTGCTACGAAAAGTTCATTGAGAGGAATGCTTCCAGAGTCTGCAAGAGCGGGGGTGCAAGAAGACTCGCTAACCTCCGGGTAACAAACCTTGGCATTGACACGACAATGAAATGGCTAAGAGCAAGGAGTTGGAAACCATCAATGCAGACGTGAGCCTAATCTTAAGTCTCATCACAGGGTCAGCAGAAAATAAGTTTGAGAAGATGGGCGTCCTAGTCTAAAGCTACGGAAAGGAGAAATTTGGAGTGAAGAAATAAGTCAGCAGGAAAGATATGCGTATTCCGTATTGTATCTTCAAGAATTCCCCGATGTTTTGAAGTTCCTTTGGAGAAAGCGGGTCGGATTGGAAAAGCAAGTTATCACCAAAGCCTGGCGAAGACCAGGGGGAGTGCTGATCCCAAAAGAAAGGAATTCTTCCACCTTCGAACAGTTTCGGCAAAAGTGCTTTTAACGAGTCTTGTAAATGCTTTTCTTGAGTGTATGTTCATTAATTGTTTTGTATGATTATGATTTCTGTGGTTATGTATGAAACTCTATGTGCTGCCGTCTTGACCAGGTCTCCCTGGAAGAAGAGATTAACATCTCATTGGGATCTCCTGGTTAAATATAGGATAAATAAAGATGGTGTTGAAGAACATTATGAGAGAAAAAAGACTGGTGGCAACTGAAGCTGCCCAGAAAGACTGGAAGACCAAGATTTCCCCTGTAGAAGTGGGATGCAGGGAATTTGTTGCTACAACTACGACTATTGAAGAAAATGGGAGTGAGGGGTCGCTCCTTTGACAGCTTGTACGACATGTTTCATGACAATGAATCATAGGAGAACAGAAAGCTCTTCCATGCACAACAATAAAGATGGCGTAGCGTAAAGGCTCTCTTAGACTGTGCAATTTTGGGCTGTCCCATAGAAAAGTTTTTCAATCTGAGGGAAACATCCTTTGCATTACAAATGATGGTCTTATCGAACAACTTACCTGGGCTTATCTCTTATAAACTGGAAAACTTTCAGCGCAATTCAGTGAGAGATGGTGCCAGCAAACCTACACAACTGGATATATGGCATTTACAATCACATACTATACAAACCCTGTTAAAGGTGTGTAGTACTGTGTAGTCTGATCGCGGCAGGTAAGATCTCTCTTCAAAGCAAAGGAAAGAGACAAAGAACAGTATTAATTAAAGTAGACATGCATATGCTTTATTGTTTGTTTGTTTTTTGTCAGTGAAATTTTGCAGCTGTTTTTGGCACAACTGCAATCCCATAATGACATTATTAACGGCTGTTAATAACGGCTCCACTTTATAGTTATATGTTAGATGCTTTGGTCATGGGCATGTGGAAATTTGTTGCTTGGTGGCAAGGGACAACAGTCACAGTGAGAGGTTCTGTAAAGGTAAAAGCATTGTGTGTAGTTTTAAAAGAGAAGTTTCACCAGTTCACCTAGAGTCTTTTTTTGGACTGTATGACTGTAAAGAGGAGTAAAATGCCAAGAGACCAATTGGTAATTTACTCTGAAATCAGGGATGGTAATATATGAGCACACGGACATACAAACAAACATAGTATTATTGGAAACTTTGTGTTGTTTATCACTTAACTCGTGATGAGAAAGAAATTGCTGGCATGCCATTGTGTTGTTGCCACAGAGTTCGTTTCCTGAGAGGCATTCAGTTCGGTGACATCTGCTTCTTAATTTTTGCTTTGAAATTTTTAGTTTATCCTCTGGCTTTCCAAGTGAAAGGGGAAAAGTTCACAGTATAATTTATTATGTGATTGGGGACACTAATAGATTCAGTCTGCCTGTTAAGACAAGATTAAAACAAGAAAAGCTCCCGCATAGCTCCCGAGTTTTTACCCCACAGAAAATTAATTTACTGCAAGACAAATATGTGTCATGCAGTGCATGTGTGTGTGTGTGTGTTTGTTATCGCCCTCAATTAGCAGCCTTTTACAAGTAAACTATTCTGTTTGAAGACAAATTAACCAGAAACCAGAAATACAAATACAATACCTGGAAAACTCAGTTGTCTTAAGTCCCTTGTTTATAGTCTACTATATGCTCCTATTCTGTCTCTCTGTATAGATCAGTCACAGTCACTGAAT
Organism: Coreoperca whiteheadi; assembly: GCA_011952105.1. Classification (NCBI taxonomy): domain Eukaryota; kingdom Metazoa; phylum Chordata; class Actinopteri; order Centrarchiformes; family Sinipercidae; genus Coreoperca; species Coreoperca whiteheadi. The sequence continues at coordinate 14,576,328 of CM022478.1, forward strand.
AGAGACAGACTTATCTGTGCCATTAGGAGACCTTTAGAAAATGAATTGCTCTTTTAGAATTAAAAAAAACCTTAGACACATGTGGTTTCTGTAGTGATTTTGGCCTGAGTCAAGGTTGAATAGATAATCAGCTCAATTCCTTTCATAGTCATCACCTAGCTGCATATAGTAATAGTCAATATGGGTTACATTCTTTATTTGTCAAAATAGACCCTCAACCTGGTCCTAATTTAAATTCCCTGATCTAGGAATTCACAGTTGGCTTTGTAATAAGATATGGTTAGTATTCACATTTCTGTAAAGATGTAATTCTGTTATTATTTCTTCTCATTAACCCTTTTAAGTCAGTAGTTACACACACAGGCTTTGCTTTCATGTCATCCTCAGTTTCCAGTGAAAGTGTAAAATTCATATTTTCGAGTGTCCACAGGTTAATTGGTTCAGGACAGCTGCTGAGAAGCAATTTGTCTACTACTATCGGAAAAGCCTCACCTCAGTCAAGGTCTATTCTAGTATTCAATCAAGCCTTTTCTTTGCTGGTTTCCACAGCTGCACAACAAGTAACCCGATCCAATTCAGCCTAGATCAAATTCACTCGGTTTAGTGATTTTTATGGTGCAGTGTAGTTTAAATTCACTAGGGGAAGTAAATTTGATCCACACTGCTGAGAGGTGCAACAAAAAGGTGCTGTTAGAGGAAATGTAGTATGGTGGTGGAGAGACTGTGGTAATGATGCTGTCTGTTTTTCTCTCTACTTCTCTCTGTCTTTGATATTAAATCAGACTTGTTTGTCTTATGTATGTATGTACATTCTACTTTGTTTTTAGCTTCCGAATTAGGATTGGTATTAGTGTTAGGATCCTTTCCTCTCCAATTTTTAGTCACAGTAGTTATGTGGTTCTAGAGGACACAATGTTGTTCTGTGGGTCAGTCCACCACTTTGGGCCCCTTTGGATGGATTGCTATGAAATATTGTACAGACATTCATGGTCCTTCGAAGATGAATACTACTGACTGTGGTGATCCCTGGACTTTTCGTCTGGCACCACCAGCAGGTCAAAGTTTTCATATTTTTAAAAGTACAAAAAACAAAACATTAACATTTTTAAACGGTAAGACAATTAGTGCAGTGGTGCAGAGTGCAAATGGTGCTAAAATAAATATGATAATTTAACGTGTTGTTTTATATACATGAGAAAGGTGGATATGACAATACAGTATGTACAGCATGCATAGGTTTATAACAGGTTGTGTCCAGGGTGTGATGGATCTGCAGTGATGTTTGCTGCCCGTTTCCTGACTGTGGACATGTGTAAGTCCAGCATGGAGGGCAGGTCAGCACCGATTATCTTTTCTGCAGTCCTGACTGTCCGCAGTGGTCTGTTCCTATCCTGTATGCTGGCCAATCCAAACCAGACAGCGATGCATGTGCAGAGAACAGACTTGATTATTGCAGAGCAGCACTGGATCAGCAGCTCCTGAGGCAGGTTGAACGTCCTGATCTGGCACAGGAAGTAGAATTTCTGCTGGGAGTTTTGATGATGGTGTCAATATTGGATGCCCACTTTAGGTCCTGGTAGATTGTGGATCCCAGAAACCTGAAGGCTTCCACAGCAGACACTGTGTTGTTGGAAATGGTGATGGGGGGCAGTGTTGGGGGCTTCTCCTGAAGTCCACTGTCATCTCCCCAGATTTGAGAGTGTCGGGAGAGAAAGTATTCAGTGCAATATTGCCACATAAGCTATTTGGTCACAAGATTTTGTGAAGACATTCATGGTTCCCAGATGATGAGTCCTAATGATAACCCCTGAATTTTCCTCTGGCACCACCATGATGTTGACCTTTGTGGTTTTGATTGAAAGGTCTTGACAGCTGATGGATTACCATGAAATTTGGTACAGATGCTCCCCTCACAATGAATTGGGATTACTTTGGTCATCTCTGACTGTAGCGGCATCATGTGGTTAAAATCTTATTTGGCATTCCCATCAGGGTCAGCTGTGCTGAGCATGTTACCACGTTGATGCTAGCATTTAGCTCAAACCACCCCTGCCCTGCGTAGCCTCACAGAGCCGTTAGCATGGCTGTAGTCGTGTTGTGTTTTGATAGGTGATATGGACAGATAGGTCCAATTCTGGTCATTTCAGCATTTAACAGAATGCAATTCAGAAAATTATCTTTAGGATCTTATACCAGCACTAACACTACAGTTTCATTATTGCATTATTTACATTATTACTGATACTACATTTTCTAATGCCTGAATTTAAAAATAAAAAATAAGCGCTTTGTAAACAACTCAATTCCCTAGCCATTCAACACCAAAATATTCTATTCTGTACCATTCAGCCCTTTTTGAGTCCAAGTGATTTGTTTTGTTTTGGATAATGTCTCAATACTATTAGATGGACATGGACCTTTGGTTCAACATTCCCTTTTTCCCACTGATGTAACTTCCAGCGCCTCACTAACAGTTCCTCCTCTTTCCGGGCCTTTGACGAAGATGAGGCTGATAAGGTCAGCTGTTCCCACTGGTAGTCAACTGCTGCACGGATGTGAAAGGGAAAACTCCAGCAACTGGCTGTGCTGTGTGGCTTAGCTATTGATCCAATGTGTTCATTAGTTGCTGCTCCAAATTATTAGTTAAGTCACAGAGGATGCTCGCATTCACCTCTGCCAGATAAGCTTGAAGGCATAATCAAAGTACAGAGGCCAAGCTGTGAATTATGTTAATAATACTAACTCACATGATCTGGCATTTTAAAGAGATTAAAGTTGTGGATAAAACTTCCTATGTCCTTTGCACCGTGTGTTAATTGATCCCAGAGGATTTGTGGAAAGGAGTTTTGACTTGAGTGTCGTTACGGACTTGGGATTTATTGTTGAAATAAGGGTCTCCCACCTTGCATTGAATAGTAGCAGAGAAGAGCAGCTGTTGTTTCTCACTGCCCATCTATGACGTTATCCTCCACAGATTGAACCTGCGGGCCTGAGAAGGAATTGAAGAGTTCAATTAATTGGGTTTTGATCCACAGCAATAGCGACATACTGTAACTCAGTACTGTGAGACAGGAGTTATTATTTCTAATAACTGAGGCGTGCATGTGAGAATACTTGGGTGAAGAGTGTGTGTGTGTGTGTACATTTATAATCGTGGGGGTAAAATAACATTTATGAGACATGGTGAAGCTTTCTCTATCTACTAGTGTCAGGAAGGATATCAGCAAACTACTGCCTTGGCTGCTGCACGAAAGCACCAAGCTTGTCAGAGGTCTGGCACTGTTTTAAAACCTTGCCTTTTACCCTCACCAATTTTTGACTACACAGCATAATGAAAAATATTTTCAAATCCACAGGGCTAATTTTCCTCTTCACTACTTTTGTTTAATCAAGTTTGGGGACGTTTTATTGTCAGTGCCTCTTCTCCCAGGAAACAATGTTGCAGTTAGCAACACACAATACATTTTCATTCAATCGACTGACCAGTTGTTGATGGATTGGATGAAAACCCTGCATCTCAGGCACAGTTACCTCTGAATTCAGCCAGCCTGCAATGTAATGTTCTGTTTTATGTCACTTTGTGTGGAGGGCCTCAGGTAAACACACAGCAGTGATTTAGCACTTCTCTGGCAGCCAGGTGTTCATTTCACTAACAATAGAGCTGCAACGTCATTGTGCTATGGGCCAGCTCCATCCTCTCATCACAAATTAGAAAGCGGGGCCCAGTCTCTGCCTCGCTTCCGAGTCTGACTTGTAAATGGTCTTTTTATTTAAGGCATCCTCTTTGTCTCGCTAATCAAAGATGCCTCTTGTTTGAAATGCGGGTGAATGAAATGGAGGATGAGATGATGGATAGGAGAGATGGATGGGATAGAGGAAAGGTTAAGGTATACGGTGAAAAGGGATCCTGTTTAATTCATGGATTCAGTTTTGATTAGGAGTTTTACACAGCTGGGGTTTTGGATATGTTATCCCTTTTTTTCCAGTATCAGCCCCTCAGCGATGAACCTTATTGTGTGATGACTAACACAATGCAAAGGCTTGAGTTCAGTGATGTATTTGGGAATACACACTAAAGATAAAGGAAACATCCCATATCGGCTAAAACATTAAACATTAAACCTACTGAGAAAATAAAACACGTACGTGCGTTCTCTAATGCACACAATAGGTGGGCAGAGGTATACCAGTGTTTGATCCACGTGTATGAAATGATGATGATGACATTGTGGCTGACAGCAACAGTCCTCCATTTGTTTTTTTGTTGATTCTATATCTACTTACAGTTCTACTGCATCTGTTGCTCCATCTCAGTTTGAACTGGATTTAAAGAAGAATCAAATAAAACAAAAGAGCTGAAATGATACGCTTCTCATTCAGTAGTCAGGAGAAGCTCTCTATTTGTCAAACACCTCTATCTCTTTGCTCTCCTTTATGCCAATGACACCACAGGGGGAAGATAACAACTTTGTAACGGCAAGGTTGATATAATTATACAGACACTCAGGAATCATTCACGGTGACTGTGTATATTGTCCGGAACCAGATTATGCTAAACTTAAGTGGAAAGGTTCTCCAGAGGTGCTTCAAAAGTTGTGCAGGTGCAATTTAATGTCTGACAAAGACGTTATAAACACTTGAGTGATGTGTTGTGCCAGCAGGTTTCTGTTTCCATAATAAGCATTGACTTTGGAGAATGTATGAGTCAGAGGGGAAAGATAAACCTCTAATCAAATATTGACTAAATAATAGTGTGCTGTGGCCAATTTGAATCACAGCTAGGCACTAGTATAGCTTTGCTGACAACGTCTTGTTCAAAAGCAAAAATTGGGATCCCAAAATGTCAAACTACTCCTGGAAATGTGATGTTTGCATTTACATTTCATTTCATGTTTGTTTTTTGGATGAGAAAATCCTCTTTAGACTGTAAATGACTGCCAAATCAATTATTGATGTTTAATGTGGTGTATCTGCAGTGATATTTTATCGTTAATCAACACATGACAACACTGTGCGATGATCTGTTACATTTTTAAATTGGCTTACCTTTCAAATAAAACAGTCTGGCTTTAACTCTATCTTTGGTCTGAGACTCTGAATTCCAGTTTAATTTATGTCTACTAAAAGAGAGATTGTTTGCAATCCAAAAATATCTCTCATCTCTCCTTGGCTGGAAGTCTATAATCAAGCTGGAACATGCACATTCCAGAAATGAATTAATAAGGTGTGGGCTTTTTTTGTGTGGCAAATTCAACAGCCCTGCACTGTCTAGAAGTATATGGCATGAAATGTGTGAAGATTTATACTTATGAGTGGGCTGCCCATGGTTATCTCAGAAAAGCTTCCTCGGAAGAAATGATTCAATTTCTATGGCTCCATTTGAAATGTGTGCATTCGTCTTCAGCTGCTTAAAGAAATGTAAATCGGCAGGCAGGAGAGAAAGAAATACTATGGAAACACCCTCTTAGCTCCAGCTTAGTCTGGCACAATGCTTTAAAAACCCCTTTAGAGGCTGTACCACAGTGAGGGTAACCCCTGAGAGGGGAGGAGAGGAGAGGAGAGGAGAGGAGAGGAGACGAGAGCAGAGGAGATTAAAATAAATGGTTTTGTGGTTAACAGGTTACATCAAATCATCAAAGCATAATAATTCCTCACTTTGTATTTTATCAATATGTTCCCATCTATCATAACTCTTTAATGTTAAAACAGATAGAACTCAGCCCTGGTTGAGTGACTATTGACAATCACAACAATCAATAACCTGTGTTTCTGGGTGACTGCAATGTCTGGCAGCATACAGCATGCTGCCTCTTCAACACATGGGGAATGGATCATTAAATCAATAATACTAATATCTGAGATAATTGTAAAATATAGCTATGATCAGCAACTTGCAAATCAAAAATCGCTCTCCTCATCAATTGTGCAACAGCATGTTATTTTTTAGGTGTGAGAGACTTGATTGACAGACAGAGACATTGACATTCATAAGTTGCCTTTGATTTCATGTCATCATTTGATGACATAATATGCTTTACACTAGGGGGAGACAAAGACCCTTCATAGATAGACACGCATTTTGTACTGCAGATTAGATGATTAATGATTTCAGGTCATATTTTATGATATCAGAATGAAAAAAAGCTGCAACCCTTTTGGTCATTCTTAGACAAAAGGTGAGAAATTGGTGGCTTCACGTTTTACACATCGACTACATGTCTAAAATAACAAAGCAGTGTTGTATGTGCAGACACTCTGTGGGATATTGAGCTACTAAATCCCTTTATGTCATTAGTGACACTTCATGTGATTAGCTATTTCCATTTATGAGAAAAGAAAATGAACTTCCCATTAAGAGTGTTCATAGTCACGGTTAGTCCTGTTCTTGGTGTGATGTGACTTAAAATGCTTACAAGAGCGAAGAGGTGGGGCCTGGTGGTTTAATTGCAACATATATTTGTAGAATGTGGGCCATTTTACTGGGTTGTATCCTCAGGGAGGCACATTATAACACTAGAGAGGAAAGGAGGAGAGACACAGAGAGGCAGGGAGGGAGAGAGAGAGGGTTACAGAATGGGTCTTTCACAATAGATCTCAAAGCCATAATGCCATATTGTTGGAGAGTTTATGGGATGTGTCGCACAATCAATAATCAATTTATGGGACCTTGATGGATTGATAAAGGGTTCACTTAGGCTACCTAGTTGCCATTCAGACAACATACCTGACCTTGGTAGGTTTGTGGAGGCATTTCTTCTGTTCCGGGATAGTCTATCAAGCCTTTTTCGTTCCTCTTGTAGCAAAGCATGCTGGTTGAATGGTGGCTTCCTCATATTTTGTGCGTAGTAAGTTATGAACCCCTTGTACATTTATGGCTGAGCATAGATTAATGTGTCTCAACTATAGCAGGGTAATATCATCCAGGCAATCTGCCTTGCTACAGGCATGCCTGGGTTGCTATAACAACAGCTGCTGCTATATCTGTCACTGCTGAGGGTCATGGCTAGCTACAAGGGCAATGTACATCGCATCTCCCTCTAACTGTCAGTCTTATTCCCTTTCTTTCTTCCAGTACCTTTGCCTTTTGCTGTCTTTGTTTGTCTTTGTTTGTCTCTGTGGCCTTGCCTAACTGGACCAGCTCTGCTCCCACTGAATAAAGGTCTCTGCTATACAGTACCGCACTTCAAGTACAAACAAATCGAAAGTATTTTTTGTTAGCTGCTTTTCTGCAGTGTTAATGAGAGCTGGAAACACCAGAGGTACTTATTGTGGTTGATTTAGAGCCCAAGTTTTCCCTTTCAACACCACCACAGTCAAAGATAATAGAGAGAACATAAGCCAGAACCTGCTGCGAATCAGTGCTGCATTTTCCTCTCAACATCCCGATAAAAGTCTGAAAGTGGACTCATCTTATTGTGCCATTTCAATGGCATCTGCACAATTACACCCAAATAAGAACTTTTCAGTAAACAGAGGAGCTTCAACACAGTCTGTGGAATGCATTGTATTTAATAGTTGAAAAGCAGCTCACTCACACAGGAGATATATCTGTAATAGACAGAGAACAGTGTGGTATGATTGAGTAACAAAATATATACATTTCTACAGTGTTGTACTATAGAAATAGGCACACATTTAGTCTCAATAGCAATGCTACTGTAGAACACCAGCAACAGGCAAAGTTTAAGAATGCATTTTAGAGGAACTGTAGGCAGTAAGACTTAACCTACTGAATGTGCTTTGACATTACGTGCTGAACATGGATTAAAGGTTTATATAGAGGACAGTATAGGAAAGACGTAGATGAATTCAGATCAAATGAAATAGAGTGACTTGATACAATATCATCTGCTGTTGTATATTTCCATTACTTTGTGGTTTCACTGATGCATACAGGGAGAAATGCACATCCATACAGTACAAAATGTATGCAATCCATTTTCCTTAAAAAGACTTCAAAAAGATATTGGCCAATACAAATAAAACTGTGACTCAAAATCTCAGCGTGGATCTATACAATTGTAATAAAACAAAATGAACTAAACAAGTACTACAGAGTCAGTATATATGTTGTGTATAATAGCCTTGACAGCAGTAGGACAGCATCTTTCCTTGGATCTTTTCTTTTTATAGGTTTTAATTCACAGAGGCACCACTAACTACTAACAAAATATTTACTAACTCTTTGCACAAGCAGGTCCAAATGAAGCATCTGATATTAAGTGCAGGACACTGGTGTTGTTCTTTAACCTGCTGTAATTTTGAAAGCATTTAATGTGAGATGGCTGGCACGAAGATTTAAAAAAATGAGAGGAAAAGGAGGAGAAAAATGGAGCACTTGGACATTTTTGACTGGTTCTTTAAGAAGACACTCAATACACAGGGGAGATTGTTTGGCAGGATTCCCTTGGCTGTCTGGGAATAATGATACCGTCAAAGTGGCATAGATAAGGTTGTGAAATCTATGCCTGTTTCTGTCACATGACACTGAAGTCCCATCATGATTGGCTAGTACCTACAAAGAGCAGAGAACATCTTTTTCAACATGGAATGATTTATATGCTAAATAACAAGAGGGTATCATATCAGCAATATTAAATTATACACAAATTCAACATCATCTACTTCACAAAAACAACTGTGTCCTTTAGGATTTTCATAACTCAGGAGCCCTACTTCATATATATGCAAATGCCATGCATTGTAGATTGCTATAATTTACTATCTTTACTATGCAGATCAGTGCCAGAAGAGACTGTGTTTGAATTGCATATATCTGAAAATGTTGTGCTCAAATAGAACTACTGAATGAATTAAATTACAACCAATTTTCACAGATGAGAGATCAAGCCTTTCTTGCTGTACATACTGTATAATTTGGCATGTATATAATTACCCTACATCACATATATTCTAAAAATCCTCATGGAAAATTCTTGATAGTAAGAGAGACTGTTTAATTAATGGAGAGTGAGTATGGATGAAGGACTTATGATTGAGCGAGAATTCCAAAAATGGCTGGAATGAAAGCCCTTTTGAAGGGAATGAGCAAGAGGAGAGTCAAAAGGATGTTGAAGCAACAAGACTCCACTACAGAACTGCATAGTTATGGGTAATAAAGGTACAAACAATGAGTTGAAAGAGAGGGGGATGATTTCACTGATCTGGTTCAGGTTGAGAGAGAGTCACATGTAAAATACCGTGTCACTGATAACCACTTTTATTCGGTTACAGGAGCGACTGGATTGGCTTTCTGCTCAGAGGGAATGGCTAGGTAGTTTGTCCTGCAGGCAGATTGGTAGAAAAACATATACATAAATATATTTTTATTTTATTTTTTGTATACAACACCATATACCAATGACTAGTGTTGTTCAAGGTGTGAGGCATTAATATTTGGCCCTAATTCATGATGCCACAACAATGTTGCAGAGGGAACGGATTTTAAAAGATAAAAACCATCACTGTAATGTGAGAAGAGGGGAGCTCCTGTAAAAACCACATTAACTTCATCAAATATGCACCCAATTCAATAGAGCTGCACAGAAATAGTGTAGACTAGTTTTGTGACTCTGTCAGCAAGTTTCAAACATAGTCTCATTTTGTATCTCTTTGACAGATTATCACTTTTGCCACTGCGTTCCATCTTTTCCCTCAGTAACATGACTGATATGATCTGTGCCGCTAATGCATTAGAAAATGTAACCTCAAAATTCTCTAGCCATGGTACATATCCATTAAGCCTGGGTGGTTAAGAAGCGGACCAAAAAACAGCTTCTTTGCGTGTAGCATCTCACTGTGGAATGTGTTGTCATATAGGTCAATAATGGCTGTGAGGTGGCCACAACCCATTAACTCTTCCAGCTGTAAAAACTGATGACGTTTACAGAGTAAAACACATTTGATCAGTTGATGCTTAACTTAATGTGCACTCCTGATCTGTCCTCGGATCAATAAACTTTACCTAAATGTTGAGGGCAAAGTGGGATGTAATTTTTACTTGAAAAACATAAATGCCCTCTCATGGCTTAAATGTGCTAAATGTTGCATCTAACTGTACATTACCTTCCATGGCAATTATTAACTGATTTAAAAAGGACATTATTGATTTTATGAGGCTTTACTTGCTGAATTCTAACAATGTTTTATCCACCGCACAATCCAATGCAGTTAAATGCAATCTAGAATAGTTTTGCAATAAATACCATTGCAAATCTTATATTGTTCAGTTTTAGTTGATGGAGGTGTTTATTAGGGCTGCAACAAATGATTTTTATTGTTATCGATGAACTTACTGATAGTTTTCTCAATTCATCATTTTGTCAACAAAATGTCAGAAAATACTGAAAAATGCTGATCACAATTTTCCAGAGCCCAAGGTGGCATCTTCAAATTGCTTATTTTGGCTGATCAACAATCAAAAACTTAAAAATATTTAGTTAACTATCATATTTGACAAAGCAACGCATCAAATCTGAACATTAGAGCAGCTGGACCCAGCAATGTGTGGCATTTTGATTGAAAAAATGATCAAAACAGTGTAAATGTGCGGTTAATGAACTAATCTAATGTTTCAACTCAAGTATTAATTAAATCCAATGGTTTTTGAGGCCATAGTTTGTGCCACAGTTTTGTGCCACAAGTGTACATTTTATTTTTTTTATTTTGTTTGGTAATACTTTATGTTACAGATCTACAACTTTCACATAGTTTCCTGATAATTTCCAAAGACTTTCCTCAAAAGAACTTACTAATAATTCAAATTAGTTGCTAGTGTAACCTAGAGGCAAAAATACAATTCAGCACACATGGAGAATAAAGTTTGAAATAATAAATGGATAAATGGAGCTTTTCATTCAAGGAAGTTCCTATTTTTCCCCAAATTAATAGCAAATTACATAGTTCTTTCCAGGAAACGTTGTAGGAAATTATTAGGATATTGTTCCCCTGTTAAACAGGAACACCTAACTATTGTATTAAATTATATTGCAGTATATTTCAGTAACTATTATGTTGTATTGTGTCCGCATCCTGTATAATTATTCTTCTGAAAACATACATAGTGTTTGAAATATACTGTGCAGTACTTGGTCTCAATGTGTCACTGCAGAAGTCAGATTTAGAATCAGGATTAATTGTCTGTAAAACCATAATAACTGGATCCTCAAATGTGCTATGTGTATTCTTTGACTGTTCTGTTCAGGACAGGAGTTGCCTGTTCAAAAGTTCTCAACCCAGATCGACTGGCCTCGTTAACACCATGACAATCCGGTGGGGGCTGACTATGCAGGTGCATTCGGGTCTTTGTCAGTGCTGACAAGGTGACACAAAAAGTGGTGGTTCTGATGGAGCTGCAAATCCACCATGGATGTAAAAAAGGTTGTTTAGAAAAAAGGGCAGTCAGCAGTGCTGAGAATTATTCAGGCCTGTCAGGCAGTCTTAGTGAAAAGACAGATTACCGTTGCAGGAGGGTTACAAACTGATGCAGTTTAGACTCAATTACATCTCTGTCTGTCTGTCTGTCTGCCTGTCTGACTCTTTCCCTTCCTCTCTGTCCTGCTCTCTCTTCCTCTTGATTGCGTCTGAAATATCTCTTTCCGACATGTTTCTGAGATTTTAAAGCAGAAACTCAGGCATACACTAGTAACGCTTTGGCACTCACAGTCCTGGTGCCTCATAATATGAACATAGTGCCTTGCTGTGTTGTGAGTCACAGAAAAGAGAAAGTTAATCTAGGTATGTATGTGGACATGTTGACAATAGGTTTGTTTTCAGGACATACAGTGTTTCAGTCTTACCCCTACTCGTACTTATCTGTGTTTGCTTCTGACTGTGCATCAGTACATTAGTGTGAGACTCACGCTGTGTCCTGCGCCTGCTCATCAGACCTGGAGATCTTCCTGTAGCAGTAGACCATCTCCACCAGCAGCCAGAAGGTCAAGAACACCAGCAGCACATACATCATGATCTCAGAGTAGAGCGCTGTGGTGTCTCGACTGGCTGTGGAGCACAAACAACAGCAAGGAACATGTTTTATTCAGTATGCATCCTACCTCTGATCGTTTTTGTGTTGAATAGAGCAGGGGCAACTTATTCATTCACAGGTTCAAGAAAGTATGCTAAGCTTGTTCATGTATGTGCAACACTGCTGACCCACAATCCACTGTCAGTCAGAATAGAGAAGGCAATATTTGTACGGTATACTTCAACAGTTTACTTTAATTTCACTAAATGAAAAGTCCAACTCAATATATAAAATAGTTATTACTATGCAACTGAACTATGAGCAAAGCAAAGTCATGTTTTCTGGTGTGCATCCTGTTCGAAGATGCACTTGATGCACAAATGATGCACAAACTACGTTGCATACAGAACATTATGACCATACCTGTAGTACAGTGATAATAGGGCCCAAGAAGTTAAAGGTTCCCTGTGGAGTTTTCTTGTAAACAAACAAAACCAGAATGCATTGTGTGTATCCTTAAGATCTAACAAACATGTTGATTTCCTCCCCAGTGAAGCATTTGTAGAGAATGTAAAAATGTTTAAAATCATGCATTGTTTACATCTATGATTGCTTGTGAGCAGTCTTCTTTTTCACTGCTGTTGTTGCTGCATTGCTACATTTGCTGGAGCCATCAACAACTCTCTGTCAGTGGAGTAGTGTGAAACCAACGGCAGGATATGAATCATGGGGCCCGTGTATCCTCATGCGCATGCACAGTACAAACAAAACGGGGGCCCACTTGTAAAAACATTGCTCCATAGCGCTATAATGGTCAAAAACTCCACAGGGTTCCTTAAAATATGAAATAAGATGGAAATGCAAAGTCACATTGGTTATCAAGGCATTTCACAGACAGATTTAAAGATTTGAAGAGATATGATTACTTCATAATTTGGCTCATATTTAGTTTTTATCTATACCAATGTAAGACTAATAACATTATTATCAGTTCATTAAGTTATATCATTACATTTAATTTAACGGGATAGGCTCACATTTTTTTCCAAGTCTGTCTTAAAACAATACGTATGCCTTTATGAACATTAAAACAGTGCTTCAAGTGCAAATGATGGGGGACAAATTCACAGTCCTTGTTCCATGCAAAAATATATTACAAAGTTTATCTGAAATTTAAGTGAGTCAGTTAACTTCCACAGTTACACTCTTTTTAGCCTAGAATTCCCTCTTTGTGTTTCCACAATTTCACCTAAAAAGACTGTAAGTTTGGTAGATATGTTTCTCACTCACACTGCTGAAGCTTCATATTAACTTTAGATAAACTTTGGAATGTATTTTTGCACAGTCAGAAAACTGTGGATTTTCTCCATCACTTACATTTGAAATGCATTAAAAAGAGATCTTTTAATGGCCAGTATGAACAGGAGGAATGATTACAGCAAGCACAACCTGTTTCAAGGTACACATGGGCACCTGTCTACTTGTTTAAAAACATTATTGAAAAAAATGTGAACCATCCTTAATTATTCCAGGATCACTATCAGCCACTGTGAACCACTGTGCGAGTGAGTGTGTACCAAATTCCAGAAAGCCTGCTGACCAGACAGTTGACAGCTTTCACTGGTTTGATTCTGCAGTCTCTGCAAATAGAGGCTGTTAGTGAAATATGATCCCTCAGATGGGAAAGCTCAGATATGTTTGCTGTGAGTTAATCCATTCTACTACTATGGACATCCTAACCATAACATGATTCCCGAGCTGTAATGTACAGTTAACTGGCTGACAGCTTTGTGAAATTTGATACCACAGTTGTATGAGATGTGAAGAAGAGGCTTTTAAATTTGTGTGAAAGATGAAACTGTAGTATACTTTGGAAAGTTGCACTGCGGAGGATTATCACATCCAATTTGCACTCTTCTTTTTCCAGGTACAAACCAAACACTGGGATACAACTAGCCTATCTTTATATGCCTCAGATAGTGAATTGTATACCACGTGCAAGCAGATATAAATAATGTAAAGTTAAAAAATGGGGAAAATTAGGTAGTTCCAAATATACATGCTGTATTGTATATTCGATCAAGGTGGAAAATGACACGATCAGCAAGCGAGGCATTCGGTAAGCAGAATACATTACCCCTTATAATAGATAGCAAAGTAGTTGGTTTGAATTAACCCGTTCACTGACAACAGAAGAAAGCTTTGATGAACAATAAAGGCAGACAAAACAAAACATACAATTATTCATCTTTAGTACAGTCACTACAAAGGGGAGAGAAGAAAAGTGGTGTTGTTAGTGCAGACTGCCCTCACACTGATGCATCACTTAGTGAAAACAATGAGTTGGAAATATATAATAAAATGCAAAACCCACTTAGAGCGGTCTGATAAACACTTTATGCAACATTGAAGGACGGGCATGTACAGCACAAGGAGAACACTCAGGACACAGAAGTCCACACAGCACAGACAAATGATTCTACCAGGAAGAGTTGTGAATCAACACGCCTGAGATGAACCTCTCCAGTGTGCATCTGCATCATAATCATCATCATATTTAACATAATATCTGGGCCAATCAGTGTTCAAATGTGTAATACTGCAGTGAGATGATCAATTGAGCTGTTTGTTTGTTTTTGTGGTATTTCAGCTTTATTATATAGAGACACTAGAGAGTGACAGGAAAGTCAGGGGAGAGAGAGAGGGCATGACATGCAGCCAAGGGCCCGGGTCTCAGTTTTGTGGGATGTGCTCTACCAGATGAGCTACCAGGGCGCCCCAAAGCAAACTCTTTTGATTAATTTGATCTCAGTTCTGAGAATATTGGCTAACAAAACTCAGTTCTGCTGAAATCGTAAAACATGCAGGAAAAGGATATTTTCCATAGTCCAAAGCTGGGTAGATATTTTAGGTATTTTGCAGTACAACCTCTCCTGGAGACACTGCTGGACCACTACAGCCTTTATAAGAGCTTCTATTCATATTAAGGCAAAATCTGAACTATATATTTGCTTTGGTGCTATAAAAGCCTTTCTTACCTTTTTATTTTTCCAAATTTTGAAATAAAACAAATTTGTGATGCAACAACTTACAGTAAGCGTCAGATTTCAGTTGATGTCTATTTTTGGTAACCTCACACAGGTATGCCACTGCCAGAAAAACACTTAACAGCAAACACGTCTGAGGTCTGTTTAACCTCATGTGTAGCTCTGGAATAATAATAATATAACAATAACCCTGCTAAACTGATGTATCTCAACACAGATAGCTAGCTGCACTGATATGGAAACCAAGCATTTGGCCAGAAACCTGTGCACAGAACAGGGTCGGGTAACATGGAAGAAAGTGGAAAACTATTAGCCGCACCTTCTGCGTTCACCTTCAAACTGATGTTCTTGGTGATGGAGACAAAGGGTGTGAAGAAGTCAAACTCAAACTCGCGTTGTACGCGGCACTCATAGACACCGCTGTCGTTATAGGTGACGTTGATGATTTCAATGGACACATCTTGTAAGTCCTGGCTTCCATTCCAGGTCAAACGGCCCTTAAATGGTCCGTCCAATTCAGATGGACTGTTATTCTCATACTTGTATATCTAGGAGAGGGGAAAGACAAGCAGGCATGCATAAAATATGTTCCCAGTCTACGCTAGAATGAACACACAGATGACGTGTCATTTCATATACAATAATGTAGCAGCGACCTACATGAGTAGGTGGAATGTGTTTTTCATTTTCTGGCATGTAGAACCAATCCACACGTGTCTTTGCTTTGATCTCCTCTCTCTTCATACAGGAGATGCAAGTCAACTTCATGGATTTACCCAGGACTGCTTCTGTCTCCGACGGGACATCGACACATACTGGCTGGCTCAGGTGGACTGGAGGAACATGGAAATGGTACATACATTTAGGTCAGCAGCTAGCCTGATGGAAGCTCAGTAAAAATGTTCAAGTTTAAATTCTCCCTCCACTCAAAAATGTGCTGTCCTTATTGTTATTTCACTTGGATGTTTGACCTTCGCTGTGCAGAATGCTGTATGTGCAGAGTTTGACACTAGACGGCTGTTTTCACATTCATCTGCTGAACGGTGGAAAGTTTATCTGTGCTCATCTTGAATCTGAGTTTAAGATGTGCTGTTGTTTGGAGTTTGGAAGCCAATCCTGGTCCGGTATGCGACTTGAACATTTGTGATGTGGAAACTTAAAACCTCCATTGCAACAACACTGAGACTTAACCTTTCATTGAAGTAGGAGTCACCATGTTAAGCTTTTGAAATAAAAACAATCTGCTTGCTCACATTTTGCATTTTTCAATGCAGGGAAAGTAGGTTTTTTTTAAATATTTTTTAAACAAGTTAATTGAACTTTATTGTCTTAGAAATTGTTTGGAGGGAACCTTTAACTGTGAGGTTTAGTTTATCTGTTTTTACATACTAAGAATTGAAAGGTAGAAACGATATTCTGCAGTAGTTTTTCTTTTTAGTTTTTGAGTGTCGTTTTATGGGTTTATGTATAGGATTTCCTGTTTTATTTTGGAAATATATCTTTCCCTCATGTTTTTTACTTCCTGTCTTTGTTTGTGTTTCCACCCTGATTAGTTTCACCTGTGTCTCGTCCTCTCACCTGAGTGTATTTAGTCTGTGTGCTTCGCTTGTTGCTTTGTCAGATCGTTGGTGTCTCCATGACAAGCTTCCCGGCCTTTGTTTCCCTGTGTATCTGTTGGACAGTGGTTTTTCTCCTGGACCTCACCTGCCCTTCTGTTTATACACCTGATAGTTTGTTTCTTGGGACTTGGGATTGTCTGCCTGCCCCTTTACGGACTTATTGCTTGTGTTTGGACTGCCTTTCCTTTTTTGCTCTCTTCCTGCCTGACAATCCATGGACGCCCTTATATTTTCATTAAATCACGGAACTGCACCCCTCTGCCTCAAATGCCTGCATTTTGGGTCCTACTCCTGTTTTCCTGGTTCCCCTACTTTACTAACACTTACAACAGAGGGAGCTCTTCAAAACTCATCATCAATTCTCGTCACTGAATCAAACAGTTGCCCCAGAATGGGTCCACTATACTGAAAAAGCATTTCAAAGTAAAAGTGCTTAAAGATGCGCTATAATTCATCATGTACCAATTCTTTTAAGGATTACAAAGGTTTTTTTGGTCTATAACTAACTGCCACAGTCAGTGACATTTTCAGTCTTTATTCAATGACTGTGAGAATACAACCACGGACACTAAAAATTCAATTATACAGCTCTGTGAGCATTGGAAAGACTTGAGTCACAATACTGATGGCAAATCAAGATTAATTAGGCCAGTAAGCACTAATGATGGCCTATGGCCATTAGTATTAGCTGGCAGAGGAAGGAAAAGAGGGAGTGTTGGATGCAGGAAGTGTGGATAGTGTGGGAGGACAGCAAAGTATTGTGGGCAAGCAGGAAGAAGAGAAAAGATAAATAAATGCATTAAAAGAGAATAATTAGAGGAAGGCAGAAAGTGACTAACATGAGGGAAATAATTGAGGGGATTATAAACACAAAGGCAATAATCTCAGTGAGCCTGCCACAAGGATGTCATTGTGTGACTGTTGTTGTGTTGGGTCCGGTGCTCTTATATAACCCAAAGCCCCCCCGCCCCCCTTTTCATCTCCTTTATGTTTTTGTTTTTACTAGGGGCTCATACAAACACATGGAAAGGGGGGCAGATGAACAGGGAGACAGCGAGAGGGAGTCTGGGAGGAAACTAGGGAAAGGGAACAAGCTTGACCCTGGTGTCCTCTGTTCAATGGGTCGATTTATTTCGCTTAAATGTTGTCAACAGTGAGCGGTGTTGCACTGTGCAGACGTCAGTGGGACTGCTCTGAAACTGGGTTTTGAGTTCACAGCCATTTGGAAGGTTCACAAGCCATTAACAAGGCCCGCAATTACTCATCTAGGCATCTATGTAAGCGGAAATCTGATTAAATAAGACATGCTACATTCACAATCAAACAGAGATATATTTGAACGTCTTGTACGGTTATACTTACCGACAAAAATAAAAAGTACCAAAGTTTGCAGATGAACTCTGGTTTGAGTTACCATATTAAGCTCTTTCTGTCTGGAGCTGCTGGTGGACAGTGTCCCTTTTTCGAGAAACCCTTAAGTTGTCTTCGCACAAGGCCAGGAGTGAAATAACAGGAGTTGTTGAAATGACTCCAGGACCACGGACAGCGCTTCCCCTGGGCAGATGAGCGCGCAGGTAACTTCCCTCGACTGGCAATCCAAGCTGTCTGCTAAAAGGCAGGATTTCTAACAACAAAGGGTATAAAAGAGTTGTAGAAGCGAGGCTTCGAAGTCTTTACGTGCTCATCTCTGAATTTAAGTCTCCTAATAACCCCCGACTCGCCATTCACCATCTATCCAGAAAGAACTAACTTAATGATTCACTCCAATCGGTGAAATTAACAAGTCCGTGATGCGAGACAGCTACGCGATTGTCCTTCGCACACAGCTGCTGTCCTTCAGTCCAGATCCATCCAGAAGCACAGCAAGGAAAAGAAAGCAAGCGAAGAGGAGGAACCTGTGGATTCTCAAAAGCCGATTTAGTTACTGTTACGAGATCTGGAGTCTTGTTTACACGCAAACGGCAAAAGCAATGATAACGGTTTTCTTATTTCACCCCTCAAATAACACTATTGATTGTTTGAAGTCTATTTCCTCCATTAACGATGACTGATGACATTTCCCAGCCGCGGCTCACTGCCTTTGTTTCCCAGCAGTCACTTAGCGCTGGCAGAGCAGGGGCTTTGATACGCATGCGTGAGTCACTCCCTCGTATACTACATTGTGCATGACCATATTATTGTCTTTGGGAAGGCCTACCCAACTCATCATGCAAGCCTGTTTGCATTTGATTTTCTTTTGACTGCTGGAGCTAGACAAACAAAACACAGCATCTCATTAAGTAGATATAGGAACCTAGTGCAAATCATTTTTACTAAAGCTTAAGAATAACAATGAGACAAAACTGACTTTGCCATGTGTTATATAATCTTGTTTAGCAGCTGCTAGCAGAGCTCTTTCATT
Organism: Coreoperca whiteheadi; assembly: GCA_011952105.1. Classification (NCBI taxonomy): domain Eukaryota; kingdom Metazoa; phylum Chordata; class Actinopteri; order Centrarchiformes; family Sinipercidae; genus Coreoperca; species Coreoperca whiteheadi. Next base: position 14,595,360 of record CM022478.1, read on the forward strand.
TCATTCAGGACATTTCATGTTTTACACATCAGTACTTGCATTATTCATTGCGTTACCCCGAGTCTTAGTCCAAAGATGACAATAGGACCAGTGTTTGGACATGGCTCACAGGATCAATTGAAGTCTTTCAGTTAAGCCAGAGGTCTACAACAGTCTGGCTGAAGAAATAGAGGAATGTAGGTTTACAATGTGTACATACTTTACACAATATGCATGCATATCTACATTTATCCACACATAAAGGCAAAAAACTGTATTGCACATGCAAGAATTCATAGTCTGGATCCGTACCATCATATGACTGCTAACCCCATACACAAACTAATCTATATCTCTGGCTTACTGCAGCAATGAAACTGATAAAATACTGTGCAGGACACAACCCACTAATCTAATGATCTTCTCCTCTGGAGTTTAGCCTTAAAAGGGCCTGACCTTTTCTGCGATATTCTGTCTATATTTGGGTACAAAATCTTTTATACTGTATGACTGCTCTTCAGCAACAATTGCCTCTCTTTCATTTTCTCTCTTTTTAATTTCCTAATCATTCAAGTGATAAACAATGCTAAATATGAAGGGGAAATAAGAAATCTTTCAACTAACTCAGTTACAGTGATTCACTGATTCGGGTAAAAATATTGAAACCTTATTTCTGTCCATCACACCAACACAACCTACAGCAGAGGGGACTGAAGTGACTGCTGAAGAGTGTAATTATATAAAAAAAAATGCTCTCACTGAAAACTGCAGTGATTTGACTCACTTGCAAAGGCTGAAAGATGTGATGAGAATGTAATAAAATGGCCAACAGAGGGACTTTTTGCCTTTGATTCTGTCTTTCTTTGTTCTATAGACCTGCAGTACATCCAATATGAATATCAATATAGATATTCTACTATTTCTTGTCTATTACCTGCTTTAATCTATATGTATTCCCTTCTGATGAAAGAGGTATGAAAGGGGTTGTTTCTTTACAGAGAAAACCTCATAAAATAAAAAATATAAAACTAAAATATAAAAAGTTGTTTGAATTGTTGACAGGAAAGAAAATCATTTTTTTTATTAATCTGCTTCTAGTCATGATCTCCAATATCTCAACGTAAGTCAGTCACTATTCTCATAATTATATACATACATCTAACCATGAGATATTCTTTTTCTATTTTTTGGTCAACATGTCACTAACTAAATTCTTTTCTTTCATCTCTAATGTTTTGTTTTGCTTTTTAATCCCCAGTGTTTCTGAGACACCCACCAAGAAATCAGAATTACTCTGATGTTTGATGTTGTTATCTGCCAACTCTGTGAAAGAACAAAGAATAAACAGGTTGAGATGAAGCCCCGATTTGGCATCCACGGGCCTGAAAGAGCCTGTAACATCGCAGTTTTTAATCTTGCAGCCATTGTATCTAGAGTAATGAGAGGATTACTCCAGAAGGAGAATAGGAATCAAGGTTTTAAGAATTTCAGCATTGTTTTCTTTTAAAATGCTACATGTGAGGGGAAAAAGAAAGTTTGTACATTTCTGTTTTGAATTTCTTTTCTTTTTTGTATCTATCTGTGAACATCAAAATAGTATGCTTGGAGAACGCACTGTGTTAGAGCTGTAAAACACTGAAAACTGTTGAAAGAGTGAATCAACAAGTTTTGAAGTAATTCTTGGTTGTTGGTGCAGATTTTACTGTAAGAAGAGCACCAAAGCAGCAGCTGAGTGCACTCTTGTGTTGCTGTCAGCATCAGCAGTAGGCTGGCACTCTGAGGAGCATACTAAATATGGCAGGACTGGTTGAACCACATCCTGCAGATAAGGAAACCATAGCAACTGTAATGCAGTGCCATGGTGACTACAAGAGGCCTGCTGAGCGACACCCCGCAGACTCAGAGAGACAACAGGAAGCCTCAAAAACCAGCTCTTTTTTTACAGGCATCCAGTGTGTTTGACTTAGTTTCTACAAAAAGAAAAACATTTCAAAGAAAAAGGTGAATAAATAATGTGTTTTCACTCTTCATGTGTTGCTCTGCGTTCAGGTCTAAGGGCTTTCGCAACAGGGTGCACACGTGATGAATACAGCACATTTTGGGTATTTGAGGGTAAACTCCACCAATTCAAAAATAGGAAAGCAAGAGGACAGTTTTGTGTAGTAAAATTCAGTGAAACACAGTAGTAATCAGCAGTTTACATAAATGGGCTAGAGAGAGTATGTGTTTGCTCATGTATGTACGTGTGTGTGCAGGGCCCCTCGAGGATGTACTGCAGAGAGCAGATTTCTAGGGATTTGGACGGATTTCAAGATTATAACATGATTACAGCAGACAGGCATGGATGAAACATGCTGGAAACGGAGATGTAAATCTCATGTGCAGCATGCTAGAAAAACATCTTAAAGGGACAGTTCACCCCAAAATCAAAAATACATATTTTTCTTCTTACCTGTAGTGCTATTTATCCATCGTGATTGTTTAAGTGTGATTTGCCAAGTTTTGGAGAAATCGGAGAGACGTCTGCATTTTTTGGACTACAATGGGACTATATGGCGCTCAGCTTCTGGTGCTCAAAGCACCAAAAACAAAATACATTGCAAAATACAAGAGCATTGTCTCGTTCCAGAAATCATGACCCGGTTACTCAAGACCTATTGGTAGAGAGAAAATAGTTCCTACATGAAACTGTTCACAACAAATCTGTGGATTTCTTGAGTAACTGGGTCATATAATGCTGATATTTGGACAGTGTAAGGACTCTCTAAACATCTATCATTTATATTCATTCTTGATCCATCTGTATCTGTACGTACTGCATTCTACTGTCCTGATGCAATGTGAAATTACTTTGGATTTAGAAATTATACAATCTATTAATTGTATTATATTTAATAAAAACAAAAATGCTTAAGTATATATATATAATTGTAGCATGTAATTGTTTTTCCTGTTCCATTTTTCCACAAGCACACAAAGCATAACCTGCTTTGATTCCTCCCAACAACTCGCCCTTTTTTTCATCATTTTGTTTTCTATCAAATATTCCCAAACAAGAGCGGACTTCTTGGGACAGATATTTTATGTAATTCATATCTTTTATAATTGCTAAATCCAAAGTAATTTCACATTGCATCAGGAAAGCAGAAAGACAGTCTAAAAATAACCCCTGTGTTGATCTAAACAACTAGAGCAAGCATAATGTTGTTCCACTGCAAATCACCACACAAAGACTTAAATACACGTGGCTCCAGAGCAGCTCAGCATGGAATTATATGATGCCATGTCCTACTGTGAGGCAGACACACAGCCCAGATCAGTGGCACATAGCAGCTAATCTAACTGATAAGGCATATCATCTCAGGGAGCCACTGAACCACACCCCTCATATGCACAAACACACACACACAGCTACAGGGCACTGCCAGATTCAACCCAGGGGACTTGGCACAGAGCTCTGAGCTAACACTGATAGTAAGTGAAGACTTGTTCCATCTGACCTTCTGATTTGGCTCACAGCCCCCTGTAGGAATACTCACTTTCTATTATAAGACCCAGAACCCATTGAATCAGATAAACCATCGAACCTAAAGAAGGCAGCAGTTGTGCAGCATAGACATCTGTTCTGCAGCAGATCCAACAGGATTTCAAGTTTCGTAGCTACTTTAAGTTTCACTTGGTTAACCTGTTGGTTATAGAGAAAGCTCCCTACAATGAAAAGGGCTTTGAGAAGAAAGGTTAGAGGTCATGTAGGTCATGTGTACAAGACACAGAAAAGGAGAGACACTTATTGTAGTTTCATTTTAAATATTCATGAAGACATGTGGGTCATCACCTCTACACAAGGGAGATGTTGTTGAGAAGAGGAACCAACACAAAAGCACAAGTGTCACCTTGTGTTCATTCAGCTGAAGTTTACCATCGCAATTAGAATATGGTAATGAACAGAGTCTGTCTAGGAGGCCAGTATTGACTCCTAACTTAGAAACTATTTGGACAAGATGACAGATTGTGGCACACTGCTGCTTGTTCCCAGAAATTATTTCTGTCCCGGATCACAGATAATTAAAAAGAACACAGCTGAATTGTTTTATCAGCAGGTGCAAATTAAGACAGAGGTCACGCAGATCAATCCTCAACAAACAAGAAAGAATATTATACTGTACATAGATAACCGAGTTATTTTAGGCTGAACATGAAAAGGCACAAAAAGCAAGGAGACTGAGAAATATTGGTGAGTGAACCACATAAAAACAACACATTTGTCAGCATTTTTCTACATTCTGAACCAGTTTTCTAATCAGTAGGCCCCCACATGTCATCAATATCTGTATGTCCAGTTGTATTTTCTATTGTGACCTGACTGTTTAGCTCCTGTTTTCCTAGGCCATTAAGATGCAGCTGATCTAGGCTTTCTAGTATCTGGCAGTCCAGTAATGTGTCAGCGTTGTTGCTCTGGACAGTGTCACTCCTCTGCTGCTCAGAATTATGACTCTCCAGTTTATAGTTACCAAGACTTCTGCTCTCTACGGTTTGTTGGCTGTGATTCTGACTAGCTGGAATACCGTCGTGCTGCTGGCCATCAGCGGGACTGTGGCCATCTACGCAAGGATAATGCTCCCCCTGCCCCTGCTGAGTGGTGCTGCTGTCTGTATGTGTGCGGCCCCTTGTCCCGTCTTTTGACTTGCTGTCATGCTGCTGGCACTGTCTGATCTGGCCTAATGTGATTTGGAGCTCATTGAGGCGCTGTGATACATAGCGTCTCTTCAGTTCCAGCAGGATTGTTCCATTACGACTCAGGCTTGGCATGCTCGTTGGTGTTGCCCTCTGTAAAAGGATAGATCACAGAGAATGTATTGTGGAATATGTGTGGTAAAAGATATAAATGAATTCATGCACAGTCTCAAGCAACGACACAAATGCAGGCACACATCATATTCATGCATACTGACACATTTTTCTCTTAAGTTAACGCTGAATAGGAGCAAATGAACATGAATCAACTAAATGTATCACTTTAATACATCATTTATATATATGCGATGCTATAATAATAAGTAAGTAGTGAGAAAGCCAAAAAAAAAATCTCAGAATGTAGAAATTTGTAGGAAATAAAATGCTAAGAGATTATTTCAAAACACAATTAAATTATCACACAGATTAATTCTTTGGATTATGTAATTTATTATGTAATGTGTAATATTCCAGCTAATTACCACAGAATGGTTGCCAGCACTGTTCTCTCTCTCCTTTAGCTGTGTGCTCATTTGTGCTCTCTTCTGTAGCTGCATGCTCAGCTGCAAAAAAGACTCATTCATGCGGTCAATTTCTTCTTCTACACAGGACATCTGTAAAAAAGGAAACAATGAAGTAAGATGTGTGGTGCTTGGAGCCTTAATTCTCTTGAATTAAGACAGTTTATGATTTGTAACTGAGTGATACCTGCATTGGTGTCCCTTTTGGTGGTAAACCTGCAGAAATTTAACAATAAAAAATTAAAAAAACTGATTTTGGGTAAATGTCTTATTGGAATCTGTATTGATGAACAACCAAAACACCTAATAATATAAGATTGTTGTGTATCAGAAGCCCAACCACCCATTGCTTCAGAATAGCTTCAGTGATCATTGGCATGCCGTCATTAAAGTCATGAACTGTGTGTACTGAGATATTGGACTATTCTTCTGGAACAAAAGAGTTTTAGGTGATGAAGGAGTTGAAAATCGACTGCATTCTTTTTCTTTCCAGGATTTCCTATAAGGTTTTAATGATGTCTAGATCTCATGACTAGGGAGAAATAGAAAAAAGTCTGACTTCACAATTTAATTTGTTCATTAGTTTATATGGGTGCATTATTGTCATGAAATATGGGAACGGCACGGGTTTCTCAAGATAGCATTCCAGTGCCGTTATGGATCAATGTCTCCACGGCCAAAAATTATGGTTTGAGAGCATTAAACTCATCCCCACATAAGGAAAAAGTGTACAAGACTGCAGTAAAACCTTAATAGGTTTTCCATTGATCAAGGGTCATGGGTTTGTGCTCCTTATACTAGGTTTTTTATCTTGGCATATTTACTATGATTATTATTAACTAATTAACAAATTTAGCAACTATATGTAGTGTTTTACAATATTTTGTACATCCTGTCAATCGTTTTGGTCCGAGCAATTGTTGTCATTGATTTTGCATATTGTATCCTAACTGCATCTTGCTAGAAATGAACAAATTTCTTACCTGCATTTGAGTCCCTGGTTGAATTCTGTTTGAGGTTCGTGATAAGCTGCTCTAACTTGAAATATTTGTATTTCTCAAGTCTTAAATTGGAAGATAGACAGAACATGTATTTAACTGCATGATTTTGTTTATAGGGCATGTCATACTTTGCTGTAGGTTTTATCTTTCTCACCCACCTGCTAGCTAAAAGGTGCTCAGTGAACTGCGCTTCAGTGGGAACTCTAATGTTGAGGAATTCCTCAACTAATGGAACATGCTGCCCCTGTGAAGCATAAAAATGTTGACTGTAAAAGGAAAGCACAAAAAGTTATCTGCCCCTACTCGTGAAGTATGAGGCTGTTGTGTGAGGCTTGAATAGCACTTACACACCTCTGCTGTGTTCCATTTGAAAGAAAAATTGAACATCTGAAGGCTTAAAGCTGAAATGGCCTCATGGAGAGCTTGCGTAAAGCTCTGGGGTTTGGATCCTTGAAAAAAAATAGAAAAACAAATTAAATATTTTTACCGAAGATTACACACTTTGTGCTTTTAAAGATTATTGCCAGAGCTATTATACTGCACTACACAACTGTTGCAAAACCATGATGACATAAGATTGGGTCTCAGGACTCTCCTCTATTATTATATGTCTGATTACCTGACGCTATGTGGGCCATGGACTGCAGAAGAGTAGCGATGAAATGTCCCACGTGTTGAAGCTTTGCCTCTGACAGATAAAGGATTTGATTGGTTGCATCAAAATAAAAATCCCTTGAGCAATGTGCCAGCAGAGCCTCATTAGAGGAAGTTGAAGAAACAGGGATTGACTTGGACAGCAGCAGAACCACAGAGGGGAACAGAGAGCAGTTTGCCAGCAACTGCATCACGTGGCAACCGAACAGGAAAACGGCAGAGTGTTGAGGTGAGAGGTTGTCCAGCGCAGTCGGTATAAGTTGCCCATCATTGTTCTCCGGGACAGAATGCTCTATAGCTGCTAAAACAGAAGTATTTTAGGCTTAATATTTACCACAATTTGTTGTTCAGTTTCTCTTTCTGAGGTCTTGGATTGAGGCTTTTTTATGATGTTTCCCTACCATTGGGCAGATGCTGATTAGACTCAGAGGTGGTAACGTCTTGTAAAGACTGTTGGATCTCCTGCAGGGTCTTGAATAGAGGAGATATGCTGACCAACTTGGACAGGTCGTGGTCACTTAGACAAGGCACTGTGCTCTGAAGATGGACTGGGGAAGACAGAATCATCTCACTGGGGTGACATAACATCCTGATGCTCTTGTAAATGCAATACACATTTGTATAGATTTGTTCCTTACCTGGCTCATGGGGAAGAGCTTCTGCTTTGGTCATATTCATTGATGAAAACTGTGGACATAATTTGAAAGAGGAAATCACTCTCTACTTAATTATTCCAATATATGCTACAAACAGAACAAACGCCACTACTTTACCTGTGTATAACAGGTGTTGGTGTCACCAGGTTGTGTGTATCCAACTTGTGGCTCACATTCCCTGGCATCATGAGGAACAGTATGACAGTATGGGGGACCAGGCAAATCCTGGTTCTGCCAAGCTTCTCCCGTCAGCCTGCATAAGAGAGCTTCCACTGACTTGAGAACAGCTCCTAGTGATGCTACAGAGGCCTCAGCTGGGGTGATGGGGATGTTCAGTCCCATGCAAGAAATAGTTTACAGAAAACCATTTAATAAAGGATGTGGCATAGTTTTCAGCCTCTCAAAACACAACAACTAGTGATTTAAAGACTTAAACAGTTAGGTAGATATGAGTCTTTGGGCCATTAAATGAAAAAAGAGAAAGTGCTTGATCACTTGTGTGTTATTCTACATTCAGGCACAAACTGTAATGCTGTTAAAGGAATAGTTTGACATATTGGAAAATACTTAGCTTATTCACTTTCTTGCTGAGACTTAGTAGAGAAGATCTATGCCACTCCACTGTACGTTCAATATAAATTAATTGCTGGTGTTACTTTCATAAGAAAAAAAGGCGCTTCTTAATCCATTATTTTTGTGGGCTGGAAGGATATACCGAGCTGATGTATTTTTATTTTTGAGTGATAGGCTATATTGTCTTAAAAATAACATTAATGATGAATTAAAATAATATTCAAATATATTTTACTCAACAAATGTGTTTCTGTTTTAATAATCTGTGGTTTAATAGACTATAAGACTTATAAGACAGAAAGTCAAAACACCCCCGTTTTCACAACTTTGAACTCTCCCGACCTAATGGAGACTAAATGGTAAAACTGCAGGAATTTATTTGCTGTTTTAGACTACTAGGTAGAGTGCACTTAGTGCATTGTGGTCAGTCCAGATTTATTTTTTCCCCATCAACCAATCGATTGGTTGAAGAGTAGGTAGAATATCAGTCAACCAACATTTTCTTTGGTTGACTACAGCCCTACTTAGCATAAAGTTCACCAGCCAGCACCTCTAAAGCTTACTTAACAAGTCATATCTCATCAACACATTACCCACCGTAAATACATAAATTCTCATTTTTACACTTTGGTTCTTTGTTGCTAAGCTAAGCTAACCGGCTGATGGCTGTAGTTTCATGTTTATCGTACAGACATATAAGAGGTATCAATCTACTGATTTAATGAAAATGAAATTCCCACAATTCCCAAAATTAAATTGAATCATCATGGTTAATCATCGCCGTCATTGTTCTTCAGTTGAAGAAATGATCTTCTCTGCTCATTGACCATAGCTTCGGAAAGATAATTTTCTCTAAATAAATTACATATCATCATTATTCGGTTTTACCTTGTGTTTCTCTCTCTCCTGAACTGTTGTTAGACGGTTTATTCCTCATTGCATTTTGGACTAGTAGCTCCTTAAGTAGACTCAGTTTTTTACTATCCATATTCTCAAAGACATTCTGAAAGAAAATATACAATTTTACATTGTTTTCTTGTGGCACTTCAGAAGATTACATGTTTTAAATATTACATATATAATGGCCAATTCCTTCTTCACTATAGTAAAACTCACCTTGAGTGTTTCAGTCTGTTGACAAATGTTTCTATAAAACTCCTGTGTGTCTTTGCGGTGTCGGGCCAGTTGTGAGGCTATGTGAAGGTTCTGATCCTCTAGTTTGTCGTACAGAGTCTTCACATTGAACTCCTCCAAATCACAGCGCCCAGACACACTTCCTAATTGTGAGCAGAAAATGTCAAAAATATCTACCTTAGAAATGGGCTGAAATAAAGGGAACTTGTACTCTTAGAGTGATGAATTTCTACACATTGAAATCAAAAGCTTCCTTAACTGCACTCCATAATAATTCCGTACAGCCTCTCTAACTTTGTAGACTGTCCAGGAAGGAGCATGCAATAGATGGTAAGTACTTGAATTAAAATTGCAGAGGCTAACTAGGGAGCTAGACATAAGAGCACAAGTCATTAGAGTGTGATATTATCCATTATTTTCTTTATCATCAATCAAATGGGCTGTTAACGGGTACCTGGTCATGCATGATGATTCATAATGACTAGGCCAATGGACATTTAAACGCCCTATCAAGCTGCATTAATAATACAATAAGCATTAAGTGAGAAACATTAAAGCCAACTCTACCTTATAGTTATTTCCAACATTATCACAGACTAGAAAGAAACAATGGCAAATATATTGAAAAGCAGTCAGACGGAAAAGAGTTGCCAAAGTATATTTTAGTGAAACATTACAGAAACATTTACAAAGATCGATTTATGACCAGGTTAATGAAGTGGTGCAGAAAATATAAAAATGGATGGTTCTATTTATTAAATTTAACCAGAACATGGTCGCAGTAAGTTATGAAAGATAATTACACACAAGGTTGTGCAAGGTAGGCCTTAACTACAGTATAAAATCACATATACTGTACTCTGTATACATTTAGCCATGGCATGCATAGAATTTAGCTCAAAGCACAGCCTTGCGTAAGTAAAGCCTCACAAAACCGCTAGTGTGGCTGTGACTCCTAGGTCTTGTGTTTTGTTAGGTGATAGCTATAGACAGACAGACCCAGTTGTAGTCATTTTAGCATCACCACACCTATCGGTAACACAATGATTTCTTGACATTATTACTTCTAAATTGTTAAGGGGGTTTAATCAGGTTTCTGGACGAAGGCTACAGCACAGGGTAATAAACAGTGAGCTCACCTCCTTTTGAAACAGCGCACTCCTCAGCTTCTGCTCCCTCTCCTGCACCCCTACTGCCTAGGAAGCCACCTAGGTTTGGGACAACTATGCTGAAACACAAAGCCACACATTTATATGTCTTATATGTCATTTTAGAGTTTATAGAGGTTGACAAGAACAATGAGACAGAGAGCAGGGTGACTTTCAGCATATACATTAACCCAAACATACATAATATGTGCCACTAGGACACCCAACATCAGTGTCCTGACACATGGTTAAAACACACCATCAGTTCAGATGTCAAGCCAACAGACCTGTCTCCACAGCAAACACAATCCACTGGACAGAAGGGCTCCCCAAGGCTGCGCCACTTTGGCTTAGTCCTCCACTGGGAGACTAGTTTTGCTTTGCTGGGTTGCAGAACAAGCACTGTGGTAGTCAAAACCACAACTAAAACCAGCAGCAGACTCAGGATCCCTATGCACAGTTAGCATTGTGTCATGATAAAACAGCAAACTCATTACAGCCATGCACCTGCAAGATAAAATCTTGAGTAGACATTGATAGTAAACAGTAAGGAGACACACCTGCCATCACTCCCCAGTCAGGTAGAAGGTTGAGTCTGTGCTGCTTGACAATCCCGTACTTAACCAGCTGTGCGGGGGTCATGGGCTGGAAGACAGAGGCCCGAGGGTTACACTCTGTCCCTTCCTCACTGACCACCACCACCATACTCCACTCTGGGACAGCACTGTCAACAAACACATACTTCCCTGTTTCTGAAAACACATGGGCAAACCTGAAAAAAGGAGCGGAACAGAGAGACATTTGTTGTGAAGAGGGGATATGGTCACAAAATGGGATTTCAAATAATTAACACTTGAGTCTCTACCTGTAGTATGGACTCAACAGTACCTTGTAGAGTTGAAGTTAGTCTGCTTCATGAGTATCTGCAGATGTCTGAAGGCACCAAAATCCCAGCTGGGGTTACTGTTAAAGAGGTGGTCTTTCTGGTATACTGGGAAGTGGCTGAGATGGCGGTCTTTGGGATGTAAATAAAGTTAGAGCAAGATTACAGTTTTTAAAACAAAAATAAATCATACTGTCATGATAAAACCAACATGAAGGTGAACAAAATCTGTGGTACCAGTGGGGTTGATGGTGAGATGGAAAATGAGCATGTCACCAGTGGACAGACAGGCAATGGGGTTGGGGATACGAGGAAGGACAGCTAAGTCGGCAGTATCATCATCATCTTCTGTGTCTCTCCTCTTTCTGTGTCTTGTATTTAAGAGTTCTATTGGTTCTGAGTAGAGGTAAATCAGTGTTAAATTAACATGCTCTGGGATCAAACAATCAAGTATTGTCTCAAATGGGTTCATTAGAGACACTAGAAAAAGAAAAAAAAAATATGACAAGTTAAGTCTAGTCACCTGAAAGAAACTGATGGATAAGGTCACTCTGTGTGGGAATCCAACCAAACACTCCTTCAGAGTCAAACTGGACCAAATGGATTTTACCAATACTCTTTGCATGGATATCTGGTCCTAAAACATTTATTATAGTCTGGAAGTAAACAGAAACAAGCGCAATAAGAACTGCACTATACTACAGAATCCAACATAAATTCAAGAAATACAACAACAAGGTATCGTAACATGGCATCTCTTTGCATATGGGCACTGCACTAAATTTTGACTCTTTTCACCATATTGGAGAACCAATAACATATTAAGAACAACTGTAGCATATTGTCTTTCTACATTAATTAGCAATGCAGGATACATTTTTCTTATTACTGAATCTGGTATACACAGTGCAATATGTGTATTTATGTATGTTTTAAATAATTGTACTTTATACATTTAAATTTTGTTTTCAATGGCTAAACATGTAGCTTATGATAAAACAATGGTTACATTTTAAACACAAAATGGTGTAAAGTGTAGATCAATGTCGTGTACTAGACCGTAAAGACTGTTGTGTTAAAATTATATTTCACGGACAAACAGTTGTCAAAAATTATAAAAGTTAGAGCTGCTAAATACCTCTGAACGGGACTAAACCAATTCAATTTCACACACACACAAAACACACACATTCATAGATGATGAAACTAGTGGAAAATTATGTGACCAAGTAGCTATGTTGTTGAACTACTAAATAGATTTTCTTGCATGGAGAGAGGAGTTCATCATTTATCACTTTATACCATTCGCGATAATGCAATGATATCAAAGAATCTGCAGCTGCAGCATTTTTCCAGGTGTCCTGCTGAAACTCAGACTGTTAATTGCTACGCCAAACTATCTGCCAACTTATTAGTCTAGCTAGACCCTACACTCTGAAAAGTCTCTTGGCTGCATCAGTACAATACTAATGTTAGATTTGTGCTTATTTTTTCATCCGATGGTAGCAGCTTCGTAAAATCCTTCCTGTCACTCATACACACATATTGTGTAATTGATTAGTAAGTATTAGGTAAATAAGAAATCCATCTTCTTGTAAGGTATAGCCAATCATCATTTTGTCAATGGGCCTTTCACCTCTCCCTTACCCTGGCCCAGACCATGATGTCTCTTTCTGTGAGGCTGAGCAGCAGGTGTCCATCTGGTGAGAACTGTGCAGAGAGCTGAGGCAGTCTGGAAAGGCAGGAAGTGTTGCAAAGCTCTTCAGCAGACACATATCGCTCACACTGGCAGCTGGGGCATCAGGATCAGGCAGATAAGACAAGTGACAGAAAGACAGACAGCATATAGGACTATTTACCAGATAATAATTAATTTCTTCATTACATCCAGTTTTACAGGGTCATTTTTAAAATAGTAGTTGACTTATATTGTATTTTCAAGGACCTAGTTGAATTGAAAAATTTAAGTGACATTCACATGCCCATCTCCACATCCAGAGTTCCTCCATGTGGTCCACATGTGACATTACAGGAGTAGAGGGAAGGTGACACACACTCTCTGGATGCTGCCAGACGTACCTGTCCTGTGGCACACCGTCTGTTTGCCTGAGACACACACACACACACACACACACATAGACATCTAAAAGGACTTCAAACGCACAGACCTTGCTGGCCATTACATCATTCATGATTGAAAACGAGTACATACGTATTTTCCCCATCTCACAGTGTTATCTTGATTTACAAATCTTTCCAAAAAACAAAATTTAAAGTAAAATCAATGCAAACAGGTCACATGGAGGCAGTGTTTTCTACACGTTTATCATTTATTTGTGGTGGTGAATACTGGGTGGTGTAGGGGTTGTTCAAAGTACGTATGGGAAACTTCAACATCTGACACTTGAGAGCCGGCTGCTAAACACCTCTCCATTCACAATTTCACTTTGAAGACCTATCTGTCTAGCAATCAATAAATATTACATTGCAATTCCATGAATATTTTTGAAAGAAAGATATTACAAATTCAAACATAACAAACTGTCCAAAGATGGGAAACACTGTGGACATTTGATACAGTAATAGATAGCAAAATAATTATTATTTCTTATTTTAGGTCTGCTACTAACCTCAGGCTGGCAGTCTAATTCACTATCAGAGGTAGAGATTTTAAAATCCAGTTCATTGTAGAAGACAAAACCAGTTCTGCACAAACATGACCCATCTGAGTGCTGGAATGCACGGTTCCTACCAATACAGGTACAAGAAGAAGAACCTGAGGAAACAGGTGTGACAATATGTTTAACAGAGATCATTTCCTGTATAGGTGAACAACTGTTTTGAAACTCTAACTTATCTTACAAAAGATAAAATAAATATACTATTAGTTCAGATAAAAGCATTTAATGTGATCTTAGTTATCTAGGAACATCTGATAGGATCTAACCTGGTGGTGAGGTGGAGGAGCTGCCACAAGGAAAGCAGGCCTTCTGAGTAGTAAGGTGGTTGAAAGTGCCAGCTGGACATGGGTGACAGTCACCCATTGTCTCAGCATGAGTAAAATTACCAAAAGAGCCAGGGGGGCAGGGTATTGGTTGAGTGGATCCCATTGGACAGACATACCCAAGAGGGCAAGGGTTACTCTTGTGGTGGTCTGTACCTGTTGAATTAAAATAAATTCACACTTTATTTGGAGTTATTAGGCAGGACGTAACAAATATTTTACACATAAACTGAGATCTGGAATGATTTGTGGTGGTGAGTCAAGTACCCGGGGGACAAAAGTATCCTGGTGGACATGGAAGGCATTGTGGGATGGGGGAGAGGTACGGACGATAGGTGCCCCCCTCACACATACTACAGCAGCTGTTTTTGGATCCTCTGAGCCCGATGGTGTTGACAGGCATGTAACCCCCTTCGCAGGACTTCATGGCAGAGCTGTTGCCTGGGCAATAGTAGGGAAATGGACAGCTGTGGGGCATAGTAACTTGGTTATTTATAAAACTTTAACCAACACTGTGTAGAATCAGTCCAAACTCATTAAGCTTAGTCTCTTTTTCCATGTCAATCTTACAAAAGTGATTTCATGCCAGGTTTTAGGATATTGGACCTTTCATGCACTCACAGTTGTTTGGGGGTCTGGTAGGAATGGGATCCCTCAGGACAAAAATAACCTTCAGGGCAGACTTGAGGCTCAGCAGTCTGAGGTCCACAGTAAGAGCCAGCTCTGCACAGCCTCTCTGAGACTGCACCTAGATTATGAGCAAATACTCATTACAGCAGTTACAACCTAGTTTTTAGGGAGAAAGGCATTTATTAAAATAAAAGACTCAAAGTCATCACATACAGAATCTAATATACCGTGCTAACATTATAAACTCTTACTTAACCTACCAATAGGACATTGATAGGAGGCCCTGCAGGGGATCCCCTGCAGATTGGGCTTTCCTGTAGCCCGAGGATCTGGGCAGAAGGTACCCCCCGCACACGGTTCACACTGGCTGGGAGCAGCAGCTCCAGGAAGGGACCTCTTGGTGCCTGCGGCGCAGAGGATGGGGGGTCCAGACCCACTGCACCAGAAACCAGGTGGGCAGGGACTGTTGGAGTAGTCTGTAAGCCCTGGAAAATAAAATTTTCTTGAAAAACTTATTCATTACTTCACTCACTATATCCAAAGTAGAAATAAATGCTGCATCACCGACCACACAGATTGAGCGGGACCTTAAATGAAAAAAACACCTGAACCATTAAGCCTTTCAAATTAACTCCTACATAAGTGAAGTTCTTTACCACTCTTTTTTTTTAAAGCCATTATTTATGCATACAAAAAAATGCAGGGTAATGAGGGAGGGAGAGCATCTGCTGGGATTCAACCAGTAGATAAAGCAACAATATGGTTTAAATTTCTAAATAATTTTAAGCATTTTCACCACTCATCATTACTGTAGCCTCAGCTATCTTGGAGTTCTACATTTTAGTTTTAAAATTCAGTGTCTTCAATCACATTATCCCTCTTTCACTCTTCATGCTCAGGCACTAGTATAACAGTGTGTGTACATAATAAAATTAATACAACCTAGATAGGCAATGTTCTTTGAACTGTCTTTGCAAATCTAAATTCAGACCCACCAGAGAGAGGAGAATAAAGGTATATTTTACACTTCATTATACAGTAGGCACAGGATATAACAGAATGAAAAGGGGAAATATATCACCTTTAATGGAAAATTAAGGAATCTGTTCCATTTACATATGTAATTTCAGCTAATCTTTTTAATTAGTGGGTTGTGGTCTGTCATGTGAGATGCAGTGTGTCAGACCTGTGCTGTTACATTGTGAACCAGGAGGACAGGGCAGGCAGTCACCCTTACTGCCTGCTCCAGGAGAAGCTCGATAGGTGTGCAGAGGACATGGCCTGGGTCCTGTCCCTCCACTGAAGTCGCTGCCAGGCAGACCATCACAGTAATGACCAGCAGGACACAGATGAAGGACTGGGTCTCCTGCATAAAGAACAAAGCGTTTCAGATATTGTTATAGTGAGATTGTTTTATGCCACATTTGTTACACTCAGTTGAGGAATTAATTTAAATACTTTATTGATCACTTTTAAGGCTAAGCAAGCCCTTGCCCCTGGCTACATTTCTGACCTGTTCACCCTTTATGAGCCCAGGCCTAGTCAATGTTTTCAAGTTTCTAATTCTCAGCCTGTGTTTTAGGCTGCAGTTCTAGTCCTAGGATCCTGCTGGTATCTGCTTATACTTATTTTACATATCAGACACACAATGACTGCAATTAACTACCTGGTGGAATAGAAAGCAAGCATGTATGTAAGTACGCATGAAAGCATCATGATTGAAACTGCTTATCTAGGCCTAAGAAAGGATGACCAGTTTTTTACTCTCAGAGTTCCTAAAATATTCAGTATTCTTCCTGCTTTGATGATCTTGTCTGAATTAATGTCTCAGACTCAGCCATTCCTTTTCATCACTTCTAAAAAACAATGCCTCTTCATAATTTTAACTTTATCCTGCAATTTTGCATTGAAAACCTGATTACAGTAGCTCCAAAAAACACTCAAACATAAAGACCATTATCAGCATATACCAGGTTTACACCAATGCTGAGGTGGGCAGGGTAAGCATTCCTGTTGGCTGGTACCTCCTGGGAAGCTTCTGACAGTGTTTGCAGGACACAACTCAGCCTCCTCTGTGCCCTCAGGACAGTAGAAACCTGGAATAAAGAATACTTGAAGGCATTAACAATATATTTTAAATAGTTAAAGAATAAAATGATTAAAGGTGGGGTATGCGATTCTGGAGAAATCCTATACCATGACAAATACCATGATAAAGACAGAACAACGAAAGAGCAAGTAATGTAACTAACGTTAGCTAGGTTGTAGGTCAGCAAACTGTCCCTACAGTCGCTGCTGCGAAGTTAACAGCCAGAGAGCACGAGACGTTTCCCAGAGCAGCACACCAGCTCCAGACAGCGATACTCACAACTCTCCTGCTACTATAGCAAACATCACAACTACAGCATATCTTGGCAAACTAGAAAGTAAGCTGAATGTCGGTGGGCAAGTCATTTAACCTTAGCTGACACACAAATCATGGCTGGAATAGTGTTGTGTGGCTCAAGCCACTTTGTTTGTTTAGCATTTACAGAGCCTGGGCTGTGTACAAACACCAGATTTTTCAGCGCACACACAGAACAGACATCTAGCAGACCATGAGCAGATATTTGCTGAATTTGACAAAAAAGATGCATATTGGATTAGAATCACATACCCCACCTTTAACGCTCCAAATTGGAGAGACCTATTTTCAAAAGTCAAAGAATCTAAGAATAAAGTATGAAAGTCTGTATATATCAACTGAATATCAATTATTGTTAGCATTTATTTATTTTCAAATAATTTATGTATTATACCTGGTGGACATGGTCCTGCACACTGCATGCCCCACTGGCACTGGGTCAAGTTAGATATTGGTCCCTGAGGGGTGAAATCTGCACTCCCAGAAACACAAAGATACCCTGCAGCACACACACCCTGGATCTTACCAGCCCTGAAGAAAATATACACACGGTTAAGTTTATGCACAAAACCACAAGATTCACTGCATACATACAGAAACACATATACACCCAATGCCATTTAGAAGACACTAAAATGTATGCTTCATTAGATAAACAGAATGACAATTACATAATTTCTAACCTTTTCACCTCCCATACTCATATCAACATTCATTATATTCATGAATATTAAGGTGTTAAATTGGCTGTTCAGTGAACCGTGACTGAACATGATATACTCCTGCTATTCTGCTAATTGGTTGTATAATTAAAGCATTGATGAGCATGTGCATAAATTGTCTGTCTGTCTGTGTACATGTCTGTGTATGTGTATTGGTTGTATGCAGTAGACAATTTGCACATTATTAACAGTGGGAACTGAGGGTTTCCTGGTTTGTTTCGAAGATTAGATAGATTCTAACTTGCACAAACCTCAGTCCGATAAAGGATCAATGAATCAGGCAGACTAGACAAACATATTCAACTAAACAACCCCTCTGCCCCTACACTCTCTGTTACAAGTAGATAGACAGTGGGGGTGGCAGGTTAAAAAGGGGGATGCATTTTGGTCATGTTGCTAACAAGGGGGATGGCATCCCCCTCAAATCGCCTACTGGATGTATGTGCAATATGCACTTGTATTGTGAGACAAGTGCATATTTGTGAGCTTGTGCATGCATACACTGGGGCTGCGATGCATCCAGTGTACCTGCAGAACTTCCCTGGAGGGCAGGGCAAACACTCTCTCTCTTCTTGTAGCCCTCCCTGGCTTGAATAAGTGTATGTCCCATTAGGGCAGGGCTGAGGCACCATGGTGCCTAAAAAAAGATGGAGTAGAACAGAGATTGACAGCATGAGTAATTATTACAAAAGTATATGCTTAATATTTTTGCACTAAAACATAAACCTCCAGGGACCTAAGTCTTTTGTGTTCTTTGTGATAGTGGCTAAGGTTATACATAAATTATATTAAAGTTGGCATCCTCTGTAGTCAGAATGTCCTTTTAGAGTACCTGCAGGGCAGAATGAGTGTGGTGGGCAGGTCCACGGCTCTCCCACTATGGCTTCCTCACAGTAGAATCCAGGTCGGCATGGGATGCAGCTATCTGAGCCGGGGTTTGGCTGGTACTCTCCTGTGGGACAAGGCAGGGCCAGGGCAGAGCCTTCTGGACAGAAGTGGCCCTATGAGAGAATGGAAATGACAATGGTGCATCTGAGGGGTGGCATTCAGTGCAGCAGGACATTAATAATAAACAACATGACACAAGCTTCTCCAGGAGAGATACTGTCAGGAAAACAATAAGAACAATGGAAGAGGGAAGAGCAGGGAAGGGAATTCAGTTGAAGAGAGGGAATACAGAGAGAAAAAGAATGAACGAGTAAAAGAATACCCCTTACCTTGGGACAGAGAAAGGCATATGAAGTGGTTGAAGAGAAGTCAAACGGGCAGTAGAAGCCAGCAGCACATGGGCCACTGGGGTTGGCAAGACCCTCAGTGGAACAATAGTGTCCTGCAGGACAGGCAGTGCAGCTCTCCATGGACACACCTCCTATGACAGGAGGACAATGGATAACGGGGACACAATTCATTGATGCAGATCAGACAAGCAGAAAAAAAGAGATCTCATTAGGACGTCTTTCAAATGAAAATGCAAGCTCATAACTAAATATAAAATATGGATATAAAATTATTCAATTCATCACGTGATGGTGTTAAACAAAAAGCCATTTCATGATCAGTGTAAACAGTATGTGTACCAGTCGTATTGCGAATACTGCCAAGAGGGCATGGAATTGGGAACAGGCACCCTGCTGGACAGTAGTGGCCCACGGGGCAAGGGCCATTCCTGGGGAAGTTGTCAGAGCTTTGTGGTGTTGGCTCCATGGCTCCACCTTGGCAGAAATAACCCTGCAAACAAGAACCTAGACAAAAATACAAATCTGCTACTAAATGGTTTAACTAGTATAAGGATGCAAACATTTTGATGAAAGGCTAAAATAATGTCACCAAATATCTTTCTGTCTGGTCACCTTGTGGTGTTGAGGCTCCATATGAGCTACAGTACACTCCAGAAGGACAGGGTGTGCAGATGGAGAGGGAGTGGGCTCCTGTCTGGGTGCTGAGAGTCCCTAAAGGACAGGGCTGAGGCAGGGCTGTCCCAGCAGGACAAAAATTACCTAGGAAGAGAGCACTTATTAAATAATGGTTTATCACTACTTCAGAATTAGTAATTCTGGAGAGTATTGCTTCAATATTTGAAAGGGTAAATGATTGGATTTATACTGTAGATTCAAAGTGTATTTTCACCATCCTCACCAGCTGGGCAGATAGAGGGTTCTTGAGTGGCTGAGGAGGAACACATGGTCCCTTTGGGGCATATTATGCAGTGGGCTGCTCCAGGCGCAGGACTATAAGTGCCAGGCTCACAGGGCACCTCACTCGCTGAGCCAACAGGACAGCTATGGCCAGCGGGGCAGAGGTAGCCATGGGAGCCATTAGACGGGGTGGAACTGGAGCTGCCACCCAGGCACACATACCTGTAGGCATAAACAGGGACAACAAATTTCATATCACAAATATTGCCACAAGCTGCCATTGGAGAGGAATTGAACAGTATGTCAGTGAGGAAATATCATTTCCAATTTTATTTTCAATTGTAAAAAAAAAAGTGAACATTTTGAAACTGGGTGTCAGTTAAGGCCATGTCAAATTTCAAATGAAGGTTATTACAATTGTTGGTTTTGCAATGGTCAATGATGTTCTCAGGTAGAGCACAGCTTATAGGATGTGCGCCAAAAAGTACTTTATTATGGCAGATTTTCAATGAGCAACAGTCCGGTTTACAATGACTGTATTTGACTGCATTTAGACAACCTGATTTGATATACTGACACTGAAATTAGTAAATTTTCATTCAGGAGAGTTCATTTCATTCAAAAATGTCTTAATTAATCAAATTTAATTGAATGAAAGTCTAACCAGCTAGACTAGTAATCAGTTAGTGATAAATAATCCCAAGAATGCCGGTACTGACAGTTGTTACTGTTTGAAATACACCATACAATATTTAATGGTCATGCAGTTACCATTACACTTAGGGTTATACTTTGAAATTATACTTATTCAGTTCTAATTATTCAGAAGTAAGCAGCATCAGCTGCTAAGTATAGCATGTCTCCATAAAAAAAATTAAATATATTTTAATAACTGGCATTCATTAATGTTAGACACAATAAAACTAATGTTTTCTGGTTAAAATGTATTTAAATTGCACTAAATTTCAGTTTTACCTCCCCCATGTCAAATTCTTCTCCAATCGTCTTATTTTAAGCTTATAAACGGAATAGAAATAAACTTAGTTTCTGAAACCTGGGCAGACACACTGAAGTGCTACAGCTGCTTTGAAGTGGGTTTTATCTCTAAGTATTTATTGCAGAGCATATTTGCAACCAAATGCAACAGTTAGTTAAGTGTTTCAAGTGTGGATCTTGTCGTGCTGAAGACACCTGCTCCCTCTCCTTCTGAGACTTAACAGGCTCTCATGTAAAAGACATCTGCTGTTCTCAATTATCTGTCTGGTTTTGTAGTTTGTGTATACTGGCTTGCGATTGATTTTTGAACACCAAATATCTCGCTAGCATATTGGACTGGTCCCTTTAATCCATGTATAAAGCCTCCACACAAATCCACAACTACTTTCAAGGAACACGGTGAGAACACTTTGCATTAGACATTAGGGAGAAACTGAAAGAGAGAGTGAAAGACTGGGAATGATAGTTTTCTTTTTTTTTTAGAGAGAAGGAAAGCAATTCAAAGAAAAACTATTTTCTTGACCACTTTCTCTTCAGGTTAGATGGGAACAGTCAAGTGAACAATATAAACAATACCCATTGTGGGGGGAAAAAATGGTGAGTGTGTGTGTGGAGATTTAAAGGTGAAATAGCAGAGAGAGCACAAGTGTTTACCCAGCATGACATGGGAGAGCATCTGAGAGCTCTGCTATTGCAGGCCTGTCACAAAACAGTCCAGAGGGGCAGGGTGGGCATTCATCATCTGCCTTCAATCCCCTGGAAATGGAAAGAGAGCCTGTGGGGCAGGGGAGTGGATAGCCAGTGCCAGAGGGGCAGTAGTGGCCAGAAGGACAAAGATGGCTTCTGGTAGAATTCCCCTGAAAAAAAGTTGAAAAAATAAAAACATGATCACACTCATGAAATTTGTTCTTTTGAGAGCATAATTTCCTAAGACTGTAATATGTAATGATGTAATAATACACACGAATAAACAAAACTAGGACAGCACTCAGATTTGATTTTTTAATCTTTCTACATGGACGTTTCAGGCAAGACACCCTTCTTCAGCGTGTATACTGGCAATTTCACAGACAATATCCTACACAGGTGGGGTAAATTATAGGATAAAGCAACCAGCACAAGTGCATCCCAATAGGGGGAGCCATAATCTTTCCGGGCACATAGTCTAATGGTCTAGGATACTAAAACATGAAAAACAACATACCAGAGGTGTCAAAAGTATTCACATTCATTACTCAGGTAGAAGTATAGATACTAGGGTTTAAAAAGACTTCAGTAGAAGTTGAAGAATCAACTCAAGCTTT
Source organism: Coreoperca whiteheadi (assembly GCA_011952105.1). NCBI lineage: Eukaryota > Metazoa > Chordata > Actinopteri > Centrarchiformes > Sinipercidae > Coreoperca > Coreoperca whiteheadi. The sequence continues at coordinate 14,617,838 of CM022478.1, forward strand.
TTACTCAAGTAAAAGTACTGGTTTCAAAACTAAGTAATGTAATGTAAGGAAAAAAATGCCATTAAGGATAAAGCTTGGGCCGCGCCACAGGGCCCAATAGTGCACTATCCCAGCTCCTCAAAAAGCATTTTTCTAAAGGCCATAATGACTATATTGTTATATTAAAATGTTAATGTTGAAGAATGTGGGATGCACTAGGCTACCTGTTTTAGCCGCATATATGCCCATTGAAAATGAATGCATTTTAGTACAATGCAAATACATTAAAGAATCATATAATGTGACGGACATCTTCATACATGGCTACATACGTCTGCTGCAACTTATTACTCTTTTTGAGTAACGACCCCAACACTGGCTATGTCCTTGCTGGACGTGATTTGTGTCATGTGCAGGTGGGATGGATCGCCTACAAATAAGGTGTTGGAATGGTGTATGTTTATACTTCTCATCCAACCACAATCAAATTCACTCTATCCGGATGGCGCAATTTATCTAGATAGGTTTTTTCGTTGAAAAGCCGGAATGAAAATAAGCCAAAATGAAATAGGAGTAACGAGGCTATTTTGTAATGAACTTGCAATTTTCAACATGTACCAATATCTACACACTACTAGTTTGACTGACTAGATACAGGACTATAGGTGGATACAAATTCAAGAACCTGTGAAGAGCTATCCCTAGAACTAGTTTTGAGTAAATCTGACCGCTGAACTTGGTGTACCTTATTGAGATGGTTGTTCAGTAATGTATCACCATCCCCTCACTTTAAAACTATCACAAATTTTTAGCTTGTGACTCAAAATATTCATCAGAATTCCAAATACATCTAATTCTCAGTAGTTGACTATATGATAATATGAATGAATATAATGTATGTTGTTTTTCATGTTTAAATATCCTAGACCATGAGACTCTGTGCCTGGAAAGATTGCGGCTCCCCCTATTGGGATGTACTTGTTGTGCTGGTTGTGGTAACCTATAATTAACCCCACCTGTGTAGGATATTGTTTGTGAAATTGCCAGTGCTGAAGAAGGGCGTCTTGCCCAAAATGTCCGTGTTGCAAGATAAAAACGGTAATTGGAGTGCTGTCCTAGTTTGTTTTTTTTACAGACCAACAGAGAACAAGTACAACACCTGATACTCAGTAGAGTTAGGGCTGGTAGATCCAGCAGGACAGTAGTATCCTGCCTCACAGAGTCCTGTTGGCTGGGACAGACCAGGCTGAGAGCAGAACATTCCTACAGGAAACACCAACAGAATAAGTAGTCCTCATAAGGACTTCAAACACACTGACTTGACAGTGCACGAATACTTTTTTAGATTTAATTAGGATTTAGGTTATGATGATGTAGAACAAAACACTAATCTTTTCCATACCAGCAGGGCACGGCAGGCAGGCATCAGGACTGGAGGCGTTGAACTGGCTCTGCACCGTGCCAGATGGGCAAGGGAACTCCAGTCCTAGAATCAGTCCTGGAGGACAGTAGTATCCACCGGGACACCGTGCAGGCTGTACAGTACCTTCAACTGAGCCACACCAAGAAGAATTAATAAACATGGGTGATATTTGATGATACCAATAAAATGAATAGCATCTGGAACATCTACAGTCTTTGACATTGAAAAGATACAGCTGCATAATTAAAGGAATGGAGACTCACTGTAAAATCAGTTTTTAGTTAGATTAGCTGTGATAAAGAGAGGTTTAACCTCCATTAGCTGTCCCCATTTTGTATTGGTTTTGCTTCAATTAGTACGATCATGTGCTTCCCAAAATGGCATTGGAGAATCCCCATGGAATCGGTGTGAATTTGTTGCTTTCATTAAAAAGTAAACATATGGGCTTGTAAATATTTGGCAGCTAGCTAGCCAGTGCTTTGAGTCCTTTTGATATGTCTGTGTTCATATCTGTGTCCCTTAAAATAACTTATTAAAAACATGTCCTGTGGCTGTACTGCATGCTAATCTATTGTGACTACTGCTGGAAAGTAAATAACATTCTCTACCACCCAAGTGTATGGATTCCTTTCTGTATGATTGTTGAATGTACATGACAGATGCTCTTGCTCTTCTTGCAGAAGATAACTCTAGGACAAGCCATGTTTCCCACCTGGGCAAAAGTATCCAGGGGTACAGGTGGTACAGTTGTCTTGATGTGTGTTGCCTGTTTTAGAGCTAAATGTTCCTGCAGGACAAGGCATGGGGACTGGTGTTCCACTGGGGCAGAAGAAACCAGCTGGGCACAGAGCATTATCTGCTTTGCTAGAGCCCCAGCCACAATAAAACCCTGCCCAGCAGTCACCTAGGGCACAAAAGGGACAACAACACATTCAAATGGAGGATATCATCTTTACAATTCATCAAATCAGCAGCATTGAAAAATGGAAACTTTATGTGAAACCTAAAAATGTATTGTGTCTTTTATTCTATCTACCTGCTCTTAGCCCCTGTTGGCAGAAAATCCCAGGTGGACAGAGAGATCCTGTTCTGTTGTCAGTTGGGTTCGGCACTGTGGCACCCATCAGACAAAGAAACCCAGCAGCACACGATCCTGAAGGCTCAACCAAACCTTCAGACCCACAAAACTGACCCGCTGGACACACTAGGCACTCACCTGCAAACACAGATTGACAGCTTTGACCTCAGTCCAAACAGCAAAACAAGCTACTTGCCAGGTGAGATCAATCACCAAGATGGTTGCACACTGCTAGAAGTGTCAATGTCTTGAAGCAAACTCAATTGAGGAAGATAATTTCAAGAAAAATAAATTTGTTTCATAAGTATTGAAATAAAAAAAACATCTGCCTTAACAAGTAATTTACTCTCCTCATTTTCAAACATGAAAAAATCCAGACAAGTGCAAGATAATTCCACCTGTTCTGTTTTTTTCAAGGTTTTTACCTGTGGTTTTGAGACCCTTGCTGGGGCTGTAGGTGCCTTTGGGGCAGGGGAGAGGCTGACTGTCTGGATTCTCCCTGGGACAGATGTAACCAGCTGGGCAGGGCAGAGGGCTGGTGGAGCTAGGACTCAGGGACAGGCAGTGGAACCCAGGAGGACAGGGATTACACTCTCTCTGGCCTAATAAATCCTGGAACCAGCCTAGAAAAGCGAAAACAACTTCGGAGAGGGTGAGGGAATTTTTACAGTTCAAATAAAAGTGAGTTTTGCAGAGTTAAGTTCATATAGTATAACTTTCTGTTTACCAAGAGGGCATGGTTTGCAGTCATCTTTGTCTTTTCCTCCAGTCGCATTCCGGAAAGAGCCAGCTGGGCAGGGTGAGGGTACACTGCTGCCCTCTGCACAGTAGTGGCCTGCTGGACAAACACCTCCAGATACACTTGACATTGGAGTAGCAATCTGGGATCCCTCTAGACAGTAGAAACCTTGGGAGAAACACTTCAATAAAATGCTAATATCAAGTAGGATTTTGCATCAAACTAAGATAACTAAATACTCTGTCTCATTTCAGACCTGGCAGGCAGGGTCCAGAGACTGCAGAGAGGCCAGTCTCTGAACAGTAGAAGCCAGGAATGCAGCTTTGACACTGAGACTCATCCATAAGCCCGCTTTGTTCACTGTCAAAAGATGTGAAGATTTTAATAACTATAAACTACAGTAGTAGTCAAGTGATTAAATTATTAAACCTTAACCTTAACACTTACGATGAAATCTCCTGTTTTGTCACAATGTTATATTTTACAAAGTATTAAGTTGAACATGGATCATTACCTGCTTTAATGTCTGTGGATTTGATTACATAATTACAAAATTCAAATATTACTACTAGCTACATAGAGAACAATGTTTAGTCACCACGTACTGTAATACAGTGTAGTTTTAGAGTTCAAATCCTATTAGTGTATGTGTATGGTTCATAGTAATTAGAGATGTGAGGGAGATAGAAATATAGCAGGATATGCACCTGAATGTTCCTTTTGGGCATGGTTTTGGTACAGACGTCCCCCCAGAGCAGAAGAAGCCAGGAGGGCATGGGAATCCAGTCAGACTACCTAGGGGTGAAGGTTCAGAGGCTCCCCCAACACAAACAAACCCTGCAGCACATGGCCCACTGGGGAAAGTCCTCCCTTTAAACAAATAGCATTAAAGCAAGGTTTTAATCACCCTAACAGAGCAGCCATTTACCTCTAACTGATTCTGGAATACACCACTAAATTTATACTGCAGCTGTCTGCAAGATAGATATCTCTTGAGAGATACACAAGTAACTGATAGGGTCAGAGGATTGGGTGCATTGTACCTGTTCCTTTACAGTACATCCCAGGATCACACAGTGAGCACTGGCGTTCCTCAACCAGTCCTGACATGTTTCCATAGGTTCCTGCTGGACAGGGATGTTGATGTGCTGATCCGCTGGGACAATAAAATCCTCTCTTACATGGGAGTGGAAAGGTCATTCCTGGTGTACAGATACAGCACAGAATACATTTATGTTCCCAGCTGCTAAATGGTTTGTCATCCAACAATTTGTCAACCCATCAGCTTTACCTTGATCTTGACAATAGGAACCAGCAGGGCATGTCTCGCAGCTGCCCTGGGCTTGTCTTAGCTGGTAGCTACCTGGAAGGCAGGCTGTCTGTCTGACACTGCCCTGGAGCAACCATGAAATATATTTTATTAGACTTTACTAGACTAGATCATGCATAATCATGGCGCAACAACAACAGTGGAGACTGGGACAGACACAACACAGAAAGAGGACTGAGATGGTCAAGAAAAACCGGAAGAAAACATCAAATCACTTATAGTATGCAGCAATGCATTTGTCATGACAGAATGAAAACCATAGCTGAGGAGGAAGACTCATCAGAGACATCACACACAATATTCAGCAATGATGACTGACGGTAACTTGAAGGCTAATACTGCATGACTGACCTTCTCACAATAATGTCCCACTGAGCAGACATGTTGTTGTGGTTTCTCAGAGCTCTGACCCTCAGGACAGTAGTAGCCTTCTGCACACCGGCCACTTGGCTCAGCTATTCCTCTCTGGTTGCAGTAGTGACCTGGAGGACACAGCTGGCAAGCCTCGACGGTAGAGCCACCAAGGGAATCTGATGGATAGCACACAATATGCAGTACAGTACATATCAAATGGAAATTAATCCATAAACTGATATACTTTAAAAAGTCTTGAATTGTTTGGTGTTTTATCTATACATCCCTGTGTACACAGTGTTTGTTGGCTTGCAAAGAAAGCTCACCAAATCACTTTGTAAGTTGATGTAATGAAAGCATTTAAAATAGATAACAATGTTAATTTGATACAAAGTACATACCTATTCCCTCATCAGTTTCTACTTCATAACCACACAAAGGAGCTACAGCACATTTTAATAGGATTCTAGTTGTCCGCCACGAGACAGGAATACAATTACACGATTAAACCACTTTGTGACTGAAATTATTCATAGGCGCCATGGGGAGAAAAAAAAACATTCAATGGAGGTTTTCATATTTCTCTGCATCACTGAACTGCAAAGACAGACACCAGTTCATGTAAGGACATTAGTGGGAAAAACTGACAATGTGTGCAACAAAGAGGATTAGATGTTGTATTTTTCAGTTTAGTTTTGTGTCTGATTACTCATTCATCATTAATTCATGACCGAAAAAGGGAAGGTAATTACTGACTTGTCTCTGTTTTCAAAGGAAGAGAAAACATGTAGCACACAGTTTTCTTTTACAGCTATATTACAAAAGAGAACTATCTCACTTCTTATGGTTCCAAGAGGGCAGAGCAGAGGAAGAGGAGTTCCAAGGGGGCAGTAGTGTCCGGTGGGGCAAGGGGTGGCATGGGGGTTTAAAGAGCCCTCGGGGCAGTAATATCCTGCAGCACAGGGCCCTGCCGGGGCATCAAGACCAGTGTGGTTACAGTAAGAGCCAGCCTCACAGGGCTGGGGGTAGGCAGAGCCCAAGGGACAATAGAAACCTGGAAAATAGCCACAAAAAGTATCACTGAAATCATCTTCAGAAAAACCAAAAGTCCAATCAGGAGGATTACTGTTCTTATGCACACACTTCTTCTAGAGATAGAGGATTTTCTCAGTCTGAACTTTTTATTCCCATACACCTATTTTCTGCCTCTTCCATTTACAGTTAACCCACCAGATTTCTTTATGTTCCAGGGGGCAGTAATTACTTTGCTGCGAGAATTTAAATCTGTTTCTTGGTGGTCTAACATCAGCTGTTTTTCAGTGTGGCTGTTTTATGCGCATCACCACCCAGCCATCTCCAGCTCCTCAAGAGGGAAGTCCAACTCCAGCATTTATGATTTCAGGTATTCAAAACGGGGAATCTGAACATTCAAAATAGAGGTTCATCTGCGAGTGGAATTCTATTTGCATATCCATCAGCATTTATATTGTGCTGCCTTCACTGACTAACTGTACCATGAAGATAATTTCATGATGGGGGTGTCATTGACAAAGCCTTTTCTGTATTTCCTGACTTTTTACAAATCTAACTGTTGCAGTTAACCATGAAAGCAAAAACTTTCATTCTACAAACCACCTTGCCCTGTTTCAGTCATCATCTTTTAAAAGACCGTTTCAAAAGATGAAGTGGTATTAAGGCTGGAATATGGCACACACACTGGCCAGATCAGATGAAATCAGGCATATGTCACAGCAATTATAGTAAGTGGGACTACCATGTCATGAGCAAGGAAGATAACCTGTGTGCCTGAGAGAATGAGTAAAGTATCACATCATGTGCACAAGTTCACTGTCAGGATTTACCTACCCCTAGGGCATATATCTCCTCTGTAGGTGGAACATGTATTATGTGGACTCTTGAGATATGGTGGTGGGTGAATCACAATATGGTCTGAATCTGCCTGTGGCGCCGTTACCACTTCGATCCAGCTAGAGTCTCTTCCTATAATAGAACATGGCACATAAAGCATGAAAGATGTCTAAGTTAATATCATTGTCTGGCAGACAGGAAACAAAAGAGGAGCCACTCTTCTCTTTCCACATGCTGATTTAACAGTTTTGACTGCCAAGGGAACATCTTTTTACAATGTAACACTACAAGGCAATGATTAATTGTAAAATACTTTAGGGAAAGGTCAATCTGCTGCTTTGTGTGACATTTATCACAACACGAAAGGCTTTGCACTCTGGTTGAATAATCTGTAGAAACTGATTTAATGCCCTTTCAAAGGAAGCATTTATTGTGTTATTACAAGCTGAAGAAACCCATATTTTACCATTCATACTGGAGTTTTTGAAGCAGGACAGATTGTGCATCAAGAAGGCGGCGCCTGTCTTTGTGGTATAAACCTCCAGTATTTCACAAAGACAGCTGAACAAAGAGGAGTTGGCTCGGGGTGTGGGGCTATCAGCACCTCCAGAACAGAAGAAACCTGGAAAACACAGACCTAACACACAGAGGTTTTAGAAAAGGGTTGCAAGCATGGAATTATTATCTATCGCATTATAAGTGATCGTGGCCTGATAATCAGAACTGAATTGTCATTTAGTGTCACTTTATTACTTATAATTTGCATCCCCAGAAACAATTGTTGAAGTGGGGATCAATTCATGGGTCTGGAACCAAGCTAATGTGATGTGTAGAACTTCTGAACCTATAATTAGTTGCGGTGTACACAATTGGCCGTATACTCATTAAACAATGATAAGCCTGACTGTCTTTGACTAATGGGAAACCTGGTGAAATCACCCACCCACCTGTAGGCTGTGAGCCTCCAGGAATGAGGCAGTACTTCCCTGGGGGGCAAAGGTGGCAGTGAGAGGGGGAGGAAGCCCCAGGCTCTGGGAGGAAGCTGCCAACAGGACAATGTTTGGGTGACCCACTACCCTGAGGACAGAAGTGTCCCACGGGACACACATCTCCATAAGGATGGGAGACAGGAGAAGGCTCAGTGGACCCCAAGGAACAAAAATGTCCTGTGGTAGATAATGCAGTTAGACATCTCACTGAGAACACTGCAACATTTACAATGTGGGATAAATGAACCGTGTTATTCAGGACAAACTGTGGCTTAATACAGTAGAGAAATACAGTAGAGCTCAATTCTCTGTCATCATATTCCATGGTGATGCTGGACTGTCAGACCTGGGCTGCAGGGTCCATACGGCTCTGTCAGAGCACTGCTGTTACAGAAGAAGCCAGAGGGGCAGGGGGAGCAGTCAGTCAGGGATGTCCTGCCAGCTGATGGGCCGACGCTTCCCATCGGACACGGAGATGGCACAGATGAACCCTCCATACAGTAGAAACCTGGACAACATTTTATAATAAGCTTCAGTTCACCTTTGTGTATAGTTTATGGTATAAATGTGATTGCACAGGTGTTTGTTTTAATTACCTGGTGGGCAGGTGTTACAAGTGGACTGTCCAGATGAAGATTGAAAAGTGCCAGGGCTACAGATGGCTGGCTCAGCAGAACCACTTGGGCACACATGGCCAGGTGGGCACTGACGTCCTGTGACATGGTCAGATAAAGTTCAAACTGTCATCTGGTGCCTCCTTGTTTACAATGAAAAACGGAGTAATGTGTATATAAAATACAGTACTAATGTGATGTCCTTTTAAATACATTTATGTGGCAATTATGCATGAAACAAAGTATGGCTGCCCTATTTTACCGTGCCCAATGTGGTACCATGGAAACAAAGCAATGCAGAAGAGAGTAACTCTGAGCAGTACTTATCCTTTACAAAAATCCTGTGGGAGGCAAGGAGAAGAGAAAGCAGGCTTGCAGCAGGTGCCCTGACTCTGACAGCAACGAGCTGGAAACTCTCTATAGGTTCAGGGCCATTTCATGATCAAATTAGCAGAACGTCTTCTCAATAACAGGTGAAATGGGGTCGAAGATGCCTTTCAAAAAATCTCTAGGTACACATGTAATATAAGTGCAGGTGGAGCTCATCTGAGGCATAAAATTGCCGCCATGGTACATGTAGAGCATGGTTTGTAAAATAACTGATGAGTTCTGCTACACATCGACAGAATCAGTTACTACACCAGTTACAGAACCACTACATTTCGGGAGCAGACAAAAATAATGCAAACACCTCATTGAAGAGACTTTAAAGTAACGTATTACAGTTACAATCACTGCTAAAAAGCTGGGTCCCAAAGGCTTACATGCTGGTAGTTAAAATACAAAACTATCAGATATGTTGACATTTTCTAACTAACTGCCTCAACAAAAAGGAAACGTAGTGACAAGATGAAACTGACCAAACGAGAGCTCGATGTCCAACGAAAACCATGTATCTCTAATGTTGGTCATTTGTTCTGGATAAACTTAAGTATTACGTGTTCCTTTATGGGTTGAGAAAATTCAAACAATACAGACAATGCTGTCACAAACCTGAAAACAGTGCTGTTTTTCCTAGCCACTAAAAGGTTGATATTTTGAAAGGTACATGGTTTTCACAGGTCAAAGGCAAATGCCATATGGTTAAATAAATAAACTAGTACATTATTTGTCCCCTTGGGGAAATTCATTTTTTCATTGTTCATTTTTGCACACATACAGGCCTGAAACACACAGACACAGGCACGCATATATTAACAGAGAAAAGGGGCTGCCGCATAGCACTGCGCCCCGAGCAGTGAGGGGTTCGGTGCCTTGCTTAAAGGCACCTCAGTAGTGCCCAGGAGGTGAACTGGCACCTCTTCAGCAACCAATCCACACTCTGCATCATCTGGTCTGACCTGGTGATGATGTAATTTGCAGATACAACCATTTTAAGTTTATAGTATTTTGTCCGTCCCCTTTAAGTGAAAATGTGTAATTTCATTCATTTGTAAAGTTGCACTATGGTGCAACCTTTTACTATGACTAAAGTACTGTAAGTAAACCTTGATCTTCAAAACCAAACTCATCATGTGAGCATAGCTATTTGGAAACCTGACTTGGTTTACGAGATCAGACATTGTATTAAAATACAATAAAATTAAAAATGATGACGTGACTACTATGATTAAACCTGAGCTGACCCCTGATGATGTGTACTCTACCTGGCTGATGTCCAGACACTGATCCCGGTGGACAGAACCACCCCGGGGGACAGGGGAGGTCAACAGAGGTCTGAGCCCATGAGGGACAGTAAGAACCCGGGTTACAAGCTTCACAGTCAGCCTCGGATTCAGCCATAGACCTCCCCAAGAAAGTACCTATATGGTGGAGACAAATGATCATGTGAGTGAAAATACCTTCCACTCTACTTATTTGTATTTTCTCTCTC
>CM022478.1:14628119-14704757 GCA_011952105.1 Coreoperca whiteheadi
TTGTTTCAAAGCTCTAGATATGTTCTACCTGGAGGACAGGGGCTTGGCTTTGCACTCCCTTTAGGACAATAGTGGCCTGCAGGACACACATCACCATGGAACTGACCCAGAGTTGAATCACCAGGAAGTGGGGATGTAGATGTGGTATCTCCTGTAACTGAGACAATAGACCTTTATTGTATGTCATTACTGATTAGGTTAGCAAGTGAACTAAAAGGCCAGAGCCATTTTCTCCAATCCCGGGAGAAAAATACTACTAAGAGAAAGCAATGGGGACTGGTAAATGTTCTGTGGAGACCTCTCCAGCACTCTGGAGTCAAAGGCCATGAAAATGTTAAATATAATATATAATATAACGGAAGAGTATTGAGAGAAAATCGGGCACAGCACAGATTTTTTTCAGGCTCATGTCAGATTACCGTTATTTCTATATTACAAATACCATTTGTAAAATAACCCGTTGTGCATGTTGTTATGCATTTATTAACACTACATAAAGGGAAAGAAGAATGACCTTGTTACCTGTGCTATTACCCCAAGGTGTGGCCGTTCTGGATCCTTCTGTGCAGAAGAAGCCTGGGTTGCAGGGCCCAGATGGGGAGGAGAGGCCAACCTCAGCACAGTAATGGCCAGCCAAACATGACTGGCATACATCCACAGAAACTGCCCCTAGAACACCAAAAATACAACTCATATGTTTGATCTAAATGATAAAATATGGCATGAATTAGGGTCAAGTGAAATAATTCCACTGCACTTGTTTTCAGTAACTGTTTTCTGATGGAGGGTGGGAAATTCTTTTATTGATTACAAAAAAATCACACTTAACACCATCAATAACTTTGGATGAGTCAGTCCATTATCTTCAAATGTCACCAACAGTGTATCTGTGTAATTATTCAGTGTTATATGTCACCATCTATGGAGCTGAAGGTGCCTGCAGGGCAGGGAACCATATAGCTGGTACCCTGGGGGCAATAGGACCCTGCAGAGCAGCGGCCTCCTGTTGGGCCCTCCTCTGGCTGGGTAGAAACAGAACCTTGGATACAGAGGTAACTAGGGGTAGAGAGATGATGAGGACAGAGATGATCGGGAGGGGGATATGATGGGATGTAGGAAATGACAGATGAGAAAGACAGGGAGAAACAGAGCATAAGGGAGGTTTAATTATAGACAAGAGGGACAGAATTAAACAGAAACATGATGTCATATCTTTGATAGTCTGACTGTGAACATGATGAAGTATGTGTTCAGTTTGCCTGTGTTTACCCAGGAGAGCAGACCCCAGTTGGAGCAGCCAGTCCAGAAGAACTGCAATATCTCCCTGGAGGGCAGAGCTCACAGCCCGACTTATTGGATAACCCCATCTGCCTGCTGAAGGCACCAGCTGGGCATGGAAATGCTACACCAGCCTGCGTTCCTGTAGATAAATAGCATGTAATATGTACAGATGGTCCAGGACTAAACATCACAGAACAGTTTGTGGAGACCGTCCTTATCTTGATTATGTTCTATAATGCCCATTTGCATAATTAGAAAGCCATTTACTGTTACAGCCACTTGTTCAGGAGTACACACAACAGAAGAGCAATATTCAACAAAATGTCATATGCAATACAACCCATTTAACACATAGTTAATTAAACAATCTCACTGAGCCTGCAGCATCACTTGTTTCCCGGACACATTTATATGTGATAACATGATCTGATGACATTGTACATTTGTCATGAATGTGTAATAGCTGCACTATTGTATCCTACCTGGCGGGCAATAGTGTCCTTTAGGACACAGGATGGGAGTGTGAGACCCAGACACATGCCCAGTGTCAGCATCCACTGGGCCAGCACAGTAAAATCCTGCTGGACATTTAACACACTCTGCCTGTGGAGGGGTAAATTATGCACATAATTCTTTCTACACAGTTCAAACACAAAATTATGACTACAGGTGTTCACTAATATCAGTAGACATGAACACTTTAGATGCTTGTGTTGGAGATGATAAAAGCTAAACTGTATACATTTCACACAGATGTGGAAGAAGACGGGCCTGCTGGAACATTATCTCTTTGCTTTCAGGAGAGCCATAACTATGTGCAGCACATAACACAGCCTCAGGATACATTAGAAACCCTTTTATAGGTCATATACAGTTAGTCAGTAGCGCTACTTTACATCCAGCTTTAGAGTAAAACATATTTTTCAGTCCAGTATATCAAACCATATACTATGTAAGACAGTAGCACAGTTACTGTAGGTTATTTTAATTGTATTATATAGTAGGTGCATTTTGCATTTGGGACTGTAGGACATGTCAAAATATTAGCAGACTATTCGTCATCATCTTCCCTACCTGTCCGGGTAAATCCTGGTAGGTCCCTGACAAGCAAGGTACCTGTCTATCAGATCCAGGTGGGCACATGTTTCCAGGTGTGCATGGTATAGAGGCCTGCTGGCTGCCGTTTTCTCTTCCTGGACAGTAAGAGCCAGCTGGACAGATATGAGAAGGGAAAGAGAGCCCTCTGGTGACACACAGGAAACCTACAAAAACAAAAAGAACAATGTTAAGCAGCCACAGACATTGTGAGAGGAGATTATCCCCTGATAAATCAAGTTATGTAATGGAAGCTTCATCTTCTGGCAGATAAAAGACACTTAATTAAACACTAATGTATGCAATGTGCTAAATTAGTTCCGACCTGGAGGACAAGGCAGGCAGTCGGAGAGATGACTGTTTCTGGTTTTGTTGCTGTAATGTCCTATGAGACAAGGTAGTGGTGTTGACGAGCCCTGGGGACAATAATGACCTTCGGGACATCTGTCACCTGTTGTCCCTCCATCCTCTGGTGTGGGTGACCAGGCCCCAGAGAGGCAGTAGTACCCTGCACTACACTGGCCTGATACAACACCCTTCCCAGGCGATGCACAGAAGGAGCCTGGTTTGATAGGAAAAAAATTGAGAAAATGAAAACTTACCCTGAATTAACCTGCAAAAACAGAAAATGTAGAACAAGTACTTTATTAATATTGTACTGTATTAATATCACTCGAGCTACAGTATTTATCAGATTATTTTGCTGCTTTACCGTCACGGCTATTCCAAACCATAAAGTCAACTACTTAACCTTAAATAAACTTATAATAATTAGCAGTAAATAGTGTGTGACCTGGAGGGCAGGGCAAGCAATCCTGGGGTTTTTGCATCTGAGTGTAAGGGTTGATGGATCCAGCTGGACACGGGTACTGGTGTATGGCCCAGGTCCCGGGCGGGCAGTAATGACCCACTGGACACTCATAACTCCTCAACAGAGAGCCATTACGTCTGCCAGGACAATAAAAACTATCCAGACAAAACAAGGATAGAATAATTTAGTTCTTGGCTGCTGAGGCATGAACATACTTATGTCTGTGTGTGTATGCAAAGCAAGAAGAAAAATTATTTATGTGTGTAAACATGTATAGTATATGTATTACATTTAGCAGACGCTTTTATCCAAAGCAACTTACAAATGAGAACATTCACAAACCGAAGGCGCAGCTTCGGGAGCATTTTTGGAGTTCAGTGTCTTGCTCAAGGACACTTCGACGCGTGCCTGGGGGATCAAACCACCGACCTTCCAATTGGAAGGCGAGCGCTCTTCCACCAAGCCAAAGCCATCCCCGTGTATAGCCATGTATAGTTATAGTTCTTTCATAATCCATCATGCTTATATGTGAAAATGTGTACATGTTTGCAGTGCAGAGTGACAGTGTGAGGCAGATTACCCCTGGGGACAGGCACTGCAGCTGGCTTGGCCGTGTTCTGTACTGATGGTTCCCAGGGGGCACTGCTGAGGAGCCACAGAGCCCTCAGAGCAGTAATAACCTGGTTGTGTGAAGACAAGAGTCATGAAAGAGATGCTCACTCGAGCACACACAGAGACATGCACAGTCCACAGGGGGCAGGGTTCAATTTCCAGTGTCAACATGTCAGCTGCTTATGTTTAGCTCTATTAACTTGAAAGAGTGTTTTGTTTACTTGGTTGCTAAACTGGCTCATTTTAAACTTAACTGCGTGCTTCACAATTCCCCTTTGCTTTTGTATTTCCTACAATGCCATGCAAAGGATAGCTTTTTGCTGCTATTTCCTGTCCAAACAATAGCTACCTGATTACATTGTCCACATGTTTTTTTCTATTGACTGCCTTCATGCATTTTCTTTTTAAAAATTTCTCTCTCGTTTTTTTGAAACATTAGATACAGATGTCTAAATTCTGAAGTATGTGACCACCTTTTGGGCACGGTCCTCCCCGGCTGTCTCTCAATGGAGGGTCAGGGCGATCTGCGCCCCCCAGACAGAAGTAACCTTCCCAGCATTTGCCCGAAGGCATTGAGAGCCCCACAGCATCGCAATAGTAACCAGGGAGACATGGCTGGCAATCCTCCTGAGAGTGGAAATGAGAGTGACAAAGAGAGAGGAAGGAAGAGGGGGAGAGATAAACAGAGAGAAAGAGGCTGTAAGAAAATGGAAAAAAGAGATTGCCTCATTGCAACATTGATTTGGGATTAGATATTGATTAGCTGTCACAATGAAAGACAGAGGAAACATTGTAAGTTACTGTATATACTGTATAAGGGTGGTGTAGCAAGACTGTTGACCATAAACTTCTTTTCAAAGCAGAGTGGGATAGACATCTATGTAACGCTGTTGAAAGACCCACAGTGTTCAATATTAAATAATAATAATAATAATACAAGAAAAAATAAACAATTAAGATAAATAAAAAATATAAATAAATACAGACAAAATATATAATGGTGAAACACTTCAATACATTTTTAAAACTCAGCTCATTACATAATAATGAGTGATGATTGATGACCATTTTATTTCATAGTACCGTTTTTCATCAAGTCTTAGTCTGTCAATCAAGACAAACAGGGCAGAGTGATATATATGGCTGGCTGTTGCTACGATCTAAATGAATATCTATGGTATTTTGTCTGTATTTATTTTCATATGACTATTTATTTTATGCCTTACGAATCACAAAACATCTTAATCTAAGATCTAATTATGCAAAGGAAGAAAATAATATGTAGTTGTTGAGTATTTGGTTGGTGTAATTTTGAGGGGCAAGACTTCTCTCTCAATCATTGTCAAGGAGACATGTGAGTGCGATATTGAGTCAAAGCGACCTGGGAGACTAATTTGGTGAGGTTAGAGAATGTTCCATGTGGACAGGGCAGAGGATGGACGGTTGCCTCGGGGCAGTAATGACCGGCAGGACATGGCCCTCCCTCTACTGGTGAGAGACACAGAGAACAAAGCTGCCATTTGTCAACCATCTCAAAGTAGGAATACTGATGGAGAACACAAATAATTATAAGGCAGACATTTGAATTTTCTCACATATTAGTAAGAAAAAATGTGGTATTATGAGACTATACTGTAGTGTAATGTGAGAACATACAGCACATGTCTGGGAAAGATGTTGGTTTACCTGCAGCCTGTGAGAGAGGTTGTGGAGAGGTGTTTCCATGTGAGCAGTAATATCCTTCCTGACATGGTCCAGTGACGGCTGTGCCATTTCTGGAAGAGCAGTAATGGCCACCGTCACACTGCCTGCACTGAGAGACAGACCAGTAGCCGAGGTCAGGACCATAAGTTCCCTCTGGACAGCCTCTTAAATCAAATCCAGTTCCTTCAGGGCAGTAAAAGCCTGCAGGCCACAGAACAAACATATGTAAATGCATAAATTTGAAGGATACAAAAATTTGGGTTACATTGTTGGGTAACTGCATCAGCACTGATCATTGTTGTTTGTTTTTTCCTTGATAATTGATAGTTTCATAAAATTTGTATATAACTGAAATTGTATTTTTAAAGTGGTCAGAAAGGCACACAAAACAGCAAACCACAAACCTGCAGGACACAGGTACAGAGAGCCAGACACACAGTACCAGCCAGGAACACAGGCCTGACACTGAGTAGCATGTGTAACAGCAACATATGTCCCAGGATCACAGGGAACAGGTTGAACAGTTCCCTCTGGACAGTAGTAGCCCTCAGGACAAGGTCCCCCTGTAATTCCATCTGTAGGGGTGGATGTGACGGCTCCCTCTACACAGTAATATCTGCATAAGAAAAATTAGAGCATGAAAATTCAGAAATGTGCATGTTGTGAGCACAAAGGCCAGTGGTTTTTTAAACCTGTGATTACAATATGGCTGGAAAGCACGTTTTCATAAGTTAGCCTTAAATAATAATAATGACACAAGTAATATGTATTTCTCATGTTCATTAGAGTCTGATGTACCCTCCCCTGCAGGGTCCACTAGGTTTAGTGAGGCCGGCAGAGTCGCAATAAAATCCCCCCAGACAGGGTTTGCAGTCCTCCTGGATACGCAGGCCCGAGCTGTTTGACCAGCTTCCTTCAGGGCAGGCCACGGGAGCAGTGGTGCCTGTAAAGATGGCACAAACAGCAACTCACATTTCAACTCCAGTAAACAGAGCAGGTTGCAGAAAACTATTACAAGACTATTAAAAGTGACAAGAACAATTGCAGTTATTGGGTTTGGCAAAACAATATATTGTGAAAATGTTTTACACACTGTAAGCAGAATTTAAGTGCATCTTAATAAGTGAGACACTCTTTTAAAGCATGCTTTGCTGCGTGCAGCATTGAGCAGCTCAGGAGATGCCAGCATTTACCCTACAGCAGCATATTTAAAGCATGGGTCAGTGCCCCAAGTTAGAGAGAACAAGTGTACAAATTAATTTGAAGAAAACTGTATGAAAAGTTACAAGATAAATGTTGTCAGAACTTCCTGTAGGCCACCAAATGGTAATTAGCATGAATAAAACATTTTAGCCCTTGAATATAATAGGGTAGAATGTTAATAGCCGCACACAGTATAAATTTGGTTACATTAGCCTATAAAAGAAGCTGCATCAGCATTCAATTACAAAAAACATTATTTTGAAAATGTGGACCCCCTGCAACTTGATCAACTTCAGGCATCAACAATATAGCAGCACTGAATCAGCTGCTGGTGGCTGGGTGGGAGGACAAGGCAGTAACCTGAGGGGCAGAATTGACCAGGCGGACACAGGGAACCTGTGAGTCCATCCAGTGGGCTGGGAGAGCATGCTCCCTCTCTGCACCAATAACCAGCATGACATGGTCCTAAGGGTAGAAGAACATCACAACACATTATCACCATACAGTAAAGTAGATACATCTACAGCCTCACAGTACATGCTATAATCTACAACTTTTGGGTTTAACAACTGGGTCACCCAAATTAGTTTTTGAGACATGACTCTGAGATAGATATCTCAGAGTTTATTTCATTTGCCTCAAAACGGCAAATGAAATAAATCCAAAGCTATCTACACTAGTGTTAAGTCAGAAAAAATGTTTATTTGCAATTTGGGTGAACCGTCCTTTTAAATATTGGAAACAGACTCAGGGGAACCCCATTCTGAACCTTACCCAAACCCCCCAAATAGCGTATTTGAAAATAGATAATGAAGAAAATAAGAAGACTGTGGAAGCATGTTTGTTGGAATTACAGTAAAGTACAACTAAACCTTAGACATACTACAAGCATGGGAATGTGTTAAGAGTAGAGAGCTCTCTCTTTCTCACCTGCCGGCTCTGATAGTCCCACAGAAGGGCAGTACTGTCCAGCAGTACATGGCATGCAGCCTGCGAGGCTGTGTGTGCGCTGTCTTGGGTTGAAGGAGCCTATGGGGCAGGGGTGTTGGTTGGGCAGGCCTGTACCTACCGGGCAGTAGTGTCCTTTAGGGCAGGGCGTCCGAAAGGAGGCATTGGCTAGTCTAAAATCACAGTAGTAACCTTGAAAGAAGAGAAATCCATATTTTTTAATTATCACTGTGAGTATGGGGGCATGACATGATGATGGAAAAGTAAACACTTATACATATATTTGTGGAATACTTTTTTCGACAATCTTGCAAAGTGCAGTATAATAAATGGAGCATGTGCATGCGAACAAGCCTTCAACTTCAATAAATAAAACACTTGCTGGGTTGCTTGAGAACTGTTTTTATTACAGCCTGTTCAGCAAAACAAAAATGTCACAAGGCTAAATAACAATGTTTAAAAAAGTAAAGAAATATTTGTGCTGAGAAGGTAAAAAGAGTAAAGAGAGCTCCTACCAGCCTCACAGACAGTGCAGGCTGCCTGTTTCTCTCTGTTCTGGTAGGTTCCTGATGGGCAGGGCTCTGGAGAGACACTACCCTGTGAACAGAAGTGGCCTGGAGGACATGGCAGAGCTGTAGCCACAGTCTGACCAGGAGGGCACCAATAGCCTATCAAGGAGACAAGAGACATAACACAGTCTCAGTCCGAAAGGATAGAAATGAGGTTGGAGAAGAACAAAGAATGTATCAAACACACATATCTTTATGAAACAGGCAACTACCAAAACTTACTGAAGTTGAATTATAACAATGAATCATGGCACAGTGTATGGACTGACCTTGGCTGCATGGTCCAGTCGGAGCCCTAAGACCTGCTCCTCTGCAGTAGAAGCCTGTGGTACAAGACTGACAACCAGCCGCACTGGTTAGACCTGGCACTGGGGAGAAAGTACCAGCTGGACACAACTCTGGCTCTCCTGAGCCTTCAACTGTAGAGAAAAATAGTTGATTCATTCATTGTCTTTCCATGCCAATGCCTATTCTGGGCTCTAGGGCATGAAAGCTTCAGGAATCATCAGGCAAAAAGTGTGGAGACACCCTACACAGATCAACAGTTTATCAACAGGCTAACATAAATAGACACAAGATGACTCATACCCATGGGTGATTTAGGGGGTCCAGTCCAGTCCACCTGAGTCATAGCTACACCTACTTTAGAGTCTCTAACCTGCCTAATTTGCATGTCTTGGCTGTGGGAGAATCATAAGAAAACCCCAACGTTAAAGGCAGGGGCCTTCTTGCTATAAAAATGATTCCAATCAATTCCCTTACTTATTTGTTGGTCTCAGTTTCCCCTAAACACCCTCAGTCTACTTTTGCTGAAGGTTACGTTGTCCTACAATGCCTAGATAGGAATATATACAGTATATATATTCTTTTTTTCTCTTCAGTTCTAAGTGGCAGAAAACAAAACATTCACAAAAGGGAATGTATGGTGGTGATATTGTGGATAACTAAATATTTTTTTAATTATAAATACTGAAATTAAGCATTATGAATCTGTGGACCAAATGAACATTTTATCAAGCACTTTATTACACAACTATTAAGAAGTTTAACTTAACTTTGCTTAACTTTGTTGGCAAGTTAGTGATACAACCGTTCCAAGGCAGTAAAGCAAGGCTTACCACAGTATGTCCCAGGTGGACAGATGCTGCCTGTTTCTCCATCTGTTGGTCTGGCCTCAGTGGCTCCTCCTACACAGTAATACCCAGGGGAGCAGGGACCCATCGGCAGAGCTAAACCTTTTGAGCAACATAAGTACATTATTTATTGTATATACTCCAAATTATTATGTCTAGAGACTGACATCCTCTTCTGCAGAATAATGTGTGTGCCGCCAAAAGGCCTAGAATCAAATTGTCCCATAGTTGTCTTATCTACTCTTTCACTCTTTATATACACTGTACCATCAGCTCAAAAAAAATCTGATTATATGCCAGTGATTCCTCCACATACCATACATCCACCTCAAAATAGCACTTCCATCATCATCATCATTCAAATTTTAAAAATGCACTGAAATATTTCCTGGGTGTATACGTGTATGTATATATGTAAATAACTATAGTATATACAGTATATATATATATTGTATAGTGTGTTGCATGAAGGGACTATTAACATAATATCGTTGTACAACCTTGTGTTGTATAATGATAAAGAAATTACCTCATACCTTGTAACTTGTATTATCACACATCAGAAATACATGACCTTTTTTCACATGGTAATACTAGGTGTAAAATATGGAATAATATATTCAAAATATATGAATATATTGTAAAATGTACAAGTTATTGTTGTTGTTTAGTAAAAATTAAGATGTTTTTTTTTATGTGCATTCAAATACATTTTCAATATATTGCAGTATATTTTTCAATATAAGTTTCTATATGTTTTATAATGACATGCTGACTGTGGACTAGAAGCCTGTGTGCATAGGTATTTGATGATCAGTGTCCAAATACCTGAGATGTTACAGAAGGTTCCAGGTGGACAAGGCAAAGGCTCAGAGCTACCTAAGGGGCAGTAAAAGCCCACCTGGCAGCGCCCCCCTGTGGAGGTAGCTGGACAAAGACAGTTGGCATTTGTGTAATTATCCAGGTCAAAAGGCTGGGAGTTCCACGCTGCTGACACACAGAACCAACCTGAGACATGAACAAACACAGCAAGAAACAGAGTGGGAGACAATGAAGGTGATGTGCTGATTTTTTCACAGCTGTGGCATCCAAACACTCTTGTTGCTGAAATACAAAGACATAACTGTTGACATCACACTTTTTCAGCACAGGGTGCATTAGGACGCTCAACAGAGCAGGAAGCCGACAATACAGAGCAAGGTGAGAGAGATGAGCCATTGAAAAAAGGCTTAATAAACCAGGTATCCACAGGCATTGACTGTTATAATATCTGCCTGAGACTTGTGTGCACTAGGCAGTTGGTATATGGAGCCAATTTTACACAATGAATAATATAAAGGTAATTATCTAAAAGCTGTTGTTGTTGCTGAAATGCTAGGGGAAAAGTATAAAGAGAGGGAAAGTAAAATAAGGACTGATGTGGCTGGTGTTGAGTTGTGATGTCTCGGGCTTAATGTGCACTCTTCGTTCCCTAACCCCCAAGTCTTCCAGGCTGCTTTGGACTGGTTTGCCGGCCCCTAGAGACAAATAGGCTGGCACGGAGGACAAAGTCCTGACACTGGGAAACAAGTCTGTATCGCTGTGATTGTATCTTTGCTAAAAATACACAAAGACACTTTTACTGACCAGCCTTGCATTTTCCAGACACTTTGTGCAGCCTCTCCTTCTCACAGTAGTGTCCTGGAGGACAAGGCAGGCAGCTGTCCAGACTCTGAGTCATGGGCTCTGGGTTGTAGTATCCACGTGGACAGGGAAACTGGGTGGCATGCCTTGTACCTATCCATATAATACAATTAGATGTCAAATAAGCAATAAACACATTTTTACCTGTATAGTAAAAGCTGAGGGGAATAGTTTATCAAAGCAGAGACAATCTTTCAGTCCAACAAGAAGCTCCTAGATGGTGTTACTATCTGCTTCTTTAGAGGATGCTGGATTTACACTATGTCAAAGTTTTCTCAATAAATTCATTAAGAAACACAACCATGACTCATAGTGTTTTGGGTCTACCTTCAGGGCAGTAGAATCCAGGATGACAGGGGAACTTTGTGAATTTGCCAGTCTTTTCTGGACAGTAATAGCCAGCAGGGCAGCGAGAACACGCTGACTGTCCTGTGAGGTTGGTGTAGGCCCCAGCTGGGCAGGGGACTGGGCTTGCACTTCCCTCAGGGCAGTAATGAGCTGGTGGGCAAAGACCTCCTTCTGAGCCTGGAGTGGAAAAACCAATTAGATGTGGTTAATTACTGAGATTATGACTGCTAAGCCCTTTATGTGATGAATCATATGATAAACCCTGATTAATTCAGTAATCATTCATTCAACAAAACACCCTCACACATTCAGATTGCATGCATTTATCACCATCTGTTTTTCTTCTATCTGATGCTTATTCATAAGATTTCTCTAAACAGATGATATATTAGCTCTGCTTTCCACTATTTAATTTCATGTATGAACTATATTCATTAGTAATCATTGATTAATTAACTGTTAAATCATTGTGTTGCTATTTGAAGATGGTCGAAACTAGGTTTATCCGGCAGAAAAGATGGGAGTAATCGAGCAAATCACTTTGCCATTTTCTCACAAGCACAACTGAAATTAACTATTCATGAAAAAAATATAAAACCTCAAAATTTTGCCATTTTACCTGTAGCTGTTGTGTCTCCCCCTGGACAGTAGAATCCTGCCTGACACAGTCCAGATGGACGAGTGAGACCTGCGGTGCCACAGAAGTGACTCGCCGGACATGGACTACAGCCAGAGGTGTCTGTCAAATGAAGACTGCAAACATACACATGTAAACACATGTTCAAGGGTTAACTGCTTAGCAGTGTGTATGTGTAATATCTGAGTCCACCGACCTGTTAGAGTAGGTTCCTGGTGGACAGGGCAGTGGGAGACTGGTTCCCTCAGGACAGTACTTCCCCTTTGGACATGCTCCGCCCACTCCTGTGCTGAAGTTACCATCTGGGTTCTGAAAGTTTACACCTTGAGAAGATGCACATTTAAGCTTAGGTAAGTTAAGCAGCACATTGGCTCTTTTGTACAGTAGCAGGTCTTTAGGTTAGGTTTGAGTGATAAATGGTAATATACATGTGGTGTACCTGCTATGCAGTAGTATCCAGCTTGACAGGGTCCAGTAGGTTCAAACAGACTCCAGTCCTCACAGAAGAACCCTGTTAGCACAGCATGGAAAGTTGAAAACACCACTGCAGTAACAGTAAGGCGTGGAAATCATCAAAGTTGACTGTGAAACCTATCACATCATAAAATAATATTCCTTCTCTAGTTAATTAAATGTGACAAAACTTCTATTGTTACCTTTTATTGAAATAATTAATTCCAACACATCGAGCAACTAAATGACGCATTAAAACCTGATTCGGCTCACTAAACATTTTCTTCCCATTTACTTCCTACTGTCTCGCAGTGCAATGATGACAACCATATGACAATACTCTTACCTGCTGGACAAATGAGGCACTGCTCCACTTGGCTGAGGCCAAACTGAGAGCTGTATGTGCCAGGAGGGCAGGGCAGGATACCCTCAACACCACCACCAAGACAGTAGTGTCCTGCTGGACAGGGCTGGACATCTTCTCCTGACAGACAGTAGGTCCCTGTGGGGCAGTCATCACAGGCCTCTGCCCCTTCATCCAAAAAAGAAAGAATAAAATTTTAAAGTAATGTCTGTATTTTATATTTTAAATTATGAAACTTCAAAATTGTATTCAATTCCATGAAATTAATTGTCTATACCTGTAGTGTTTGAGTACGTCCCATCAGGGCAGAGTGCAGGAGAAGTTGAGCCCATGAGGCAGTAGTGTCCAACTGGACAAATGTCCCCTGTCACACCATCTGAAGGCTTTGAAGACACAGCTCCTCCTGAGCAGTAATACCCTATAAATCAGTAGATACAAAATTTACTGACTTAAAACACAGAAGTGATTATGCTCACTTTTGTGTGACTTTCATTTTGAAAGAAAAAAAGATTCAGTTCATTTATGGACATAAAGTAAGAAAATGATTTACCTACTCATAAAACAATAGTTTGAAATGATCAGTGGACAAATATAAAAAACGATTCATCTCAAATATATGAATTTGATGCATTTTTAAATGTTATTCTGCATTGAATTCCGTATTGATGGCTCATGTGACAATTTAAATACATGATACAATGTTTTAAAACATCAAGTTAATTTATAGATAATAAATTCCCATACCCCCATCACAGATTCCTGATGGCTGGCTGAGTCCAGTACTGTTGCAGTAGAGTCCTGGAGGGCAGGGCAAGCAGGAGGAGAGGTTTTGGGCTCCCACAGTGCTGCTCCAGGTTCCTAAAGGGCAGGGGTGCTGCTGGGGGAACATGGTCCCTCGGGGACAGACGTA
Source organism: Coreoperca whiteheadi (assembly GCA_011952105.1). Classification (NCBI taxonomy): domain Eukaryota; kingdom Metazoa; phylum Chordata; class Actinopteri; order Centrarchiformes; family Sinipercidae; genus Coreoperca; species Coreoperca whiteheadi. The sequence goes on from CM022478.1 coordinate 14,641,871, forward strand.
GCCTGCAGAACATACACCGCCAGAGGCCATGGCCACCTGTGTGAAGGTTGGGAGTAATCAACAGAATATGAAAAAAGTTTGATCATGTTGGCTTTCAGTTATAGTTAGAAGTTTAAAAGTTAAAGCTGTGGGCAGTTTGAGTTGGTAACTGTCATTCACTTCCCACGCATTTCCAGCAGCTCATCCAAAAAACAATTATTTATTTAAGCAATGCAAGCTTGAACTAAACATGCCTCTAAACTCATATTCATATCAAATGAAAAAAATGCTTTATCAGTCAAAGTGTGTGGGAAAAAAATTGCTGCCATCAAATCAGCTACACAGCTTTAACTTAGAAAGCAGAAATATTCAACTTAAAACCAGGATTTTGCCACCTCTTTAATTGTCCCGTGTTTTACCTTGCCTGCTCGTTCCCCCTGGTTCATATACAGTGATGTGCTAACAAAATACAGGGCTGCCTCACCTCAATTGAGCAAAACCAAATTATAAGCATAAATCATCAACAAGCACATAGTAGACAAAATGTCAAACATTTCACTGTCATCATTCAGAAATCAACATGGTAAATTTGAATGGCATTAGAGCCTGGTTTCTTGCTACATCACTGCATATAAAACATATTTATGGAGTGAACAAAAAATAAATTTGAACAACAATTTGGTAAAAATTGTAGTCTAGTAGTAGAATGAGATGAGTGTATTTATTTTCAAATTCTATGTGCACAACTTCAGATAACTGGGCAGAGACACTTTATATCCAGACTTTATATAAAGAGACTGTCATGAGAGTAAGTACCCTTTGTTATAGTGTCCCAAAAACGACTTACACTTTGAGAGTGTTTAAAACCACCTCTTAAAATGCTTTTATGAAATTATGTTTCTCTCTCTATTTATTTTCTATTTAATTTTTACTAAAACATCAGTTCTTTCTTGGATAAGCTGCTGGAAGCCCAGTTACCATAGCTGTTAATCAATGTTTCTTACTGGAGAGGCAGTGGAGGCTCCAGAAGTGCAGTAGTGCCCTGGGTCACAGAGACCCTGAGGGTCAGAGAGACCAGCTCTGCTGCAGAACCACCCAGCCTCGCATGGCCGACAGTGCTGCACAGCATCGCCACCAGGCTGGTCAGAGTAAGAGCCCTGAATAATCGGAGAGTATGATTTCACAATATTAAGTATGTGAATTTGAATGAGGGTTAAATGCAATTCATGAAGCTTAAGTGCAAAAGTAAGAGATGCAGCTAACATGACTGACTAAGAAGACAGAGATGAGAAGAAGAGTGAAGAACAAGGACAAGCAGCTGGATAGACACACCCAGATACACACTCACTACACGACACACATACAAACACACAAATACTGACTGGAGGACAGGATCGAGCAACAGAGGACCCTGGAGGACAGTAGTGTCCTGTGGGACACTGTGGCGGCTGGGACAAAGCCGTCTGGTTACACATTTTGCCTCCCTGACACTCCATACATGACTGTGCACCTCGATGCTGTTGAGGATTTATAGACAAAGGAATAACGTTGAATATGGCTTTATCTCATTATCTAATTTTAATACTACACTTAGAACAGTAGAACATCACTTGGTATTCTGTATGGATTATTTCCTACCGGCTGAAAAGTGCCAAGAGGACATGGTTGTGCCCTGGCTGCCCCCTCCAAGGTATAATAACCCTCCTCTGCTTCATTCTGAACAGGCGAAGCTGAGCCACCAGTACAGTAGAAACCAGGAAAACAAGGGCCTGAAGGCGAGGTGTTGTTGGAACCTAAACAATAGAAACTGACAGGGGGAGAAAAATATTAACACAAAGAATAGAGGTCTATATTTTACATGATCCTGTTAAATAAATAGACTGAGTATGAGTATGAGAGCATTACCCTGGTGGACAGTTGATACACTCGGCAGATCTGCTGAGGCCAGTGCTGTTGCTGAAGGTGCCAGGGGGACAGGGGACGGGAGAGGGCGAAGCTAGAGGACAGTAACTTCCTGCTGGACACAAACCTCCTGTTGGCCCATCCGCAGGAGTCTGGACATAATCACAGTACGTACGTGTAAAGAGAAGCCTAAATGTACTGTAGTAAAGTCATTTCATTCCTAAAATGCCCTTTCCAAGTAATGAAATGTAATACATAAAAATGTAATGTTTCAAAATACAGTTTCATCAACACACTAAAAATCAAAAAATGTAAACTGGCTTAATGTCAGTGGTTTTGGACATGTGACACAAGTCACTGATATAGAAAGTTCCTAGATGTATTTCTTCTTGAGAAAACAATGCATTTAAAGAAGATGTTACTATTGATTTTGCTGAATTTACCCCCAGGAAGACTAGCAACCACTTTACAGAAGATAATAGGGATTTCATTTTAAAAAGAAAAGAGAAAATAATTATGGACTAACGACCTCTATTTAATAAATTATTAAAATAGTATTTTCATACTGCAGACTTGGCTCCCTCTCTACAGTAGAAGCGTGCTTTGCAGCTTCCAGAGGGCTCTGTGAGGCCCACACCAGTGCAATACTGGCCTCCACCACAAGGGGAGCACTCAGACCCATCACTGAGAGCTGAACGTGAACTGTAGGTTCCTTCGGGACAACGTTTGGGAGTAGAAGTGCCCTCTGGACAGTAAAAGCCCTATTAATGGAGTGACAGAAAGAGATTTCACTTACACAGTGTCAAGCGCACTTAAAGGGACGTTACACTGTCACATCCATGCAACAACACGGCTTTTCAAACCGCTGGATTTTCCTACCTGAGGGCAGACTAAGGGCATGTGAGTTCCCGGTTTGTCGCAGTAATGACTAGATGGACATAAAACACACGCCTCTCCACTGTGACCAAGTGTGTTGTTCCTATATTGGCCAGCCTGACAGGGGTAGGTGTAGGGGTGGCCAGTCCCTTGGGGGCAATAGTGACCATGAGGACACACCCCAGTCTGAAATATCACAGCATACACAATAACTGTGTCATTTGTGTGCTCAGTGTACATTTGCTAAGTATTTGACTGCATAATCATGTATGATCACTATGATCAAAATGGATTAGGTAGAAAAAATGACTTTACTATATTTGTTCATCTTATATACCGTACTGTATATTGCATTCATTTTTGGATCTTACAGGCCTGATGATAGGCTCCTCCTGAGGCTGCTGGGAGTAACAGTAATTCCCCTCAGGACACTGGACACACTCGCTGGCATCACGCAGACCAGGAAATTCACTGTAGGTACCATTGGGGCAAGGAATGGGGTTGGGATTCTATGAGGGAAATCCCATTTGGAGGTAGTTTAATGGACCAAAAGTGCTTCAAACATTTGAAAAGTAGACCATATTAAAAAATATATGTATCTTCCATTGCTGTATGTATCATTCTCTGACTCACAATGCCTCCTCCGGGGCAGTAGAAGCCTTGAGGACAGAGGGTAGCTGAGCGCTGGGGGTCTCTGGCCAAACCCTGAGAGCAGAGAAAGCCTGGGGGGCACACCATGACGCTTAACATGGCTTCCTCACTTGTGGTCTCATTACTGCAGTAGTGGCCCTGCAGGCATGGAGAACACTCCACAGAGCCCTCGTCCTACACACAAGAGAACATGAAGGAAGATTCAGAGAGATGAAGTTAAAGATATCAACATGCATGGAGGAGGGACAGCGCAAAATACAGCCGGAAAACACAAGGGAGAGGAGGATCGAATTTAGAAGATGCTGGAAGAAAACTGATTTCGCTTCAATACCGAGAGCAAAAGATGAACTATAATAACATCTGACTTTAACTACTCCTCTTGCTGACAATTACAGATATACATACATGGTGAGTAAGACCATATGACTGTGGGTGGAAAATGCTAATCTAAAAATAGGTCAATCAGAACGGCTTATGGAAGGACATAACTAATACACCAGCTTTGGTTTCCACTGGTTCTGTCAGTTGACCAGTCACAGAGGACTGCGTTATAGATGGGGCCTTACAGAGTAGCTGCCAGCTCCACACACTCTGGGGTTGACAGTGGCTAAGTGGGGACAAAAATAACCAGCAGGGCAAGCAGAGCAGTCCTCCAGCCTTCGACCTCCTTTTCGACGGCGAAATGTGGAGCTGGAGAAAGACAGGACAGAGTGGATAGAATAAATCATACTCATTACAGCAGCTTAATCCTTGATTTTATCCACATAGCAAATTCTTTCCATATCATCATCATTTTCATATCTTTCTGATATTCAACACACAATTACTGCTTACGGTGGGCAGGGTGAAGGTTTGGAGGTGCCCTGTTGACAAAATGAGCCTTCAGGACAAATCAGGCAGTGTTCTCTGTGTCTGTTGCCCATTTGGATGCTGTAGGTGCCTGCAGGGCAAGGAAACTGGGTGCCATATGCAGTCCCTGGTGATGCAACATCGAAATAGTTATATACACATGAATGACTCATGAATACAGCTCTGGAAGAGAAAACAAATCTTATCTTATGAAATGAATTTTGTACAGAAAGCTGTATTTAATCTTATTTTGTTAATTTTGTTGTATTTTTGAACTACAGCAGTAAACACATTTTTTAGATACTACCTATATTAACACTCATGTGTACCTTCAGGACAGTAGTGTCCAGAGCTGCATCTCCCTGACGGAGTTCCAGACCCAGCCAAACAGTACCAGCCCTGTGGGCATGGCCGGCACTCACTTTCAGCTTCCAATCCACTGTGACCACTCCATGTCCCCACAGGACACTTGTACTGGGTGGGGAACATAGTTCCAGGGGGACAATAATGTCCTGCAAAGCACGAGATTGGTGGTCTTTGGATACCGCCAGTTCCTGATAAAGCAGAAATAATATAGGCCTCAAGGAGGGAAAACCTTAAAACTACAATAAAATAGATGTAAAGTAGTTCTAAATATGTGTAATATAACCATAATGAACCCTTTAAGTCTAGAAAAACACACATTGAAGCTATATCAATATGTTGACTCATATCACAAAATATATACAGTATATATATATATATATTACTTCCATTCTTGTGTGCACTGACGTGATAGTGAGCTGCTGTTACAAAGAGTTTCCCTCGGGGATTAATAAAGTATTTGTGATTCTGATTCTGATTCTGATATTATTGATATATCACCCACCCCCTATTTGGCATCAGCAACAGAATTAATTTCTTCTGACACTATGACATATCAAACAGTACTTTTAAGGGCCAGTTGAACATGTATATGTGTGAAAGATAAATGGCACCTCGAAAACAGGCATATCGTGCTGGGCACTGCTGACACTGAGAGCGGTCAGTGAGGTCAGTGCGATTGCTCAGTGTCCCTGGTGGGCAGGCATTGGTCATTGCATTGGGTTTAGAGGAACCAGGGGGACACACAAACCTATCAAGGTTCAGGCAAATGTATCGAAATTATGGAGTGACAATTTCAAGGCAGGATTAGATTACAAAAACCCCTTTGTAAAACAATGTTTTTACAGCAAATGAGATTATGCAGTATTGAAAACACAAGATACATACAGTATCACTGAAGGATGCTTCTGAAGAGGATCTGAAGCAATTACTCACCCTTGCATGCAGTCCACATCGGGGGTTTTCAGAGCTACCTGCGTGCAGGCCTTCCCTGCATAGCACTCTCTGCAATCAGCTAACTCATCCTGACCTTCTAAAGGGTTAAAGGAGCCTGGTGGACAGGGAATAGGGTCACTTTTCCCCTCGGGACAGTAAAACCCAGCCGGGCATTTGAGGCAGTCCTTCACACCTGGAGGGAATATTTACAAATATGTTGTTGTCATGCCAATATGAATGTAGATTTAGAATACACTGTATAACTTTATGAGAATGTCTGCTAGATTGATTTAAAGGTATCAATTGGAGGTTTTGCGATATACCACTAATTCATAGTCCCTGCTCATGTAGAACATAGTTAGGTTTCCCTTGACAGGCATACATTAATTTTTCTATTTTGGACTCACAGCTCTAGCTTGCCATTAGCAGTTGTTTTTTTATTGCTAAATTATATGTTTTCTCTCTTTGCCCTCTTGGCATCCATCTGTTGCAATTTTTCATCCATATATTCTGGTTCATCATGGGATCCAAACAACACTTGCATCTTTATGTAATCACTGAGTTTTGCTATGATAGACTGCTATAGCACCATATTAGTTTAAATTGAGCTGCAGATGGACTGTAGGGCTGTTGTTAAAAAAATAATTATACTTATAAATAAATGGCAAGCCGGAGCCTCATACCCAGTGTGCAGGGAAAAAAATCAATGACTGTGAATATTAGTTTTTACTTGATAAGTGGTGAGTATAAAACAGTAATAACACGGCATATAACTCACTTATTGCTCCTTGATGAGGGGTGAAAGTGCCTTGAGGACATATCACTTCTTCCAAACCAGCAGGACAGTATCTCCCCCGAGCACAGGGCAAGCCAGGCCCCGATGAGCCTGTCACATGCACACACACAAACACACACACACACACACACACACATACGCATTACATAAAAAAATGGAGCAGTGGGCACAATGCGTCCTGCAGTAACATTTCACCTCTAAAATCAATCTTCATTTCATGTTCTTTCTTCATGTATGACTATACTTACTGTGACACAGTTTCTTTTGTATTTCAGTATTTGTTGCTCCATTGAACTCAGTGTATTAGTGCTCAGGCTTACCTGCAGGACAGAAGCGTCCTTCTCTACATCTCTTGCAGGCTGCCCTACTTGTCTGACCCAGTTGTTCCCCTGCTGTACCAGGAGGGCAAGGTGACCCATGAGGGGTGGCGGTGCCTTCTTCACAGTAATAGCCCGGTGGGCACAGGAACTCGGAGGTGGGTCTCCGTGAGCTGCCTTCCAGACAGTAAAACCCTAGAGAAAAGTATTTATAGATAAGTTCATAAGAAGGTTTTTTGGGGGGTAGTTTTCCAGGATATCATACATGATAAAGACATGATAAACTTAGCTAAGCTTAGCTAAGTAAAATTGGCCTATTGGGGCTTGAGAAACTGTAATTGGGAAGGTAAGTTTATGGGTATACATACTGATATGATTGCACATATTATAGTCTTTGGAGGTGAAACTGTGAGTATAACAATATAGAAGGTTTGCCACTATAGATACTCTACCTGCAGGACAGATTGTGCAGTCTCTCAGATTCTGCAGACCTTCTTTAGGGCCAAAAGTCCCTGCAGGACAGGGTACAGCTACACCTCCCACACAGTAATGACCTGGGGCGAAGAAAAACATGTACAAATACATACCAGGCTACTTCCAGGAGGAAAGGAAACTATAATATAAATGGAATTATGCAGTGAAAAACACTAACCTATTTGACAGACCACACACTCTTCCCCCGTGTCTTTGTACGTTCCTGGTCGACAGGTGATCGTTTGACTGGACCTGTGGACTGGCTGGCTCCAGCGGGGAGCCACAGCTCCCCCACACAACAAAGATGTTTCATTACAGCTATGGCAGTAGGTCTGTCCAGGTGTGGAAGACCAACCAGGAGGACAGAGGAGAGGCTGTGACATCCCACTATCTGGACAGTAACTTCCTATGGCAGGCAGAGGACATGTTTTAATTGTTCGTATTGAGAGCAGATTAACTATGTTAATGTTATTGTATTACTGCAATACCTGCTGGACATTGCAGACACTGGATAGTACACACTGTGGAGTAGAAACCCGGGGGACAGTCATTACACACAGTGTGGTCTATGTTGGGCTCCTTGCCAGGCTGACACTATAAGGCACATAAAGAGATGAACAAACCATTTATAATGACAAACTAGAGGTTTTCTCTCTCAGATACAACCCTTTTTTGAAGGAAAAATTTGTAATTTTAATTTGTAACACCTTAATAGGAAATCCAGAGGTGCAAACAGAATCTACAGGGCAGGTCAGACACTGTAGGACCCCCTCAGGAGAATGTTGTCCTGGGGGGCATAAAGAGAGGGTCCCGTTGGCTGGATCACATGAGAAACCTGCAGGACACAGCCTACAGTCCACTCTATCCTCTGAACTGACCAGACCTGGAAAACAAGGCTGCAACATACAGGAATTAGTAAAGACAGTACCATGACAACGATAGTACTTGTCATACAGAATCAAGCACAGTATTGGAGGTATTTCAGGTATAGGACACATGGTGAGGGGAAATTTGTATAGTGAAGCTGAACTTGAATAGACCTTTTTCACAGCATTTTGACTCGTCAAATACAGGCGTAACTAATCATTAATTGCTGTATTGCATGGCAATACTTTCTGGAGCGTCCTCGTTAATGTTATTAGTTTCACTTGTGCTCTTCCTGCCATTACAAGTTTATAGCGAAGAAAGTCTATGAATCTGATTCATTGCTAGAAAGACAATTAAGAGAAATATGCAATTTCTTTGGCTTTCAAAGGAGGGCACTACAGAAAGAAGGTTTGGGAACCACTGTGTTGTATGATCATGGTTTTTTACCCACAGCTGTCTCTTACCTTGCAGTCACTGATACTGCCTTTCGCTGTGTAGAGGTTGAATGTCCCTGCTGGACATCTATGAGGTGCAGATACATTGCCAGGACAACTACATAACAGAAATGTATTAATTTATTATCTATATTACAGTTAATTGTCTCACTAATTGTGATTAAACACACTTAAGTTTTTTTAAATCATATACTTACATGTGATTTTTCAAAGGAGCAAAAATAATGTCTCTTAAAATACTAAGGTCTCATCTATGTATTTTCATAGTTTACATTGTAAAAGTATACAGATCAGTCATTTGAAAGATGGTAGATGACTTACAAATGACCAGCGGGACACTCTAAACAAAGCTGCTGGGAGACATATTTTCCTTCAGGACACAGATCAATATCTGTCTCTTCACCAAGGGGGGTGTCTGCACTCCCTTCAGATGATTCTAATGGCAGGAAGGATGTAGATGTAGACTGTCATTAGTCAATATGTTTGACTGTCTAGTCAAGGTGGCTTTGTTTCTTTTTAAATTAGCTTAATTTGTTAAATAGACTGTAACAAAAAATAACATAAAAAAACTACATAACTTCAAACAGCCATTGCTCTTACCTGAGGCAAGTCCAGATTGTGACAGCAGCAGGTAAATCCATGAAGCTGAAAAACAGAAAAGATGCATTATTTTCCACAAGTACATTGTCACTGAATCTCTGTTTGAGACTGTTTGGTCTGAGCATTCATGCCCGATTGTTTAAAGGCATGAAAGTCTGAGCCCTCTGTGGCTGAAAGTGAAACAAGAGCACGAAATGTGATCCCCTTGCTGATAATGGTGTGCAATGATGTTCTGTAACTGTACCTTCCACTTTCATAATGAATGAGCTTGTGCTAAAGCTAACCTCGATATTATCCCTGTTAGTGGATCACTTTAATAATTTATGTTACCTGAGGAATTCATATATGGGTTATAAAGAGAATAAAATATGGGAAATATGTGAAAAATCTGATGGATTTCTGGAATCAGTTAAATTAATATCTAACGTTGAATGCTTAATCACAAAAGACCCTTTTTGTCTTTAAAAGGGTGAGGATTTAAAAATAAATTAGTCAGGTTCAGTGGGAAATGAATGTCATACACATTCTCTGTTCAAGCAGAGAATGGTGCATCTGCAGATATACATTATGTGCAAACCACATTCTCATGAACTGCATCTTTTTTTCAAGCCAGGTGCAAAATGTATGCTTTTAAATTTTAAATTGTGTTTATTTAAATATGTTAGTGTATCATTTGTGTATCATCATTTTTGAGAATATGCTTTTGTCCTACATTTTCAACAGAAATTTACTTTGCAGGAAGTCAGGTGCAATAAATGGAAAGTTCTGAATGATTTATTTTTACACAGCTCTGAATCCTGTTGTATGCCACTTCCTGTAGCCTTACCCAAGGGTTGGAGCATATTGTATGTGTGGGTATTTCAGCATTTTTCTGCAGGTGCATGCATCAGCAAACTACGAGAGCAGAAGATATTTGATTGTCTGCTTTGAGGCAGCACGAATCAGAAAAACAGGGGAACAACAATGATGATCTCAGTCCTCTTCACTTTGCTCTTTTTTTGGGTGACACAAGGTAAAGTATATATACTCTTTGTCACTGGACTGGACTTTAAGAATTAAGTGTGTTAAATACATGTGCATGTATTCAATAATGCACTCATCTAAGTATTGTGCTTGGTGTTTGTTGTAACCTAATGTTTTATATAAAAGTAGATAAAATGTCCTCTCTTTGCAGATTTTGTGAGCTGTGTTAATATGAAGATAGCCGTTGATTTCTTGACTGTAGCTTTAGGGGACTCGCTTACGTTAAACTGCACCTACAATTGCTCCAATGGATTTGTTCGTGGCTGTTGGAGTGAAGCATCAGACAACTCTGGCTGTCACGGGACACTCAGCAAAAGCACCTTTTGCATAATGTCTCTTCACCTATCAAATGTGTCCACTGAAGATCTCAAGAAGAACTACACTTGCTACACACAACACACAGATGACACTCAACTTCCACAAAAAACAGAGCGTATTGTTTTACTGAAACTTCAAGGTAGATAGACATTATCATATGAAAATCTATATAAGATTTATCTTGTCTTTGGCAATTTTTTTAAGAAAGCATCAAGTAAAAGACAGAAGTAGATTTAATTTGAATGTTTGTATGTTTTTTCAGCTCAAACAAGTGCCCCAAACTGGACAGTTAACCCAAAGCCTGAAACTAATAATGGTGAGGACCTTAAACTACTCCACAATTATAACTCTGCATTATTTCTATACATTACTTTTATTCATACATACAATGTTCTACATTTCTCAGCATCTCTTCCTCCTAAGCCAAACGATTCAAGTGGAGGTGAGATGGCACTTTGAAGCAGTTGTACAATATGAAGTTTATTAAAGGAGATTATGTATGAATGTATTTCATATAGTTATGTACATCTGAATGTGGAATTGAAAAGTAGAAGTTGCCTCTCCAAGTTAATACTGTTGTTTTCATGTTAACAGGAGAATTTACTGGAATTAAGGTTTTAGCAACAGTTTCCGTTGCTGTGGCCATGGTGCTTGCAGCATTGGCTGTTTATCTATGTCTGAACCGGAGCAGACAGAGCTGGAATTGTAAAGGTGATTACAAAATATTACAATATGATCATACACTTGCGATAAGTAACAAGTAAAAATGTCTGGATAAGAAAGAAAATACACACAATTTTTATCATTGTGTTTACAGGGGAGCCTGTTGTGTCCAGGTCAGGGTGAGTACAATTTAAGAATGACTATTTGGGTAACTCTGTGTTCAATTACCTTTAAAAACCTATGATCTTGCAAAATTCTTTATTAGTTCATTTCTTTATCCATTACCATTTCAGCTCACTACAACCTCCTCACGCTGTCCTCTCACCGGTGAAGGGTAAACAGTTTAAAATGTCAAAAATATAGTGCATGAATTTTAGCAGCCCTGCCATTCATACCTGTCATATTCCCCAGGTCCACTGTCAACGCAAAGTGAAAGAGTGACTTTAAGGATTCCTACACCAGGTAAGATAATCAGCAGTACCATCAAACTTGTTTTCTAAGTGACACAGCATCACTGTTCACAATATAAAGACTAAGAATTACTGATATATATAATCATTTCTTTGACCCAGATAATGAGAGTGACACTGAGGTTCCATATGCGGACATAATGATCACTGTCCGAGGCGTCAGTACACCAGAGCTCACTCAGGTCGGCTACTTGACTCCTGGAGATCAAAAAGAGGTGAGGGACTTTAATCTTACTGAAACCCAAATTCATAGGACAGCTTATTCTCCTCTCTTTTATGAGCAACTCTTTGCGATCTTAGATCATGTTCATGAATCTAAAGCTGGTAAATGCCTATGTTATAGTGTCACTTATAGTTTACCGTTGTTTGTGTACAAGGAGGCACAATGAGTACCCAGAATTTGTCGGCTTAATTGAATTAACAGTTACTTGGCTATGCTAAGGAGCTAATGTACGTAGTGAGCACCAATCACTATGGGGTTGCAAAACAAAACAAAAAATTGTACCACAATTTTAACACTTCTTAAGTTTATCTTACTTGTTTATACAGTTTTTGTGCATTCCATAAGTATGGAATTCTATAATTAGACATACAGGCAGTTGCTAGTTTATTAGGTATTCATGTCAACTAGCATAGACTAAATATTAGAAACATCTCTCAGCATGACGCAATGCAATGCAGCACCACCACAAACTACAGCCTCCAAAATGACCAATAACTTGAATAAAAAACTCTCTGAAACAGTTGCAAAAATGTGATTATAACCTTCATAAAGGTAGGATTTAAAGCAGAGGTATTGATTTAGATTGTATTAGTTTAGTTAGCTAGGTGTACCTAATACATTGGCAAGTGAATGGATATATTGTTTAAATTTTACCATGTCAATTTGCTTTGTTATTGTCATTGATTTCAATGTTGGTTTACCCATCTGCATATTGTATACTATTATGTAAACCTAATAAAAAAAATGTTTTGGAGTAAAACAAGTGGCTACCTACAATAACTGTGTTGCTGTCACTTTAAAATACCCCACATAATACAACCAGTTTTATCTTTTAGCATCGCCGATGGCATTATTAAAGAGGGGGAGGGCCCCCAAAGGTCTTGCTATTCCCAACATGCTACATGAGTTTTTCTCTGCTTGTCCTCCAGTGGTGGGGAGATGACTCAAGGTCTCACCTGCAGGCCTCGCGTTCAGCTGACAGACTGCATGTGCCCCAGCCCAGAGAGGTCTGCCGCAAGATGAGCACCAACTCCGAGTATGCCGTCATCACGTATGCCTGACTGTGAGCTCGTTGCAGCTCGAAGAGGAGAGGGAAAAGATAAACACACGCCTGTTTTTTGTTAAACATGCTAATACACGTTTTCTGTCTTTTTTTTTAATGCTATGCTATTTTATATGCACTTATAATTGTGTTTTATTACGTGCACTGTGTTTATACTGAACCCGCATTTATATCCAATAAAGCCATTCTTCATTGTGAGTTTTGTGATATTTGAGCCTTGTCTGTGTCCGTAGTTACAACCGTTGCTTGGAAACAGTTATCAACAAAACGCAGTAGCTAACTGTTGTTAGCTAGCTATAACCATCAAAAGTAAAGGTGGATAACAATTGCAAGTAATTTCAGGTAACATATATAGCTATAAGTAATAACTTAACGTTATGTTTTGACATTTTCTAAATCTTGCTGAATCTATATAGTTACGCAATTTCAGTGGTGTGTGACTACTACCTAACGTTAGCTACTAAATTTAACTACAAACGTTGAGTTAACGCTAGCTTATATTCTGTAGAAAGTCCCCTGTGTTAACTAGCTTATCTCCCCTTCTATGTTACACATTGGGAGGAATGTAACTTACTGAGAAAAACTTCGACTTCTCCCGGTCAGATATCGCTAGCTGACACAGAAGTTAACGCCCAAGTGTATCCTAAAAAATGTCAGTGCCTTTCTCCAACACCCACCTGCGGGTCCCGCGAGGATTTGGTACCATCCTGGAAGGACTGGCCAGAGAAGTCCTACGAGACCAGCCTGAAGACATTCCTGAATATGCCGCACAGTACTTCGACACTCTGCTCAAGCAAAGAGAAGGTACCTACATCTTTAACAACATTAGACAAATATCATTAACTGCTGTCAAATAATATATCATTTTTGTTTTCTTTTTGATCTTGTAGATAGTGGCATGGACCCTGCTGAGTGGGCTGCTAAACTTGAAGATAGATTCTACAACAACCATTCATTCAAGGCTACTGGGGTACTAAATCAACCTACAATATGTAAGCCACTACTCTTTCCTCTGTTTGTGTATTTATCATTACGCATTTGTTGTTTGTTTGTTTTCTCCCCAACAGGCTAGTCCTGAAACAGAGCCTGAAACAGAGGTGGTCATTTCCAAGTGAGTCTCAACTTATGTGTTATCAACAGCCAGGAGGATCAACAGGGCGAGGGAGAGGATGGGCATGAGGGAAAGAATAGTAATGGGTGACAAAAGTGAAAAAGAAATGAGAATAAAATATTATATTTTTCATGTTTATTACTTAAAGGTTTACATCTGGAGTCGTTGTGTGAGGTATTCTGGAAATGTGGTTGTTGTAAATAATCAATATACACTGGTTAAAATGATGTGTTTGGATTTTTTAAGCAAATACAGTAGCTTATAAGAATTATTTTAGAATATGAATAGAATAGTCCTATGTCATGGTTCAACCTTTCAGGCAGATCAATGTAAAGAACCCCTTAGGCAAAAATACATTGTGGAACAGAAGCCTGGAATTAACACAGAATGTCAGCTCAGTGTTGAAAGCGCTTTCACGTTTTCAGTGTCAAGGGTTAGAGAGGAAATGGCAGGACTGAAAGACAAGAACTGCAGGAAGACAGTCACATCACAGGCATTATTACATTATTTAGTTTTGAAGAAGCATCACTTAAATCACTATTATCACTTACATTTTCTCACTGTCATATTGGACATTTCTCACCTTAAGCCTTCCATTTGACTTTTTAGAGACAAATCATATGAGTCCCAAACTGAAGATGAATCCAGTCATTCAGCAAATCTTTCCAGCACACAACCTAATGTCTCTGAAGAGGTTACTTTAACTGAAAGCACAGAAGAAGAAGAAAATCATGACATTACAGAGAAACCCATAATTTCAATGGAAAAGGGACTTTCAGAAGAGGAATCGGTCAACAGGCTCCCAGCTGCAGATGTACAACCAGATGAACTGAGTGGGACAGAAGAGGAAAACGACCCAACAATAACTGCATTTGATCAAGTTGAAAGAGCAGCTAATGAAGAAGATAGCAGCTCTGTTCTAGATCAAGATATGCCTCAGTCTGAGTTAGAGTCAACTTACTTTTTATCATTCAGGGGGGTTACAAATATAGATGTGTGTGCTCAGGAGTTAGGAATAGACGAAGATGAGCGAGGTGATAAACTAGAGACTGCAGTTGTAGATGAGGAGGTTGTAGACTCGGAAGGAGAGGAAAAAACAGAATTTGAAGAACCAGTGGAGGTCTTTCCATATTCTCGGCTAGCTGATGTGGATGTGTGTGCTACAGAGCTTGGAGGAACAGAGAGAACAATGGAAGGAGCCATTGCTGAAAATGATACACATGTCGTTGAAGAGGAAAGCTCAAAGCCCCAACCTGAGGAAACTGTTGTGCAATCATCATTGTCTCAATCTGAAACCTCTGAGGGCAATCAACAAGAAGAAGAAGATCAGGTAGAAAAAACAAACAAGGAGGAAGGAACAGAGACTGGGGCTTTCTCTGGGGGAATAGATGAAAGTTTAGCTCATATAGAGGGTGGTTTAGACAGTAATGCCGTACCAAAGGAGGATTCCTTGGTTGAGATTAG
This sequence comes from Coreoperca whiteheadi, assembly GCA_011952105.1. Taxonomy (NCBI): domain Eukaryota; kingdom Metazoa; phylum Chordata; class Actinopteri; order Centrarchiformes; family Sinipercidae; genus Coreoperca; species Coreoperca whiteheadi. Next base: position 14,657,271 of record CM022478.1, read on the forward strand.
CTTTGAAGATGTTCAAGAAGCTCAGCAGATTAAAGAGGTTGGGGAGAAACAGCCAGAGGAAGAGGATTCAGTAGAGGTCTTACAGACTAAAATATTAGAAATGCAACAGGAGCGAGAATCCAAGGTGGTTACTGCAATGGCAACACACCAAAATATATCTGGTTCACAAGACCATGATGAAGCTGAAATGGTGGGAGTTGGACAGGAAGTGAACTCTGAAGGGGAGGAAATGGAAAGTCAACATGAGGCATCTGATATACTGAAGGAGAAGGTGGACACAAATGACTCTTATTTAAATGATAGTGATGATGAGGAGAAGGGAGAAGGTGTTAAAAACATCAGCTCATCAAATCAACCCACCACTGAGGCAGACGATGAGAAACCAGAGGGTGAAGCCGATCATGAAAATGAAGATAACGAGAAGATAAGTGAAGGGGAATTTAACCAGAATGAGTCAAACAATCCTGTCTTTGAAGAAGACGAGACAAAAGACGCGGTTCGAGGAGACAAAGAGAACATACATACGGAAGATTATATTGAGGTGGAGGATAAAGAAATGAATGATGGTGGCGTGGAAAATCATTCATCGGAAGTAACCACGTCAAATACTTTAGAGGAGAACAAGGAGAGTCAGAGAACACTTGTAGAGTCGCAGCCAGAGGATACGGTGGTAGGAAAAGAGGTCACATCTAAGGAGAGAACATCAGAACCAGAGGAACTTGTAGAAGAAGGAAACATTGAATCGGAAATGCAAGAGAAGAGTGATGCAATGTGTGGAGAGGGCAACATCAGCCCCATCCGAAGCCAAGGAGAGGAAAGAAGGCCACCTGGGTCTGAAAAGGACTCCACAGAGCCTGAAGGCAACAGTGGTCACAAGGTAAAGTTTGATGCTTCTTCTCAATACAAAGTAAATATATATATGTGACCCATCATATTTCACACATTTGTATATGCCTTCACATTATTTTTAATATTTGCAATGATAAATTAGCCCTTATAGTTTACCATTTACGGCCATAGCTTGTATGATTTGAATATAATAGAGGCTGTTGCAACTCACCACATCCCCTCCACTGTCATCAGCAGGCTGAGGATAAATGTTCGGTTTCAGACAGAGGTGCTTCTCTGCTCCCATTCCTGTCTCAGGTAGCCTATATAAATAAACCCTTCAAGGACGAGTGTGATCAACAGTGGCCCTCAATTCCCCCCCCCCCCTGCCCTCTCTAGGGGTAGGTGATTGAAAATATCTCCAAAATAGTTCATTTTCTGGTGGTTGCTCTGATAAACTTTGAATGTCATCGACAGGGTCATGATCAAAATCTTCTCAACTGAAATGTGCAGAAATTGTACTTTCGAACTCAAAGTTCACCATAATCTCTGACTTTGTTCATACACGGGGGGGGCTCGTTCAAGATGCTGTTTGAGGACTTAGCTCTGCCGCATGCTCATCAAACTGTTATACTGTGGCTTTGTTAGTGCCAGATCCAGTCTCCTCTCGGGAGCCACCACAGCCTCCACAGATTGAAACTTGATTCAGTAATCTGTCATCATAAAAGACAGACTGAACAATTTGTCTTGTGAATTAGGCCTTTAACATTTTTACTGCTGTCACAGTTGGACCCGTCTGATTTGTCTGGACCAACAGGTCTCCAAACACACAGGGAGGGAGTGTAGGAAGGGGTACTAAGAATGTTACCATGGTAACCCCTCACCATCCTGCTCTCTCTTCGTGTCGTCATGGAATTAATAGGAGATGGTGATGCTGATAGTTGCTATGCACCATCTGTATCAGTAATCTACCTTTAATAGCAGTTTCTAACTGACTGATTAAACAGTAAAACAGCACTTTCTGTATTTGTATGTGCAGTGCTATTTTGTATGCTCTCGCTTAGTGGCAGAATGCATCTGAAACAAAGCTACCACAAAACTGTACAATAAATAGGCCATCTATTCCAACGGTGACCTAGCTGCGGTATCTCAGATGCCTTGTCTAGTCTTTTTTATTTGATGTCTTGTGCCCACAATGATAATTTTTTAGATACACTAATGATTAGGCTAAAATGAGCAGAGTATCTATATCACGATTGATTACTGTACATTTGATTACACAGAGGTTATCATTCCTACAAATTAATAAATTAACTGATTGATAAAGAAAGTCAGCTTAGTGAAATTAGGCGTGGGTCTAACGTAGAATATTGTTTGAATGGTTAGTAAACCAGCATGAGAGCATTAATGTCAGAGATATAACTCAGATAAATGGACGTTTTCTGTTTCTCTCCCTCTCCGTCTTGTCTCTGAGGCTGGCAGAGGAGTGTGGGCGGCCTTACCAGCTGGGATCAGAGGGATGGAGGGGGCTGTTAGCTCACTCTGCCTCTAATAAATTTATAACACCTCCTAGTGTAAACCAGTCCAAGATGCTTACACTGTTTTATTTTCACGCTATTAGTAGAATTTGAAAGTCAGCAATTATTGTTTTACGGCCATCTGGCATTTACATAGTATTTCTATGTTGGTCATCTGTTTTTATTTGTGGAGTTTATTATTGTAACACTGCAACTTGTGAAGTTTTATTATGCTCGGTGCATGGTGTAGTCACATTGGGTTTTCCTTATTTATATCCAGACTGTATAGTTCATCATTTTCACTTGTGTCAAAACTTTCAAACTTTAAATCACTGAAATAGTCTACATATGCAGCCTATTTCAGTTAAGTCTTTAGGCTGCGCTCGGTGAATGTTGAGGTCTGGTAAGGGTCTGTAACAGTAATGTGAACACAGTAGGTCAGCAGCCTTAATGAGACTGCAAAAGATGGAACACATGCTGTCATGTTTGTAGGAGGTCTCTCTTTCCCTCCCTCCCTCTTTTTCTCTTCCTTTCTTTCTGACTGTATGTCTCTCTCTCACTCTGTGCGTGAGCGGGTGTTACTGAGCATACAGTGATTGTTAGTAAGAGCCAGTGAGGCATCTGTATTATAACAGAGACTCGTTTAAAGAGAGCTTTGCTTGGTCAACATACAAGTCATACTAGTTCAGCTCACCTGAAGACTGAAATCATCTCTGAGTAAGACATGGACTGTCACAATGTAAGTAGAAGCTTCAGATTAACTTTTTTAATAGATTCTTTTTTCTTTCAGTTTTAACCACTGATCTGTTTGTTAGGTAGATGCACGTACAGTTAATTGGGTAATACAGTTTGTTAGTTACTAATGGTATTTACTAGTGTTTGGTTGCCCTCAAACTGCATACAGCCATGTGTGTGTTGTTGTTGTTTTTGTCCTTTTACTAGAGTAAAATATATTAAACATTTGAATAATTATGACTCACAAATGGTAAATCTTTCACAGAAAGTCCTATTTTACACAGCTTTTAAGCTATATTCATTATAATTGGATAATATTACATGAAATGTGCACCAGAATATTTCAAAACTATGAAATACATTTGTGTCAGATCAAGTCTAAGGACCCTGAGGCAATAAAAACAATAAGACCCCTGAGAAGATGTGTAGCCAACAAAAGCCTGTGCATCAGTCCATCATCTCTGCTGCTGCAAAAGAGTTGGATTCTGGCTGCTCAGTGAGCAGTCAGACAGAGAGGCTAATGAATGCAGGCTGAACAGGTGGGTGGTCACACTCCTACACTGGAGGGGTTTCACTGGAGACATGATGCACTGCTTCACCAAGGTAGTGGGATGACAGTGGGCTTATTTTGTGGGCCGTCTTTGTGTGAAATGTCAATCTGTTTCCATAAGCAAAGCATGGGGTGTAGCCGATATGTGTTCGCCACAGAATTTGAATTGGTGTTTACATAACTCGTCGACAGCCTTGGCACTATTCCACTGACACTTTATGACAAGCCAGAATTTCTCTTCCACCCACCCCATGTTTCCTTTGGGACAGTGGACGCTGTACTTTCAGTCACTGAATGAGCTGCTGGTGTTGACTACAGCAGCATTTCCGCTGGGTCATCCTTTTTCAGCCCAGGTTGCAGAGCAAGAAGTTATTTTTTCCATAGTTAATTTGAAACGAGAAGAATTAGTTAGAAATGGATTATCAAACATGAAACGATCTTTTTACACCAACCTTGTTTTTTACCAGAAAAAGCAGATTGCTCTATTTTTTGTAATAAACAATGATCAATGATCTACATTGACCGTTGCTCAGGGTCAGAATCCATATGTCTGGTAAATGAGCAGTCTTATTGCTTTTTTTTGGATCCATTTCCATGATAACAAAAACAGTAGCCAATGAAATAGGCAGACTCAGACATGTTATGTGCCAGCAGAGAATTTATACAGTATATTACAAGAGGAGAAGGGGAGAGAAAAAAGGAGGCAATGTGGGTTATTGACCTCCTGAGAGCCCCATTGAAGTCATGTAATGAGGGTGAGCCACTCAGCAACAAGCACACATCCCTCACAGCCTCAAAGATCGTGTTGTAGCGTATACAGTTAACAAAATATGGTTTCGCAATCTGTTGATGTTCCAGGAAAAAACAACATCGTATGATCATGTAATATGGTACCCTCCTGTGATAAACTACTACTTTTTGGTCCTCTCAGCAGGAGGAGTGCAGCCGGCCCCAGGAGGAGGAGGACATCATGGACATCCCCCTGGATGACCCCGAGGCCAACAGAGCTGCTGCCAAGATCCAGGCTGGCTTCCGTGGCCACATGACCCGTAAGAAGATGAAGCCAGAGGACAAAGCAGAAGGGGAGGAGGTGAGCAGCACTGGGGATGTGCTCAACGGCAGCCAGGGGGACACAGGTCAGTTGTGTAGAACCATGGGGAAAGACTAGGTCACATAATGCTGTTAAAGAGGGCATTATGGCGAGTGACTATAAGGATGGTAACAGAGGCTCCCATCAGAAGCTCTTAACTACAGTAGGTAACAAAAGGTAAGTGATGGAGAGCATAAGTTGCTTATTTGACTGTAAGTAGAGCCTTGTGAGACTTGGAGTTAAAGCAATTCAAGATTCTATATGCTATGAGCAAGTAAATGTTAAGCATAATGTAATTACATAAGTTAGCATATTCTTATAAGGATGTTCTGCTTGTTGGTTGAGCATTAGTCTTCTTTGGTTCTACAGGTGTCCCATTTTAAGATGTTAGAGGGACAATTTTGTGACCATAACCTTTTCTCTTGATTTACCATTTTACTCACTTGGAAAACAAAACCATTTAAAAGCTATACATAATTAAATACACCTTTTAGAGGAGCTTATGGGTTATCCCAAGTGTGATTAATGCAGTACATAACCGAGTGACTCATTTAATTACCCCATAGCGTCTAGAGCAACAGATGATTGAATCTTTCAAATATTTCTACTGTTAAAAGATGTTGGTCAGAGTTCAGTTTACCTGAAAAAGGCAAGTTACATTCTCACAATGGTAAACATGATAAATCCTATTTTTATTATATACAACTGTGGGCGAGGAAATGGTTTCAAAATTCAGTTATTGGTCCAAAAATGTTTTGCTGCGTTCTCCTGGGGGTGTCTAGGAATTTAGATTTGATTTTATGCTTATACAGACCAAAATCAAACATATCTGAGAAGGACAATGCTTAAAGAAAACAGACATCGTGGTAACTTAGAACTCCAAATATTTACACCAGATATCCACTGAAATCCGATTTGTTTTCTGTTAACCAGATAGGTTCTAACACAAGTTTTTAAATTCCCAGCCCTCCACATTTCCTTTTCCTATAAGACAAAGCAGCATTTTTGGGGGGGATGTGGCTGACACAAGGTATCCTCGTCAATGATTCTCCATAACCCAGTTGTAGGAGATCTATTTATAGCTCCAGGTGCATTAGGTACAGTACATGCTTCAGAGGGCCGAGCAGAATTAATGGACCTGTCAGACTGGAACAGAGCATTACAAGCACCTCCCATTGGGGGAGACCCCCTTTTCACAACAGAATTGTGTTTTTGAGCTCATCAGTTATGTCAGCCAAGTTCTCAGCACTGTAAAATACTTTAACACTTAGAACCTTATTTCTACAAACAGATATTTGCATAATGGAAAGTTTCACCTCCTTTGAAAATGAATTCTCCTTAAGTAGCAACCTGATTTCAAGCGTGTTTTTATAATAGATCCACCCACAGGTAACCTCACAGTTTGTGACTATGTATTGGAGCCTTTAACCTTGACGACAAGAACGTATACAGAAACAGTTTTTTCCAGCCCCTGCAGTGCCTAACTACGCCTTGCCTATTTCTGTTTATAGAGACAGGAGGATCGGGGCCAGTAGAGAGAGACGACACATCTGTGCCAGAGCAGTGACGCCCCTGTCCTGACCTGGATGAAGAGAAAGAGGGGAAGCAAGGTAGCGAGGGGTGGCTGGCATAAGCTGGCTGGGCTGGCTTTCGGGCACACCTTTTTACCCCAGGAATCATTTTCTTTTTCAACACAAATTAGCAGTAGAAAATGAACAGACAGTTTTGAGGGTGTGTTGTGTGAATTTTGTGAACTTTAACACTCCTTCTCTGCTTCTCCAGCAGTACGGATGTCTTTGACCCAGAATTTGCAACTCACTGCATGTACTTGTGAAATGTCTGGTAGTGTGCTAGTTTTTAGATGATGATCTGTGAATGTGAAAATGAATATCCTCTAAATGCTAAACAGGGCTTTTTTTGGATGGATCAGTTCATTCCATCTGTGTATAAACCTTGTATGCATCAGCATTTGACTTTGCGTAATTAGTGGCTTAAATGATTTGTTATTTTGCATTGTTTTCTGATGTGCTTGTATATTGACTATTATTTACCTATTTGACTTGCTTACAAAAATGATTAAAGCATCAACAAATATCAAAAGAGTAGTAGCTATGTATGTTCTATTTATTCTAAGTTACTTAATTCAGATTGCAATTGCCTTGATCGATCTTTTTGATCACATGATAAAGTTCACTTTTCACCTTTTCAGGCATTTTCTATAAATCTGAGCTTCCAGAACACTAAGCATGCAGTAATTACGCTTTTTTTTTCAGATGCATTTGGTACAGCTTTACCTTATGAGACATTTTTTCAATATGCTGTGTTGTTGTTTTGGTGGGTTTGACTTGTTAAATCAGGTGTGTGAAATTCCATTGTCAGAGTTTGCAGACTCTTCGTGCTTTAAAACTAATTGCACAGTACATTGCTGAACTTTGGTGTAGAATTCATGACATTACACTAATAAATCCACATTAAATATATGGTGAAATGGCTGTTTTAAACTTCATTCATTCAAGTTAAGTATCTGTTTTATGTCATCTGTCACCTCCGTCTCGATTCTTGAGGGGTGAAGTTGAGATTTTTGCACAACATTAGAGCAGCCAAAGCTGCTCATTTGTCTTTTGTCACTGCAACATAAGCAGTGCTGCTAATTGGAGAGAGTAGTTTCCATGAAGTTCCCTTGTGGCTCTCTTGCACAAGGAATCTCATGAATAATTCATCACATAAAACTGCATTTCTCATATTTACAACTACCAGTTCCACTAGACAAAGTAATTGTTTTTACTAATAATAATATCTTTTAGATAGGGCCATTTAAATAATTACATTGTATGCCGTTGCAGAGCCTGGATGTATTAAGCTATTAAATGTTTCCGTCCTATAAACAGGTGCATTGTCAAAAACATCTATACCACTGAGGTGGGCCATGTATTTTTCAATATATGGCCTACTGTTATTGCAATAAGGGTGTTTAAATCACAAAAGAATAACATAATTTTGCTTAATTTGCCCATGCAGTCTTCGCTTATGAGAAACAGGATAGAGCATCTTCAGTCTCCCAGTGCTCCCACTCAGCCCACCTACACGCATCTGAGCCATACAGCACAAACTCAAACTGCACAGGCATTCTCACACAGGAAGAAACACAACCCTTACTTTAGTATGCAGATCCCACTCAAGTCACTCACTCTCACTGTCGTGCACACATGAACACACACACACACACACACAGGTTGTTGGCTGTGTCACCAGCTGTAGAGATAAGACAACCAACAACAGTGAGTCTTGCTCTCAGTGGTTTTGCAAAACCAGAGTGCAAAGCGCTTCCTTCTCAGGCTGACATTGCTTCTCCGTCACGCTCTCATAAATATCCTCTATGGGTTTTTTTATATGGACCTATTCTTTCTTTTCTCCTACTCAGTCCCAGAGGTGTCATGGCCACGTTCTCCTGTCTCTTTAATGACTGTGGGTGAACAATCAATATTCTGCACACCTCCAAACATAGAAAAACACCCACTTGGTGCTGAAGATTGAATTCTGAGAGTAAGGGAAAAGACAAGATTTCAAAAAAATGAAAAATGAGTCTGAAAATCACAAGTGTAGGGTCTTAAGAGATCCTCATGTGAGTCACGTGAGCAGGTTTCTAAAACACATAAATACAAACCTTGGTGAAGCAAAGAATAATATTTTTGTCTCTTCCTTTTACAACTTGTTAAGTTGAACATTAACTGTTTTAGAAGTAGATCATAGGAAAGATCTGCTTAGTTGGTTTGTTCTCTTTCTCAGACAGCTTGTCAGTGAGAAAAAAGTCTTTGTGGTCTCCTGGGTGATAATTAGAGATGAAACAGCCAGGATGAACAGCAGGGGGCGCATTTATCTGCTTTCCAGTGGTTATGCTACTGGCCTCCCCATCTCAGGAGATGCAGTATCTTTAATACTAAGTAGGTTGCAAAACTTAGCAGTAATCAGAGGATATAAATGAGTGCCACAGCTGCATAAACAACACCTGATAGATCGCCGTCAGTTACACTGTACACTAAAGGAATCCCAGTAGAAAGATTGTAAGGATACATTTTGTAACATCTTTATGCCTGAGTCACACAGGATGACATCAGTTTTGTTGTGGGCTTAACGTGACAATGGTTTCTGTCACTGCACATGCACCCAAACTGACTGAGACACACAGTCAGTCTGTGCTCCCTCTCTCTTCCTCTATTAACTGGAAAGAGTCCCCCTCCATTTAGAGTGTGTTAGAAGATGAGAGGAAGAGGGAGGTGCTGCTTTTAGTGAGGGCAGAGGTGAAGGGGAGAGGTTCAGCTTTGATGCCCCACTAGATGGGAGTCTGAGCCCCGGGAGAGTGGTGGTGAACAGCAGCTGTTCCTACATTCCTGGGGCTTTCTATCAACCATGCTTCCTCCTCTGCATAAAACCTCCGTTTGTTGTCTAAACAAAAGACTGCTTTCCCAAAGTGGGAGAGATGGCTTATAATGCTATAAACTGACTCATCAATGCATACAAGCTAATGCCTTAATCTCCAAAACACAGTGACAAATTACTGATGTAACATATGGCAATTTTACACATGGCATGATGTCTGATATAATAAAAAGTGACAGTCCAGCTTACAAGAAGCTCCATGGTAGACTGGCATTCAGGAGAAAGATAAAGCACTAAAATCCTTAATTCAAACTTTTGTGTTTTGACATTTTGTCAGACTTCCTGTATTTTTCTTGAAGAGCACCTGATGTCTTCCCTTTGTATTACTTGCACCTTTTGCCCATATGTTTTTCAGATGAATGTTGGATATTTAAATGACATGAAATAAAAAGAGTGGGTAGTAAACAAGCCACAACTTTAACATCAACACACTGTTGTTGGCAGCTTCTCTTAAAGCATTGCCTCCTCCTGATTTCTCCAACAGTTGCTCAGTTCACTGCCTTCATGGATCTTCTACACCACCTAGAGGACAAAGTAGGCACAAAAACTGTCTTTTAATTTGTTTTTGTTTTTTTTGTTGTTGCTCAAATTAGTATGTAGCTCTCAGACAGGTACAGCAGCATGGATCATGCACGTGAAAGATACTGTAGCTAAAGGCTTCGAGGCTGTAGGCCTTTGTGTTTGTGTGTGGGTCAACAGCAGGGATGGTTGCCAAGTGACAAATTGTGATTTTCTTGTGAGGCTCCAGTCCAGACAGGAGTTTGCACAATGTGACAAAAGTGGGCCGAAGACAGGGGAAAGTGAGTTGTTTTTCAAACTCAGACAGTTCCGAGCTTTAAGTGGGCTCCTCTTAGAGCCACTATTTTGGCTGAATAACAGCAGTTCCCAGCAGGAATACTTGCAAAGTAGCTCAACCCAATAATGAATTCATCTCACTAATGATTTACTGATAGTGTGAAAAAAAGACCCTTTTCTTACAAGAAGCTTTGAAAAATAAAAAACACTTTAAGATAAATATATAATATAATATAATACACTATTTTCTTTGAGCTCCTTTCTGAAAGGGCAATGTGGAATGGAAGAGAGAAGCTTATCTACACTATGTCTCTGTCTTTCTCTCTCTCACACACACATACACACACACAGTTGGTTGTTGTTGGCTGTGACTGGGGTGCTGAGAGGAGAGTGGGGCTCAGTGTGACCAGGCAGAGGCCAGTGCTGCAGGCAGGCAGGCAGTGGAGAGAGTGTTGAGCCGCAGAGACGTGCCCAGGGTGGTTAAACCATGCTCACTAAGTGGGAGAAAGACTCTGCCCAGGACACAAGATGAAGGTGGAGAGGAAGACTTCCTCCACAGGCGACAGTTTTACTGACATTCCTCCAATACTGACGCTCTTCTGCCTCCTCCTCCTTCTCTTCACAGGTAAGTCCAAACATTTGTTTGCCATCCAGAGATTAGAGGATAAAGAATCTCCCTGAGACTGCACTATCTTTCAGATGATGACAAAACCAAAAAGTGCATGTATCTTCAAATGTGAAATTCCGACAGTTTATGAACAATTCAAGATTCATCTGACTGGGCCCTTTATCAGTAATTACCATTTAAATTAACAACTTTTTACAGTATTTTACTTTCTTTGTTTGCATTAATTCTGTGCCACTTAAATCCCAGTTCAAAACTCAAATTCTCACTTTTTTTTAAGTAAAGTTAATCCAGGTTAAGTTTGTCGCAGTTGTTTTTTCTTGTCCTTGTGTTCCAAGGGCTGGCTGCACAATGGATTCGTTCATGGGTGGTGGGCTCTATACTGGGCCCCCATCACCAGCTCAAAGAAGCCTCGAGTGGCCATTGTAGGTGTGCAGGAAGGGTATTAACTGTAGGTTAACTGTGACAATATCACGTTTTGTGGAGAGCTCGTAAATAGGGCAGGGGCTGCTTTTTTTTGAGTGTGGGAAGCTTTCGATGAGTTCATTTGAGCAGTAAAGCGATGTCATAAGTTTAGTACATGGTGATTTTGGTTTTAAAATGTGTGATTTAATTCCACACCCGTACCATGGGCCCAGTTTACCCGACCAGGCCAGTTTTGGTAGAATCACTGGAGCCTGTGTCAATCTCCAGCTTCACCAGTGACAAAGAGTTTCTCTCTCCCTCTATAACCCTCTCACACTCTTTTCGAGGGAGGAAACTAGTTCCAACAATCATGCCCTTTGTTTTATTGCCTTGGCAACCCCTGTCAGGCGGACCAAATGGTTACCACGGCAATGAGGCGATGCCCTGCTAACTGCCTCACTGCAAAGAATAGTGAACAGTGCAGACTCTCTCTCCTCCCTCTCTTCTAGGTTGATCTTTCCATCACCGAGGCCTAACAGTAGGATGCCCCTCACAGGCATGCAGCCAATGTTAAGACCTCCATGTGTCCAGCTACAGCTGAATTATAGGAACCTCCACTGCAAACATAATAGCTTTGCTGTGTTTGGTTTCCTAGACAGGGCGCTTCTATAAAGGATGAAATGTGGCTCCCACTGTCATACCTTATCCCTGTACCCCTGTGGGAGGTGGAGGATAATTGGAGAACACAAATTAAAATTAGTGTATTACTTGTTCACTACAAGGGGTCATGAGGAATTCCTGGGGGAAGTTTCTGAGAAACAGATTAGTGTTCAAGACGTGATAAGACATCATGGGCCCGGGCAAAAGCAACATGTGTGCATATGAGTTTGTGTGTGTAGCATACAGTAAGCGGGGCTAATGGCTGTTTTAAAGCAAAAATGCAATTCAGCAAAGACAAAAATATCTTCGCCAAAGGCTTAATGAATGAAGACCCTTTGTGACAGCATCCAAAATGTGTGCATTAGTATTTGCAGTTACAGTTATAAATAAATAATATATACCTATAAAATCAATTGTTTTCTTCAAATTGCTTGTGAAAAATCATTTTCACCTAATCTAAACTCTTCAAAGTCAGTAGGATGGATTGTAAAATTGATTAAAATGTGGGTTTTATATTAAAGGAATACTTAATATATAACTGTGTCTCATTGAGGGGCACAAAGTTCTTCAGCTATGGTGGAAAAAGGTACAGGAAAAGCTGTGTTGCCATCATGGAAAAAATAGTGCAAGTATTCATCTTAAGGACGCCATGTAAGATGTGTTGTAATGTTTTAAGTGCTTTGACTATTTAAAACCAACATACTGATGGGGAGTTCGCAACAAATTTTGGGGCTTGTTGTACAGAATATTTTGCAGGTCAAGCCAATTATATTAAGTCTCACAAATAGGAATTTTCAAGTAAAATGAGGCTACCTTAATATTGCACTTGCACTGTACCTGCATTAATGTACTTTGTTATTTGTAGGGCCTTTGTATCCATGCCCCTTTGCCACCCTGATTTTTCATTTTATGTTTGCTCTTGTAGTAATAGTAGCCATTAGTGTGGCAGGAATTAATGCGTTTTTGCATAAGTCCTCTATTGTTTCACTATGTGTGAATTGTTGATTCCTCTGATCTCTGCTCACTGGGCAAAGCATCAAAGGCTATGAAGTGACTGGCCTTTGTTTACTCTGTGTCCCCCCCTGTACTATCCTTAGTATTTTTCTCGATCTGCTCCTCAGTTCAAGACCTCATCACTGTCTCTTTGCCTTTTCTCCAGGTGAGGTGTCAGGGGTGAATGTGACCAGCCAAACCCAGGTGGTGAGGGGCATGGTGGGCAGAGAGGCCCTCTTGTCAGTCAGCTACTCCAGCAGCAGCTCCGACAAGCCTGTGGTCAAGTGGCAGTTGAAGAGGGATAAAGAAAAACCTATCACTGTTGTTCAGTCCATAGGAACAGACATCATAGGGAACCTGAGGCCAGAGTACCGTAACCGTATCCTCATGTTTGAGAATGGGTCGCTGCTGCTTCACAACCTGCAGCTGTCAGACGAAGGGACGTACGAAGTGGAGATCTCCATCACGGATGACACCTTCACTGGAGAGCACTACATTGAGCTCAGTGTGGATGGTGTGCAGAATTACCTTCCTTTTCAAAAGCTGGGTTTCGCTCATATTTCAAAACTTCTGAGCAATCAGGGCAGGACACTGAAGAGGAGTTATGAGCTAAAAGAAAATCAATACAAGTTGAAAATACATTATCTCGCCCTAGAGAGTGTAATTATATTACTGCCGTTTAGTTTTTCAGAACACGATACAGAGTGATTCACAGTGTTGGTGGTGTTCTTTTTAAGACACTAAAAGATAACAGCTTTCAGTGCTATGGGATACCACTTACCAGTTGTTCTTATACAACTAGAGGTCAAGCACCCTCTCATATCTTTGAATATCAATCTCAAGTTCCCCGTGTCTTTGTCCTGTCATCTTTCTCAGTTCCTGTGTCCAAACCTTACATCCAGATGATGGCGTCGTCTGTCCTGGAGTACAGCGAGCACTTTAACCTCCACTGTTCCCACGATAACGGCACAAAGCCCATCTACGGTTGGCTGAAGGGAGGCACGGTGCTGACCAATGACTCACGTCTGCAGCTTTCACATGACCAAAAGGTGCTGACCATCTCACGTGTTCTGATGTCAGATGATGACATTTACGCCTGCACAGTGGAGAACCCCATCAGCGGCATGAAGAGCACACCTGTCAAGCTCACTGTCTACAGTAGGTGGCATGTTACAACCGGTAGGATCTCAAGTTATACAAGTTTACATTAACGATGCAGAGATGGAAGAAGTATTCAGATTGTTTACTGAAGGAAAAGTAACAATACCCCAGTGTAAAAATACTTCACTACAAGGACAAGTTCTGCTTTTACAGAATATTATCAGAAAAATGTTCTTTATCAATTGTTAAGTATCAATTGTGAAATATATATATATATCACAATATTGAATTATCATTACTTATGCAATAATGTGTATGGTGGATTTATTACATTATTTACATACTTTTGGGAAGTTTAATGTATAAAAATGCATCATATTTAATGAGAATGAATAAGTACAAGTACCTCCAAATTGTACTTAAGTACAGTATTTGAGTAAATATACTTACATTCCAGCACTGGTTTCTAGGTCTAATAAATACCAACCAATATGAAAATTTATAAATATCCTAAGAATCTAATTAGAAAAAGTGTACATGTTTTGGCTTATTGTTTAACAATTGTCCATTTTCAGTAGCTAGCAGAAGCAGTTATCATCTCATACTGACCCATACACGAGCATGCCTGCCTCTCTAACAATGTTGTGCAAATCCAGGCTGAGTGCAGCAGAGTTGGCCCAGAGTGGCTTTTACTGGGCGCCAGTATAGAGCCACATGTCAGGATGAGAGAGAGGGAGAGGCAGTCTAATCCAATGAATGAACAGTTATTTATGAGGAGGGAGCAGAAAAAGAAGTCAGGTGGGGAGGACGCTTTGCCTCAGTGGACCTCAGTAATCCTGACTTCATTATTGCTGTACTGTGATGTGCTGCATGAAGAGAGAGCTCCAAGCCCTCAAACTGCTCTCTATTCCCTCTGCATGCATAGCAGCATGGCACAAAGTCTCAAAGCGACTAACCTAATGTGTTACTTCACTGCATCTTATTCATGCCAGCACGCTCAAAAGACTTGGCAAACAATGTAAACAAAAATCAAATGTTCTGCATGTTCCATGTCCTGGCCATGTTTCATTATAACCTTAGAGTTTGAAAGAAAAAGAGACAAAATTAACAAATGTATTCCCTTGAAGACACAACTTCATCTAATCCTGTAACCATTACTTTTTCACTGTCAAAGAGAAAAATAAGAAAAGATTGCTAGAGGTTTTGCATGCAATTCATTTGTAAAGCAGGTCAAGCTTTGAAGTTATATGTGAAGTAAAGGTACAAGTCAGTGGTTCAGTGAGAGGGCAACTGCATTGCCCTGCTGTTATTGACACAAATCTTTCTTTCTTTCTTTCTTTGTGTTTTTGTCTACCTCTCTGTCTCACTCTGGTTTAGGACGGAGCTCGCTATACATCATCCTGTCCACCGGTGGCATATTCCTCCTGATCACCCTGGTGACAGTGTGTGCATGTTGGAAACCATCCAAGTAAGAGCTACTCTTTCTTCTCTTCCTTTTTTCGCCTCTTCTTTCTCATTGGCTTTGATATTGCACTTGAGGATGTGAGTAGAATCTAAAGTAGCCTTGACAGGGTCACCGTACTCGGAACATTTGGTGAAAAAGCAATAAAGACAATAACATGTAGCTTGTAAGGACATGAACATGAACAACGTGAACACAACCCTTTAGCAGTGAGGTTTGGATGTGTTTTAAGATGGGGGATGTTTTTTCCTGCTGTAGAAAGAAGCATCGACCTGTCCCCCAAAGAGCTCCCATCTACGTGGAGCAGAG
Organism: Coreoperca whiteheadi; assembly: GCA_011952105.1. Classification (NCBI taxonomy): domain Eukaryota; kingdom Metazoa; phylum Chordata; class Actinopteri; order Centrarchiformes; family Sinipercidae; genus Coreoperca; species Coreoperca whiteheadi. Next base: position 14,672,778 of record CM022478.1, read on the forward strand.
TGAAAATGGCCATGATGGTGAGCAACAGTCATAGCTGATCATCTTTCAATGTGTACCACACCTTTGTATTTTTTATTATATTGCAATTAACCTTTAAAACACTCAACAATGTTTTTACACATTACAAAGTTAACTCCTTAGCAGAATGTCAACCAATACTAAATTAAAAATATATATCTTTTCCAGTTGATGTTGTTCCCAAACCAACTACACTTGGTCGAAGGAGTCCCATGCCTCTTTATGTTCTCAATGAAGATGTAAGTCACTCTTCCAGAATTTCCATTAAGCATCTATATGAGCCATTGACAGATTTATAATGAATTAAGACTAAGAGTCTACACCCATGCTAGCACCTTTGCTAACATGCTGATGTTTAGGAGGTATGATTTATATCTTAGTCACCAGAATGGCAATAGTTTTGCAAGTAGTCATAGACCAAAGTTTTGCAAAAATTGAAATTTTGGCCAGATGATGGCGCTAAGTGAAAAGTAAAATGATCATTGAAGTTGCTGCAATTCATCCTGAGGGGGACATGAATGCCTGTACCAAATATCATGACAATCCACCCAATGGGGAAATTTCACAAATGTGAACCTCATGGTCAGGGGAGTCATTAGGATTCATCATCTGCACAAAATGTCATGGTAATCTATATATTAGTTGTAGAGATATTTCAGTCTGGACCATAGTGGTGACTGACCGACCATGAAAACATGCCCCAGCTGTTGTTTTGGTACAAATTATAGTTTCATTAAAATGAGAATCATAGCTAAAACACCACAGATGATGATCATTGTTTCTCCATCTTGTTTCAGGAGACTCTGGAGCGTTTGGAAGAATGTTCTGGCAATGCTGCCAGCCAGTCAGAAATGTGTATCCCTGCTACCTATGCTCCAGTGCTTCCACCCTCCTCCAACAGAACTGAACGGCCCATCTGGTCCGCCCCACGCAGATACCCCCGCTGCCCCTCTCCACTGGCACAGCCTCTCCCACAACCCCTTTCAGGCCCTCCCCTACGCCCTGTCCGCTCACCCGCTCACTCCCCTGGTTCATCTCCACGCAGTTTCAGCCCGATAAGAAAAGTCCGTCCTCCAGTAGGTATCCCAACTAGCCACCTGCCTGTGGAGGCAGAGTGTCTAGACCCTTGTGATCAGACTCAGTGTCCATCACAGCAGTGACAACAGTTTGGATGTATGTTTTCATTCTGTGATATGTAAAGTACATGTATAGTTGTTGGTCTTCTGTTGCATCCTGCCATGAGGATGAGTTCACTTTCAGTTAACTCTTTGTCTTCATATTCAACTATTTATCATCTATTTCCCTATGCAAAGTATTTCTCTAGTCTTTTGATGATACCCTGTCATATGAAAAATTATATTCTGTCCACCAGCATGTAGTATATCATGTACTGTATATGATGCTGAGACAGTATATATTTTGCTTCTTTTTCTTCTTGATGAATTATGAATATTACTGGGGAACTTTTGATAAGTACCTGTACATATGTAAGTTAATAGTTTTGAGTCTGGTGTTGGTTTTTGTTTTTGTTTTTGTTTTTGTTTTGTTTTGTTTTGTTTTGTTTTGTTTTGTTTTGTTTTGTTTTGTTTTGTTTTGTTTTGTTTTGTTTTGTTTTTTGTTTTGTTTTGGTTTTTTGTTTTGGTTTTTGATTTGTTTTGTTTTTTGTGTTTTGGTTTTGGTTTTTTGTTTTTGTTTTTGTTTTTTGTTTTGTTTTGGGGTTTTTTTTGTTTTGTTTTGTTTTGGTTTTTTGTTTTGGTTTTGTTTTTTTTGTTTTTTGTTTTGTTTTGTTTTGTTTTGGTTGTTGTTTTGTTTTGTTTTGTTTTTTGTTTTGGTTGTTGTTTTGTTTTTTTTCTTTTAAACAATTACACCACAATGTGTATTCTTAGTCAACATTAGGACATTGTATAACCTAAGGAAATAAAAACATTAAATAGGTTGTAGTTTGTCATTAATTTTGTAACACTCTCCACCAGAACCCTGCTGAAAAACATTCATTTTAGGCTATTACTGTTTTTGATTTGTATAGTTTTATTGCATTGTTATCAGTACACACACCTTACAACATATTTTACTGTCTGTTTATACTGTCTTTGTGAGGGAGCTGAATGTGATCTGCCATTCTTGAGTAGGCCTATGAGTGTAATTCCTTTCCAAACCGTTAGGGGTCGCCCACACGTTTCTTTAAATACTGTATTTCAATTGACACTTAGGTTCCAAAGAAATAGAATTAATTTTATATTATTATTATTATTATTATTATTATTATTATTATTATTATATTTTACTCTTACAACTTTTCATAAGGTTTTTTTTTTTTCCTTTTTTAAAACCTAAAGTGTAGCAGTTTACATATGACATTTTGGAGTATATTGTGCAATATTATGTTTTTGCTTTGGATGTGTTACCACTGTTGTGCCCTGTTGCTTTACCTAAAAACGGTAACCATGAGCAACTGGTTGACTGATGACAAAGTGCCTCTTACTTATCCGTTACTTGACATTCAAAGGTCAGTGAGGATCAAGCTGTGCTTGAATCCACTGTTAATTCTAAAAAAGAATAATGAATATAGAACACGAGGATGCTTTTAGTCAATGATGTGTGGTCATAGTTCATATTTACAGTCCGTCATAGTGGCAATGCAATGATGTAGCCTCATCTTGATTGGACTGTTTCTGGAAATAAACAAATGGCTATACAATATATAAAAAATGTTTCTATGTATAAAAGTAATTCTTAATATGGAGTTTATTTTATCATCAGTATAATGCATGTTGTTTTTTTCCCACTGCACACAAAACACTGGCAGAGAGCATAAAATAAAAGACCCAATGAAAAGACCCAAAGATTCAAGAGTAAAGGATGTACTGAACTGTATTCAATTGTGATGTACACACTTGTGAAATAGTGCACTAATGCACACAAACACACATACACACAAAGTGGCCTGGTCCGTCACCATTATCAGGATAATATGTTCCCTTCAGAGGTCCAGCTGGATGTCTTTTGTCATGAAAATCTGCATGATTTTATTTATTGCTTTTATCCTAAAATGTTATCTTCTGTTACTGAAGGTGTGATGAGTCTTGCCGTTACATAAGCAAATCAGATCCGCTTGTTTTGATCTGGGCTTTGCGGTCTTTGTTCTATTTGAGAAACAATTTATTCCTTGGCACACAGATTCATGAATACACATACACCATCATGAGCGCACACAAGCACAGACGGGCAAGCACACAAACATGTGTGATTGAATGAAACGTACTCACATAATGAAAGTGGACCATTCTTATTGAGCTCGGAAATTGCTTATAATCTATTTTGATGTCACAATTTTATTAGTCACACGTTCTGTCTCATTGTGCTCCACCTCTCCTCCAGCATGGCAGAGGAGCTCGGAAGCCAAGGCACTAATTAGACTTTGGGGAGCAGGATCACATCTGTGTGCATACAGGACATGTGTATGTGTCTGCGTGTGGAGAGTAGGTGTCACATGAGCTGAAAAGAGACATGTATGATGCTCTCCATCTCTAATTAATTACCTCCTCCTCCTGCCTGGTTGAGCCTTCTCAATAATGCCCTTGTTCACACCAGCCTGTTGATGTGAAATTCCCAGTAGAGGGTGAATTTATTGTTGGAAAGCACTTATCTAGCCTTTTTTTTGTGTCTAAGCCAGGATCTGCAGTAGTCCATAACAGGTAGTTCCCTATTGAGCACCGACTTTGGTCTTTATTCAGGTCAACGGACAAAAGAAATAAAGAATAGAGTCCAACCAGCTCTTGACAGCACCAGGAAGTTGCTTGAAGTCTTCTCTGATCCAAAGTATTTACTCACTGTTACATTTGGCACATAATATTTACTTAATATGATCTGTTATGTACTTAATTTACTTAATATTTTCATTGTGTTTTTCAACATTACAATTCTACTGCTGCTACTTATGTCTACTCACACATATTGCATGTCTGTCATGCAGTGGTGAAAAGCAACTGAGTACATTTACCGCAGTACTGTACTGATATACAATTTTGAGCATTACTTGAGTATTTATATTTTATGCTACTTTTTACATAAACTCTACTGCTACATTTCAGAGGAAAATATTGCACTTTTACTCCAATAAATTTATTTAAGAGCTATAGTTACTTGTTAACTTCTCAGATTAAAATATATGATAAGTAAATAAATGCATTGCATTGATAAAAGTCGGGGTCCCATGTCACAGACATCCCCTTGAAATGTTTCAGAGTTTCATTTCCATAACAGTTTTAGGCCGAAATTGTCCAATATTTTACCAAAATGTATCAGAGAAACATGGAAAAAATTACACAAACCTTGTGTGACAGTCAGTCAGTCATTTTCTACCGCTTGTTTCTGTTAGGGGTCGCTGGTGACTGGAGCCTATCCCAGTGACTTTGGGCGGGGTACACCCTGGACAGTGGCCAACTCATCGCAGGGCTCCTTGTGTGACAGAACTTTGCTTAATCTTCTTTTCTACTCTATTAATCATCTCACAACCCCTCAGAAAATTCTCGTGTCCCTCTCTTTGGAGGGAGCCCAACCTCTTGGTTGAGAACCACTGGACTAAAATACCTGTCTCACTTAATATAAAGTAGTTAAAACTGGCTCTACCTCGACCAGCAACAACAGTAAAATGCTTCTTACACAGTGATGCGTCAGCATTAAGGATTTATTATTGTAATATATAATAATATATCAGTCACAGGGGCCATTTTCTGCATAACTAGTACTTTTTCTTTTGATACTTGAAGGACATTTAGCTGATAATACTTACTGTACTTTTACTTAAGTAGAATTTTGAAAGCAGGTCTTTTACTTACAATGGAGCATTTTACATGAATGTATTGGTACTTTTACTTGCATAAAGATCAAAATACTTCTTCCACCACTGCTGTTGTGGAAGAGGGATCTCTCCTCTATTGCTCTTCCTGAAGCTTCTCCTTTCTTTCCCCTTAGAATATTTCTTGTGAAGTTTTCCTTATCCAAACTGAGGGGCCAGAGATAGACAGTGTTGTATGTTGTACAGATTGTAAAGAGATTTTGGGCTTAAAAAAATAAAATGATAACATGATATGAATTTAAATGCATAAATACAAGCCAGACCTCTAGCAAATGTTTTACATGGTCCAAAATATCCTTCAAAATGTTATCAGAACATGTGTTTTGATATATTTGATCCTTCACATGATCAATTGTAATTTGTTGCTAAAATAAAATGCACTTTGAAATGTCCTCAAGTGCTCTGCTGAACTCATCTGACCAAACCATCTGCTAGACCTGTTCTCAACCGTGGAGTGGATGAGGGACTGGAGAGGGTAACGCACACACACACACACACACACACACACACACACACACACACAAAGAAAATAAACACAAATACATATTAAATGAACATAAAACACATATGCACATACAAATGCAGCACTCACACAGCTCAGTGGCTGACAGAAAGAACAAAGCCTTGAAATTAGGACCCACCTTGGCTAGAAGTGGAGTCCCCTGATAACATATAATTTTCCATGTATTGTTGAGTGCTCTAATCAGCGTTTCGTTCGAACACCGCATGCCTTTTAGGCCACTAGTAATTGCTGTTTTCAACAGAACACAGGTATAATGTTTCAATCAGAGAGCTGTGTAGTAAACACTTTATGTTTAGTATTTGATAAAGCCATAATGCTTGTATGTTTTTTTCCCCATGAGATACAGTGAATCAGACTACACAGATAAGAAAATTGTGACCAGCGCAGGTAAACGCTCTACACCATTTAAGACATGAGGGTTGTTGGGGGTTTTTCTCCACGGTAACAGTCCCCTGGCAACCATAAGAGCGCCAGTTATATTCATAGTACCCGTCTGGCTTTCTCACACATACCCTTCCTCGCCTTCTCCATCACTCACATCCCCTCTCTCTTCCCCTGTAGATCTCCCTTTGCGTATGTGTGTTAGTAGCTGAGCACGTCTGCATGTGAGTCAGCTGCATCCTCAGCACCTGGGACATTACCTCTAGTCTCCACAGGGGAAGCTGCATCGCTGACACTGTGAGTTTAACAGATCTGCTTTCGCTTTTCGTGAAACTGTGCTATATGTTTAAATTTGTTTTCCGTTTTATTGAAAGAAAATGTTTTACTATTTTACTGCATCGTGGAAACTGGCTGTGCATTATGGAAAATATGACACGTAAATTATCAGTTTATTTATCATGTTTTAACTATGAGTTTATATTTTCCATGATAATGTTTTGCATTTGTATTCCCCGGTGTTTTCATTTGTTAATTGTTTCTTAATTGTTAACTGGAGATTAACAGCCGCAAAAACAAACAAATATCTCACATTCGTTGACAGTTAAACTGAGCATTCTTACCTGATGCTGATATTTTATTCTCTCCGTATGTCGTGCTTTATCGTTTTTATCAGGAATGAGTGTACATTCAGCTGTATCTGCATGAATTTACTGGGGAAAAAAGTGTGTTCTCGCCTTATTTGTTTCTCTAGTGGCTCCTCGAGAAAAGACCCTGGCTGTCGGCTCTTCAGGTTTGTTGATCAGGACTCCAAGCCAGCATCACTGCGGGTGTGTAAGAGAGGAGAAGGAGGTCAACATGGGCTCCAGTTCCTCCTCCTATGCCCCCAAAACCATTTACCTGGATGTGGACGGGAAAGTGCAAAAAGTGGGTCCAATTCCAGTGGATCTTTTTTCCTTTTTACATTTGCTTCAGTCTCCTCTTATTTATTAGAAATTTAAAGTGACTAAACACATTTTGGCAATATACTTTCTGCTCTGTGAGATAGGCTGGTTTTACTAAAAAGATAAACAGAATATAGACTTTGTTTTTCATTTTTTGCCAGCAAACAGTGTCATGTACTGTAAATAGGAATAAATGGAAACACATTAAGATTTAATATTTTCAATGACTCAAAAAATGTTAACTGTAGACCGTGAAAGTTGTTGCAAAATTACATCTACAGCATGAATGGCGAATGGTGGATTAGGTATCTAACTGTAGACGAAATCAATTCAGTTGTTTTGGCAATACAATCCAAAATATGTTCAACATCATGGGTCTCATTCTGTACATTTTTATTTGTATTGATTGATTTCATTTTAAGACATTAGGATTTAATTATGGGTTTAATTATAAAACCAACCTTTATAAACTTTAACTATGTCAATTAAATAATTCCTTTTTTAATTCACCATCTTGACTCTGAGGCGGAGGAGGAACTATAATTAGACTGTGATGCATAGTAGCTTTCCTTGCAGGTGTTAATGACAGAAACAAACACCTGTTGTTAACAGCTTACACATCAGCTTTAATTTTCTGCTGCCTTCTGGGTATATGACTGAAAATATGAATTTGGATCTACTTCATTCCCTTGGCTTCCAGGCCCAATTATGCTATTAATCAGTGGTGCTACAGAAAAGAATAAAATATGGAATGCAAAATAAAGTATAACACTGACTTATATCAGCTTTTTAATCACAACGACAGCAGAGCAACAGCTCAGTGATCCTTTTAAACAGTCGTGTCAAGTGGTATAAGGCTCAAGTTTCATGTTTCAGCGTTCCAAACATACTGAGATACAGATAAATGCAACACTTGCTGATCTGGTGATGTAGAGTGCTTCAAGTAGAGTTCTGGCGATGACACATGTCTGTTCAAGAGCCTTGTGCCCGCGGGCTGAGGCTGAATGTTTGTCTGCTACACCTGCTCGCCTCAAGATGTAAAATCACAGTTTTTGCACAGGGCATCTGCACCCACACAGTTGTACTCTCTATACATGTACTGGGCGGATTACATGACAGGCGTGGATCAAGTTCCTATCTTCAAGAGCTCCATGAACTCTCACACTCCAGCTGTCCTTTTCTTTCTCTCATTGGTCTCTCTGCTGACTTGACTGTATTCAACCATAAAACAAATTGACTAAAAAACACATGCCATTTGAAATACTCCCTACCAGAACACTGAGGCCTTATATCAAAACCACAGCAGCTGTTTTGTATTTGGATCAAGAAACCAATAAAAGAACTGTGTTTACCTCACAGGTGGTGTTCAGTCGGCACTGTAGCCCATGTGACATCAAGGAGCTTCTGTGTTCCTCATCTAACATTCCCAGGTTTGCTGCTTTGTTTCCACGCTTCTTTATTTGTTTGCTCATTCATATATTCACATAGAGATTTCACCACTCCATATCTGTGTCACTGGGCATAAGTGAAAATTGCCCCTAAAAACGAAGAACTATCACATAAAGCTGCACAAAAATATTATACAACACAGCGAGATTATCGTGCAGGAAAGCAGCCAATTACACACAACGAACACTTGCATGAAATAATCAGACAGACATACTGCATTAGCCATGCACGTAAAAGCAGTTAATGATAAATGATAAAAGGAAGATGTCATCTGTCTTATTGTCTAAATACTACATTAATTTTGTCTTTGTTTTGCATTTCTGTTTGGCTTCCTGCTGTTATATTGCTTTATTCCACTTTGGGAACTCTTTTTTTAAAGGTGTTATATAAATAAAGTTATTAGTATTATTATTAATTTGTAATATAGGAGACAATACATTCTACAGGCACAACACACATATGCAGCTTCGTGTATAGCAAAAAAAAAAACTTGTCAAAATGTAGCCAGGTACTGTAGGAACAGGGATACTACAACAAATACATGTTTTATTATTACAAAATCCAAATGCTAAAATTAAAAACTAAAAACTTCATAGTTTGAGAAAAAGTGAAAAACAAAGGTGGGGGGGGGGGGCGTTGCATTTCTACTTTTCTCACTTTTCCTCTCGTCCTCTCACTTGCAGGAACACTGCCATCATGATGGTGGACCCAGAAGGTGCCTTGGTCTCCATAGATCCCACCATGCCCACCAACTCTCCAAAGTAACATACCAGCATTATGATATTGTATTTGTGTCACATAATTACATTTCACTTATGTCATCATTTTCAGAATCTCCACCCCATTTACCAGGCTTTTTTTTACAAACATGCAAATCGAGAAATTGCAAATGTAACGTGTTACCTTTGAAATAGTAGCTGACAAAACAATCTCATCATAAGGTTCATTTAGTGGCGGTTCCAGAAATTTTAACCATATCTACACAACAGCTACTAAATTAACCTTGTGGTGAGATTGTTCTGTCAACTGTAAATCTTTGCAAAAAAGCTAGATATAAAATTGTTGATGTCAAGAATTAGGAATAATAACTGCCCCTCTGATTTCCTCACAGCTCTTTGTACAAAGTTGTCCCTCTCTCTACTGGACAACTTGGAGGTAAACTGTCAGCAACAGCTTTATCTTATAGCTCCCTAACACATACATTCATGCATCGACAGCACATCCACTGTGAACATAATAATGAGCTTGAAAATACCAAACTTGACGATATGATTGCTGTTCACAATGATTTATCAGGAGTGTATTTATGTCTGCAGAGAAGGAGGACATGTTTCAGAACGTGTTGTCCCAGGTGGCTGAGCAATTCAGCAGGTAACGCCTCAGTTGTTTATGTTATGTTATGGCTGGAGCCTGCCCTTCCCCACTCTCACACATACCTCACACACATGCCTGACACCAGTGACTTTCAGTGGTAATACATGCTGCAACCCACAGAGGCAAGTTAAATCAGACAAGAAGTTCTTTCACCTTTTTCATTTATTTTGTAGCCCCCATTCATTTATTTTGTCATTATGACCAATGGACCATGTGAAATACACGTCATTCTCTAATTCATTTTCTATTCTTGTCATTCGCTTTCCTCTCAAAGAGCCTTTCGCATCAACGAGTTGAAGACTGAGGTCACCAACAGGCTAGCAATGCTGGAGAAGAGAGTGGAACGTAAGTGGTACATTTTACTGTTTATAGCTTAAACGAAAGGATCCCCCAGAAAATCCTTTTCCGATGCAATACAGCCTCCTCATAAAAAAATGAAACACAGCAAGTGAAAACACATTCCTAAAGTGAAGCCATACTGTGCTACTTCTTGTCATCTTGTTTCAGTGGAGGGCTTGAAGGTGGTGGAGATTGAGAAGTGTAAAAATGACCTGAAGAAGCTACGGGATGAGATGACTTCAAGAGGTGGTGGCAGGTGAAATAAATAATAAAGTTTAAAATTAGACAGCAGCTGTCAACAGAAACCAAATCATGTAAAATAGATGTCAATTTTTTTTTGATACGTCTTTCCTTTTAAATTCAGAGTAAACTGTCCATGCAAATACAACTTCTCAGATGATGGGAAGAAGGTCACTCCAAGACGAGATGTCCCTAATTACCCAAAGGTATGCCAACTGGGACTAACATTTGCATTACTATTAGAAAGAGATAACGTCATGGATCTCTACAGCGTCTTTTGAAGTTCTGATGGCATTATTTATTTTACATACGCAGTACACACTGTCTCAGGAGACTGTTGAGGCGCTGAAGAAGCCAACATTCGATGTCTGGCACTGGGAACACAATGAGGTTTGTTGATCTTGCCACTCGATAACTCATCAATAACTCAGCCATTTCCATTCCATGATTCCATGAATTTATTTTTCTCTGCCTTTGTGGCTGCAGATGCTAAGTTGTTTGGAGTATATGTACCATGACTTGGGACTGGTGAAGGAATTCAACATGAACCCCATCACACTCAAACGCTGGCTGGTAAAGTTAGAGCAGTAAAGGACATCTGAACACGTGGCTTTACTGTATACTGTAATGCATACAGTGCAGATTTCAAACGAGCTTTTAATTAAAAGCAGAGCTGTTGCTAAGAGTAGTATCAGTGGTCTGACACAGGTTATAATTATCAAAGGCTACAAAGCTGGGAATACTTTTGATTTAAGACCTTCCAGTCAATGACTGAATGAATAATTTCCTGTCTTCTAGCTGGCGATTCAGGAGAACTACCGTAACAACCCTTTCCACAACTTTCGCCACTGCTTCTGTGTTAGTCAGATGATGTATGGCATGATTCACCTCTGCAACCTACAGGTATGGTGCGCGTTTGTGGGTATATGTGTGTGTTCATGCACATCATGGATATCATTCAAGTGATTCATCCACGATTTAACATGCACTTTTACAAAATAATTTCTGTCACAAAGGCAAAAAGAAAAGACAGATTAGATTAAACGCCATTTCTTAGAAGTCATATTTTTAAAGATAGAATCATCTGTCTTTGAAATACCAACTTAATGACTTTCAAGACTGAACATTTTGCTATTTGTAATAACACCTTTCATTTACACTGTTGCCCAGGAGAAGCTGACTCTCACAGATATGGGAATTCTAATGACAGCTGCAGTGTGTCATGACCTGGACCACCCTGGCTACAACAACACGTAAGACTCCCTATTCTGTCTGTAGAGGTGTTGACATGCAGATGCCCACTGACCCCAGCATGTTTTGACATCCTCGGCAATGAACGTGTCAATGAACTGTGAAAGTAGTTCAGCTTGGAGAGAGTTCAGGTATGAAAACACGCCGATTCAGATTATCAAGTTGCTTTTGATTGGAGTTTTGGGCAGGGGAGGACCTCTCTTATCAGGGAAGCTTCATGGGAATTTACTGACAGTCCAGCCATTCACCTGTGTCATCCATTGATCAGGTACCAAATCAATGCCCGCACAGAGCTGGCAGTGCGCTACAATGACATATCTCCGCTGGAGAACCATCACTGTGCTGTGGCCTTCCAGATCCTTTCTCTTCCTGAGTGCAATATCTTTGCAAATGTGGACCCTGAGGCATTCAAACAGATCCGACAGGTGAGATGTGCATGTAAAACTCTCATTAGTCTATTTATGACAAGCATGCTGAGTTTTATCATAATTCTACACAGTCTCGTCACATATTTACATATCACTCTGAAGACTATTTTTGATTTTAAGCAAATGTCATGCAAATGTCTCAGGCTGTTTTGTTCTTATATTTGCAGGCAATTATCACCCTCATTCTGGCCACTGACATGGCCAGACACGGCGAGATACTAGACTCCTTCAAGCAAAAAGTGGACAACTTTGACTTCACCAACGAAGAGCATGTGACATGTGTATGTATTCATTATGCCTTGCTAGATCACATGGCCTCTCCACCTGACATCAGTTGTTTACTGTATTGTGCATGAGATGTGACCTCAACACAAGCAGGCCTTTATCTGTTGAGTGTGCTGTAATCGGCAGAAGCCAAATGGACTGTATTAGAAAAATTGGGAAAGCAGTCACCGGGTTGTGTGTGTTGATGATAAATAGGCTTCTTTATCCTGTGTTTTATGTCGGTTGGGTGGGAGTGGAATGGATGTTTGTACATGTGCGTGTGTTTGTTTTTTCAGCTGAAGATGGTTTTGATCAAGTGCTGTGATATTTCCAACGAAGTGAGGCCAACTGAGGTAGCTGAGCCATGGGTGGACTGCCTATTGGAGGAGTACTTCATGCAGGTGACCTCAACCTCAAAGTTTTCACCTAACTCGAAATCCATTTTCTAAATCCACAACGTCAACTCAGATGAAGGAAAAAGTATATTGTGACCAATAGCCACCCATGACAGGTGAAGTTCGCTGCATCAGATAACAATATTTCCACTTATGTGCTTCCCAGAGCGACAGGGAGAAGTCTGAGGGTCTCCCTGTGGCTCCCTTCATGGACAGAGATAAAGTCACCAAACCCACTGCTCAGATTGGATTCATCAAATTTGTCCTCATCCCAATGTTTGAGACTGTCATGAAGGTAGGGCAATATATGCACTATGTTCCTTCCTACATATATATACTCATTAACAATTAATGCTCTCACTGTGGTGTCCAGCAGCTTTTCCCTCAGATAGAGGAGATCATGGTTCAACCTTTAAGAGACTCTCGTGACCACTATGAGGAGCTGAAACAGATTGATGATGCCATGACAGAGGTAGAACCTATTCTAAAGATCTATCGATCTATCTATCTATCTATCTATCTATCTATCTATCTATCTATCTATCTATCTATCTATCTATCTATCTATCTATCTATCTATCTATCTATCTATCTATCTATCTATCTATCTATCTATCTATCTATCTATCTATCTATCTGTCAATCCATATCTCTATCTATCTGCACAGTCAAGCTCTGTTCAAACCCACACATCTTTAATTATTTTCAAAATATGACAGACGTGTCAAACTAAATCTGTTTTTAGTCAGCTGACACTCTGTAACATAGAGTGAGTGAGTTGTGGCATTATTACAACCAGCTTATGTTCACATAGACACAAAGGTGCCAGTCCAGTGTTCACACATGCATACTCTACACGCACATTCTCTGACCTCCCTTTTTTTACCAGTCAGCTACTGGTTATTACATGTAATTGTCTGGACATTGTAACGCTGTCAATAGTTAGTAGAGAGAGTCAGATGTCACTGTTATATCTGTCCTTTATATATAGGGCTACAGTCAGCAGCTGGTTAACTTAGCTGAGCACAGAGACTGGAAACAAGGGGAAACAGCCAGCCTGGTTCTTTGAAATCGTAACAAATTCCCCCTACCAGCACCTCTAAAGCTCAGTAATTAACACTTTATATCCCATTTTGTAAGTCGGCACAAAACGTGTTAAAACGACAATCTGCTGGTTTTTACTGTGGGCTATGTGCCAGACTATTTCTTGGCTCTGACCAGTTGCAGGCAAGGGAAATCAAGCCAATTTTATTCATATAGCCCAAAATTGCAAATCAAAAATTTGACTCAAATTCTTTAAATAAAGCATATTTCCCAAAATGAAACATTTTGCTTTACTTACGTACTTATGAATTTTGGCAATGTAAAACTTTGAACAACATAAACAATGTAAGCAACAAAATTCTTACTTTTTGGCTCTAAAACTATCAGAATATTATTGGGGGTTTTTTTTTGTGGCAACAATTATACACTGAAAATGTCATAGTGTGTGAAAAGGGCTGGGAATGAGGCTGCACACACATGCAGTGATGACAGGTAAAAGTGATACTTCTGCATAATCACAAACATGCTATTGTGCCGGTGTGGACATATCAAATTGAACTTAGTTTGGAGCTTGAAGTTACTCAAAGTAATCAGAGTGTAATGGCAGTAATGGCAGTACACTCCTGCTGTGAGAAGGAGGCATGTAGACTACAAATCCAAGTCATTTTGACCTGGAGCTACCAAACACTACGAATTATCAGTTATATAATTTGTTTCACATGGGTGGGGGTCACACACACATACATGGGCACACATGCATACACACACCCATCAAAGCACTTGCTAACATAAAGGTGTGTCTTTTGTTCAATGAGGCACAGAAGAAAAAAACTGAAAATATGTCATTAGGCGGGAAGAAGAAGTAAGCTCTGCAGTGAGTGAGTGCAGTGGTATCTGTGTAAGTAAAAGCAACTGACTTCTTGGTTGTGCTTTAGTGATTAGCGTTAGTGTCATGAGTGCGCTCTCTCTCTGCCTCTCTCTGGCCTCTCCACAGCAAATCTCCTCTATATTGCACTCTATCTACAAAAGCCAGACCTTTATGAATGTGCAGCACTTTTATCACTTTGGATTCGCCTTTTAAGTTAAAACCAATAGGTTTATATCAATTTACTCACAAAAAGGAAAACCAACGGGGTAATCCTGTTTAGTCGGCTCAAGCAGAATTGGTTCAGCGTGAGAAATTCTTGGCAAGTGTGAGGGTCTCGGTTGAATAGAAGTTAAATAGCCTACAAAGCAAAAAGAAAGAAAGAAAGGTTCAACAGCTTACAAAGAAATTCAAAAGGAAGAAACCCCAGAAAACTCTCAATGTTAATATAAAAATATCTCACAAAATCAATCAATTACATAAGCAAGCACAATTCTCAATTAAAAATATTTAGATGTTTGACGTTTGAGCTCTTGCTGATTTCTGCAATATCATGCCAGAATATGACTTAATTAATTTTGCTGTTGTCATGGCTGAAAACAAAGTGGTGAAATTGTCGCTCACACCCTTTTTTTTTTTTTTTTTACAGTGAAAAGATACATTATTTCCAGCACATGAATTGAAACTCTAACCTCTTTTCCATCATTATACATTTAAGTTTTCCACAGAAATGGAATGAAGTTGCCACTGGACTCTGCGTAAGTTTTGACTTTCCACATAGGGAAGCCAATTCTCACTCACAGCTCTCAGGCAACTTCAGTTCAGTAGCTCTTATCTGTGGTGCATGATGACCACCCAAACATTTGGTTGTCGGGCATGGTTTGTGCTGATCTAGGCACAGCTCTCAGTCAGTGAGTTGTTTTTTAAACCTAGTCTTAGTTTAAACTTTCCGCCTTAACATCCTGCTGTTTTTCCCTGCCTAATCCAAGCTCTTATTTTATTGCAGGGGTCTTCTTTTGTGATCAAATTAAGGAAAGACTTTAAAAAACGTGACTGAGGCCTCACTGAAGACGTTCTGCGCTGAGTTCTGAGGGTGTCAGATGGATCAGGAGGGAGAGAAAAGAGAGACTGCTTGGCTACATACTGACCTAAACTTAGGCATCTAGGTGGCATATCTTGAACTTTGACTTAGACTTTTGCACTTGATGTAACAGTGAGGGACCTGATGACCCCTCTGTATATTTATGGTGTTTATGTTGTTCTCCCTATATTTTTTTTATTTCATAGTGCCTCAAGAGTTTGAAGGACCAGTTTCTCCAAAACCACAACTTAAAACCTTTTTTTTTAAATATACAATGGCTGCCAAATAGGCTGCAGGTTCAGGAAAATACATATTTACACAAACAGTAAATTATCATTTATTTTTCCCCAGTTTTTTCAGTAGAAAAATAAAACACACCAAACTGGGCTGTTTCACCTCACTGTAGCAATATATTTTTGATTGATATGGAGTGTTTTCCAATGGATAATGCAGCTTTGCACCATTAAGTTTTTGTTTACACACAATGAGTACTTGATTAAACCATCACAAATCTATTTATATTCTCTTACTTTCAACATTTTTTAATAAAACAAAGCCACATAGGAACATATGTTGTTCAGGGTGTTACACAATGTGTCCTGTCAAAAAAGTTTTAATATGTCAGAATACATGTAAAACTGTGCTTTGTATGTCTATTCATCTGTCACACCCTATGAGTCTTTATATATAAAGGTCAGACAACACACATTTCAGGTTCTTAAACAGGCAACTGTGTTTCCACAGTAACTCAACTCCAGTTACTTTATGTGATAGAACGGATTTAAAAACAACAAATGTTGACTAAGGCTTGTTAGAGAAAAGTTAAAACTACACTTGGATAATTCAAATGAGCCTGATAAGAACCATACACCGATCACACAGAGTGAAGCTATAGTTTACTCTGCTGTCATGGAGATGGATCTGTTGCCATGCAAGCTCAGTGGCTGGATTTTATCCATTGCACTTTCAGAACTTTTCATCTATTTTGAAATGCTCATAGCAGCTACTGAGCTTGTTTGTCAACAGATCCATTGCCAGTACAACTAAGCAAATTGCAGTCGCTGATGAAGATCAAATTATACAAAGATCCGTAAAGAGCTAGTAAATGAACCTGGAGTTGGGATAGTTTTGTCATATCACTGTTGATTACTGACACATACTGTTAATGCACAGAGACCATAACCCAGCAAGTGCCTATTTAGATCACCGTGGTAACATTTTACTTCCAATTTTTGGAACTTCTTTTCTTACTCCACGCAAAACAATCTGCTCCCACCTACCGCTGAATATTTGAATGTTAAAAACATAACAATGATACATGATTTTAAACAAGTTAACGCTTCATGTCAATGGAAGATGTGTTTGTACCTCTTTATACCTGAAAGTTATTTCTGCTGTTTCAGATAACATTCCAGCTTCTCCTCCCCATTGACAATACCACTGATGTTTTATTTGACCCCATGTGTAAGGCTGCATGATCCTTACATCATGAATTGTTGTGCAGGCATTCCAGTTATGCATGGTTCTTTATCCCATCGTCCTGATTGAGATACATTTTATTGCCACATTTTAGACTTGAGGGCTAGAATACAGTCAAGATGTGTTGAAATATGATTAGTTATCCAGTTGTGTACCACCCAAAGGTGCCACTTATCTCACCGCGCACCACGCCCCTTTCTAACTCCACAGCTTCCCTTTGAGTTATAGCAGATCTCTAGTTTTCCTCCAGCTACTCCACAGTGTTTTTATGACTGTGGTTTTTTGGCAACGTGTTGCCAATTACTCCAGAGCGTTTTATTGCCTCACCTGTTGGCTTCATCTCACACACACTGAATACCACCTTCATAGATCTGATGAAATCATATTCATAATACAGAGTAACGCACAGTATGAATCACCAAAAGCTCTATTTGTACTGTATCTTTTTGTTCAGGATTTTTTGTGCATTCCAAAATCAAGTGGGAGAATTAACGCACTTCAATTTCACTCCTCAAGTCTGTATAGCTTCTTTTGATAAATATTACTATATATTCACATGTTCGTGGTCCGATGGGTTCTTTTTAATTCATCTGATCTTTTGTGTGCATACTACTGCAATCCTTCTTGTAAGTTGATGATCTCAAAGCAATAAAATACAGACAGCAGTAAACCGCATGTTATTGTTGCAGTTGAGATGAGAGAAGTGAGTAAACACATATGAGAGAGAGTGTTGTTTGAAAGAATGTAATTTCCCATCTCCTTTTCCACATAGCGTGACAGAGTGTATTGACATTAACCTGCAGGAATGCTCTGATGAAACAACATGCTGTCTTATCATAGAAGGGTACTGCACAGTCCTTTGCTGCATGGGCAGTGATTAAAAGACTGCAACTCATAAATAAAAGGAGTTTCTTAGTAATAAGTTGAGACAATGTGCACTACTTCTATTATCTTTCAGTGCCTCTTAGTGTCTTTCTTGTTAATGAGAACTAAATGCAGAATGTTTGTTAAAATGCTTAATTTTATCTTCTCTCTAATTGAGGGACAACATGCTGCAGCGTGCAGATACTCTTTTGAGTGTCTCCAACGCTCAGAATCTCTTCACATTTCAGTTCATACATCAAAAGATAAATCGCTCAGATTGAGCATCTACCAAGCCTAGACTGTTAGATGTTTCATGAGTGCAGCACTAATTAAAGTATCTAAAACCCTTCAGTCATCCTCCTCGCCTTGAGGCTGGGTGTCAGGTCATGTTAAACTGCCACAATACTTCAATAGGCCTGTTTGTTCATGTGAAAGTGAATACTGTATCTATTACAAAAGCACCGTGGATAAATGAGCAAATGTTAATTTTGTCTTTCACTGGGCTTGCACGATATTGGACCTTAGCATGCATAAGAAGCTGGACACTTTTGATCAGGCGTTTGGTACATGATCCACGCAAGTCTAAAGTCAAGATAGCAGTAGTTTAATTTACTTATTACAGTAACATAAATGCAAAGGTAGATTTGTAAAAAAATCAGAATTTTTTTATCAAAAACCAAAGTGAAATTTTGTACCATCAAAATAAAACATGTTTGATTTTAAGGTTATACAACATAATGTATCATAATATATTTTTAAATGTCATTACTTGTCACTAGTGTAGTGTAATGCATAAAACCTTGGTCGTGTAATTTGATATGTCATCATCCTCACATTTTTTTGCTATTAGACAGGCCAGTTGTTATTGGCACACACTGATACTATACTGTCACTTTCATTCATTCATTCATTAGATTATAGACTCGGCACTGTCAACTGCGAACCATCTGCCAAGGAAGCTCTTAGCGGTTCTTTGACGTTCCTTAAAGATGGTTAAAGGGGTACTCCAATGATTTAGTATGCACTTCCATAAAGTTAGGAGATTCACAAGAGACTACATTAAAAGACGAGCAGTCGAAATTGAAGCAGCAGAGGCTGCGATATCCTGGCTTTTAGTCTGACTGATTGACTGATTTTTAAGTCTCAACCTCAAGCCAAGATATTTTCAGACTTCCTCCAGAGCCACAGAAAGCATTAGTCAACTGTTTTCGCAGGCTGAGTGTTCATGACAAGTGTCAATAAGTGTTTAAACTATCTTTCAAATTATTCTGAAGGCCTTAATATTTGTTTGTAGAAGACGTATCCAATCCTTGTGAAAATTGGCACAGTCTGTGTGTTGCTTCCTGCCTATTCAGGCAGGTTGGATCCATTCTGGTCTGTTTTTGACCCTACCACATGGGGGTGACAAAATTAGAAATGTTAAAATCCTACACATACTGGTTTTAATTTTCATTATTTGTTATATTCCCTTAATTTTCTTGCGGTGCCCCTGAGGGCTCTGTTCCTGTATTTTCAGTTCTTTATTTTCTACAAATATGAATTTGTTTATGTTTGTTTGATTTAATTAATTATTAATACTGACAATCTTTTCCAAATCCCTGCACCCTAATTAGAGGCTGCCAAAAGTTATGAGCACTGTCATTTGCAGAGATGCACATTCTCTATATAACTTGTGCAGGTACCACCCACAGCTTTAAATTATCTCCTAATCATGGATCACAGATCTGCACTGGTGGTCTAACAAATATTTACTATGAGCCAGGAGAAAGTTTAAAATACTTTGAGAAACCGAAAGGTAATGTGATCCAACTTAAGTCTTTCTGTCCAGTTTTATCGCAGCTTATCGGGTAAAAGCACATGAGAAAGATGTATATAGGAATGCTGATCAAAACTGATAAAATATTCAGTTTGCAAAGCAGCACAGAGAAGAGAGAAAAAACATCCACTATCAGTTGTGTCTCCAGTGTTATTTCCTTGTAAATGTCTGAGCTGTGTAATGAGCCTGTTTTGACTTGACCACGGACACATGTTAATGGCAATAGAAATGGATAGTGCGTAATGCAAACCATTTCTCTGGTTTGTTCTATCATTCAAAAAGCACCTTGGAACCATCTCTGAAAAGCTCCTTACGCCTTCATGTGTGTTCTTCAACATTCTCATTAAAAGAGATGTATTTAGAGGTGTAGTTAAGACTTTTGGCCATTGCTAAAGGAAAATGTAATTTTCTATGTCCTCCTTTCCTCCAATTTTTGCTCCTTTTCTTACTCACTAGTTTCCCAGGTCAAAATGCACCTTGGAGAATTCCTCAAAGCACGCGCTCTTTCAGGGGTTAAGATAAAAGGGCATTGTGTGTGTGTGTGTGTGTGTGTGCGTGTGTGTGCGTGTGTGTGCGTGTGTGTGTGTGTCAACAGGCTTTCCAAACTTGAAATCTTGCAGCAGGAAGCCGTGGATGATCCATGGCCTAGTTTCATGGGAAACTGGGTAAAATATATAACACATGGCAGGGAATAAATTCTTACTACCTAGCTGTTTTATTACCTTACTGTCCTTTCATATGTTCTTCATTATATACTTACAGCTCGTCTTGTTTTTACAGTAATCTGAATGAATTGAATGTGTATGCTGTAGGATTCTCCCCCAAGTCAATGTAAACACATGCGACTCTCATCCTGTTTATCTTTTGTCGGACCACAGATTAGACTGTTGCGTTGGTCAGGGGAATGAGTCAGCTGCACAGGCTTTTCTCTGCTGACCAGACAACAGCGACGCCCAGACCTGTTTTATGTGAGCAAACACACAGGCAGACAAAGCCATGCTTGTGGGACAGGCAGTTAACTCATGAGGGATGCCCAATTCCCCTGATTCCCACATTGAAGAATGCCCAGTGCCTTGTTTGGGCACTGGACTGTGAGGACACAAGCTAGATTTACTGAACATCCCTGACAAGAATGGCAAGAAGTCAAAGGTCAGAAGCGAGAGTTAACCCTAAATTCTGGTCCCTGCATTTTTTTTGTGTAAGCAACTACTTTGTTGCAGAGGAAAGAGCAGTGTCAGATGGTTTAAATCTGGACACCAAAACAAAATAGTTGTTCTCTTCTTTCTCTTAGAAAACACATCCACTCTTGCAGACACTCTGCAAATAACTGTCGCTTTAATCGTGCTCCCTCATTTCTTAAAATATTCTTGTGAATGTCTACTTATAAGAGTAACCCAATCCAAAAACTCACAAGTTGGCTTAAGAGCTAGACATTTTTACAATGTAGGAAGACCTCACACACTCAGCCACAGGGCTCTGAGATACCTGTGCTGCGTCCTGATAAAACAGGTCTTAAACTTAATGTTTCCCTGAAGCACTATCAGCAGAATATGGCTCATTTAAATGAGAAATAGAAAGCTTACTACACTACTATATTAGTCAATTCATTGCAATGCCAAAATACAATATTTATGAAGGAATTGGTCTCGTTATTTAAAGGTGTGGGATTTTCATTGTAAATAAACATTGTTTAGATACAGCATTTCTCACCTGAACCAACTGTCTTATACCTTCAGGTGTAAAATAATATGTTGAATGCATTTCCTACCTCAAAAAAAACACGCAGAGGCTTTTTAATGTTTTGAAACATTTTTTTTTTACAATGGCTTCCTGACTTCTTCTACCCTTTCATTGGTTCATTAAGGCACATAACGGCAAACACAAACAGGTGTTGGGTTGACAGGGGATGTGCAACAGCATCCTCTTCATTCATCAGAAAGTGTATTACATCACTTTCCTCACCCTCCTCGTGCATGTACAAGTAAACAAAAACAAGGTACAAACAATGTGGGGACACGCTCGTGAAGCTCATCATGCTCATGCAGCACAACCAGTGATCAAACACTTCACAGAGTACCTTTCACTTGACTGAAAACATTTCATTGCACAGTGTATTTTGTAATGCAGCTACCTGTCATGACCAGTTTACTCAGCGACTATGATCACCCATAATAATGAGCTCAAGTATCCATTCCTGAATACCAGTATCTTTTAGTATCCTTTGGGTTTCTCAGCAGCCTCATGCAGGCGAGACCCCTACGTTAGTTACTTCTGCTCTGGTGATACATGTTGACAGAGAATGGCTTTACTTAAGCCTGCAGGCTCTGTTTGTCTGTGTTTTTCCTGAAATGTGTTTTCTTTGGTCAGTATTATGCAAGAAGCTGAACTTTATACAGATGTTGTAATTCATGGTTGCAAAGGTTATTCATGCTCTGTCAACAAAATAGACTTACAATTTCCACCTAATTTAAATCCCTTTAATCAACTTATAATCTTCTATAAGTTTCTGTCAGAGGCAGGGTTGCAATGAATTATTTTATATATACATTACATGCTTATATATTTTTTGGGAAGGAAATAAGAACAGATTGGGCAAATATTTGAAGCATGCAAACGACAAAAATTGGGACATGGAAAGATATGTTTCACAACAGCCATGACACAAGTCTGGCTGTTGTGAAACTTTGAGACATTATCTCTTTAACTTTAAATCTGCAAAATACTGCAAAATATTGTAACCGCAAACCCTGTGGTTATTTCTTCATACTTTAAAATTATGTATTGCAGCAGTTTTGAAACAGGAGCAATTCTTTTTCGTTCATTATTTGTGTTGTGTTTCTTTAGTTTAACTGAACTCTAGACAGATAAAAACTAAAACTTCATGGCCATAAGAGCCTCAATGTTTCCCCTCATTTACAATTTACAGCCTCCCAAAAAAAGATTTTTTTTCTGGTTTGCTGTTTTTCTCAGGAGAAACAGTTAAATTAATAGTCCTCCAGTCATATAAAGCACCAGAACACCATCAGATCAAGGAGGTAATAATATCATAAATAATTATAACTATGTTGATCAATTAATACTCTCATGGTGTGCTGCTTAGCAAGGATTTGTATTTTGTATATCTGATTCTTTTGTTCCAGACACATTTACTCAGTATGTCAAGAGAGAAGCAGTGAGCCCATTCTGGCAGCTGACGGTTGGAAA
Source organism: Coreoperca whiteheadi (assembly GCA_011952105.1). Taxonomy (NCBI): domain Eukaryota; kingdom Metazoa; phylum Chordata; class Actinopteri; order Centrarchiformes; family Sinipercidae; genus Coreoperca; species Coreoperca whiteheadi. The sequence goes on from CM022478.1 coordinate 14,695,592, forward strand.
TACTAATCCCAGTGCATGAAAGTGGCCTGGCATTTTACTGAGGGAGAGGCCCACACCAGTTTGTTTACAGCGAGATAATCTGGAGCATCTTGATTGTGTGCTGGCAGAAAATCAGCAACCGTGCCGTGACTGGGCCACACGGCAATTACACTGGCCTCTTATCTGTATGAATAGCAGGCCTAATGACAGATGGACATATGGAGTATGCTTACAAAAAAGGCCACCAGCAGAAAGTACCCTTAAAGTCTTCCATCAGTAACCTCATGTGGAACTGGGTTAGGTTTTTCTTTATGTGATGCTAATCACTATTTAATTTTAATAAGTCACTATGTAAGTCGCTTTGGATAAAAGTGTCTGCTCAATGACTAAATATAAATGTAAATGTTAATTTTCTGAGCTTTTTTATAGTGGTGGTGGAAACTGCTCTTTGATATTATTCCGAATATACTCTGGTTATTGAAAGGCTTGTAGGCAGGGTAAAAATCTTGCTTTGGAAATGCCTGTATTGGTGGTCAGTCCTTTTTGAATGGGCACAACAACACAAACCTGGAAGACGAACTTTACTTAAACTTGCAATAACTGATGTTTTGGCCACTCGGGGGCAGCAGAAACAAACTGTAAACACACACTGACATATTGTCATCTTTTATGTTAACATGGCTAAGCTTTTTATGCTCGTTTATGACTTATGTGTGGATCTCAAGGTTGGTTACACTCATGTGCCCCATAAAATTAGAACAGGTAGTCCATATCTAAAGTATATGTTCTCTTAAAATTCCTACTAAAACCCAGCTTTGTTGCTCAGTAATGTTCATACTATAAACCATATTAACAGAATAGATAACCAGTTAGTTAAAAAATGCCTACAGTATAAATTCTTTATAAGTTCCCACATTGTTACCCCTTATTCCCTAACTTCACATCTTGTTCCCTTGTACCTGCATGTATGTATCAGTACGTACTGTACTGGTACACCATCAGTACAAGATATTACACTGCAAATTTGAAAGAACTATGTTGTATGTTTGGGGGCCCTAATCGTTATCCACAATTTTGAGTTTTACTAGAGTTCTATTGAATAAAATGGTTGACACACAGTCTTTTAAGTACTTTGTTACTTTACAGAACGTATATGGCAGGACCCAAACATTGTATGTAAGGTAGCGTTGGGTCCTGTTTCAGGGGCATAAAGTGAACATAACTGTGAGAAATACAAACAAGTGTCATGCATATGAAAGGAGGTTTAATTGCTAAGGAAACTGTGTTTAGTGATTCACCTCTGAATGACTCTCAGCAACCTTATTAAATGCGCCCCACAGAGAATTAGCAGTCATTTCTACTTTAACCCCAGCCGGCCGACAGTTTGATTAATTAAATACCGAGGACATCTGCCCTGTATCCTGAACAGATGTTTTCTGAGTCATGTGATTCCTCAGAACCGAGACTTTAATCAATGCCATCTAATGAAGAGGTGCTGGAGAATCTTGGCCAAGTATCATCTACCTTGAAGCTCCACATTTTCCCACCAACAATATACTCAGGCTATAGCTTAAATTTTTATTAAGGGATCTTAAAGATGGATGTATTCATGTTTGTGAATAGGACATTAAGGTTTGCCAGATGTGCACACACAGGCAGCATGAAACCGGTATTCTTGTGTTCTGTAATTACTATGAGTGCATACAGTAGATGCTCAAAGTATTTGTATATGGATTTTCAACAAAGAAAGAGAGCGGTAGCTCCACCTCAGCTTTTAGACCATAACAGCTTTGACCCCCATAATGGAGAAAGATAAATGATACGTTCCTACGCATGTGTTTAAAGTGGGATTGTCTTTCATCTCCTGCTGGGACTCTGCCAGGAAATATTCTCACTGTGGGGTGTAATGCTCCGAGCTATAAGCCCAAACATGTTTATTTATTTTTACAATTCAGAAGACCCTTTTTTCCCTTCTGTATCTCCCACTCTTTCTTTCCCTCACTCTCCCTCTCTCTCTGTCATTAACTTTATGGGAATTTCCATGGAATTCTTTTGTAATATAAGCAATTGTGTGGGATGGAGAGCCATTTGTGGGGGTGTGATGCTTTTCTTGGAGAGCCCTCCTCTGTTATTTCACCATGTTTTTCCTTTGAGCTGTGCCTCTGGCCCCCTGCTAGTGGTGACATGGGAACATCTGGATGCCACTCTCACATTGAATAAGTAATGTAGAATCTTTAAACCATACCCAAACATTTGTGTACTTGAGATTATGTAACATCAAAGATCTTCTCTTCAACTCTTGCTGTACCGTGGGTCAATTCAAAGTCCTTTACTTTTTTTATTCCTAGATGCTGGTAAAGGACCTGACATGTGCCCAGTCCCCAGTGGTGCAGGAAGTATTCAGGTCCTTTGCTTAAGTAAAAGTGGCAACGTAAACAAACCACTACAAGAAAAAGTCCTGCATGTCTCTTAATCTAAGTAAAAGTATCTTAGCATTATTTGCAAATTGTACTTAAAGTATCAAATGTAAAATTATTCATAATGCAGGGGGAAAGTAAGTGAGTGTTACACTGCTATATATTAAAGGGCTATTATTGGATTATTTATACTGATGCCTGCATGTGTAGCATAATATGTAAAATCTTAATCTGTAAAGTAGTAACTAAACCTGTCAAATAAATGTGGTGGAGTAGGGAGAGCGGTTACCTCAGTCGGTAGAGGGCCCGCCCCATGTGCGAGGCTTCAGTCCTCACCGCAGCGGGCCTGGGTTCGAATCAGACATGTGGATTATTTCTGCATGTAATCCCCCTCTCTCTGTCTCCCATTTCCAGTCTCTTCAGCTGTCTCTATCCATTAAAGGCAAAAAAAGCTCCCCCAAAAAACATGTGGTGGAGTAAAAAGTACAATATTTACCTCTGAAAACTGGTGAAGAAGTAGAAGTATGAAGTAGAATAAAATAAAAGTACTCAAGTACAAGCACCTCCAATTTGTAATTAAATACAGTACTAGTAAGAGTAAAGTCTCTTAGTTACATTCCACTGCTGCCATTCTCTTATTTCTTGTAAAAGCAGTCATAAAACTTTACTTGTTTCAATAATGTGTACTGCATCCTTTAAAAGTGAATTTGTGATTCTACCTGTATGCTTATTTGCTCATTATTACAATTACTATTGTTATTACTGTTAGTATTATTTCTTTCTATTTTTCTTAAGCTTAATGTAAAGCAAATTATCGCTTTCCGCTGGGTATGGAATGTGCTATATATATAAAATGTGCCTTGCCACTGCAGTAGTTTCTTGTCTCCCTACCATCATCCAACTTTTCTCTTCCCTACTCTCTTTTCCTCCATGCGAGCCTGTGCTCCAAAAGGGTTACTCTGGCCCCAGAGCCCCACATGTGTAAGGGGATATCTCCTCAGTCAGCCTACAGCAGGGAGCTCACTGAGAAACCGTGCTGCCCCGACACACTGTAGGCAAAGCAGTTAGAGGGAAGAAAAGAAGGGGAAATTATAATCAGAGGACTGGAAAGCTGCTTGATTTCAGCTCCTGAAATCCTTATGTAAATAATGTACACATTCTCAAAGAGCACGCACACACATAATACACACACAAACACTTCTGGCATCTGTCTGGAGGAGGGATCAACTAGATCAACCACAGAGTTTGGCTCTCCCCCACTGTCTGTCCTCATTCTGCATTGCAACAGAGGTGAAACATCATCTGCTTGTTGGTTTTAGAGGCTTTCTGAGTACCTCTGAATACTTTGTTCAAGCAAACCATTATGGAGGAAAATATTACGCCTTTTCAGGGAGTATTAGGGGTATTACTGCTTGGCTGCATGTGATGGCGATCAACCCACAATACATATATTGTCTTTCTGTATATGGAGTTTTCACTCTCTTGTATGAAAGCTAAGTGTTCCAGTTGGGCAATATCCTCTCAATCCATGCTACTGCATTTATTAAAAATACAAACCTGATGAGATGCAGAAGAGTCCGGCTTTTTGTTCGGTTCACTGGCAAAAATTGTTGTTTTGGTGAACAGCTCCATCTGGGTGACACAAATCCCCTGTCAAAGGCAACTGTTTTAAGCTAACTTTGTGCAAGTCCACGCACATGCACACGCATAAACACACACGACTGGAATGCAGTACTAGCACCCTGGCTGTAGGCAAAGCCGAATACCTCACAAATAAGCATAACTGTCCCTTATCAAAGGGAGGAAATACTTTACATTTCAAACAGTAAAAGTAGAAGTGCATGTGTGTGTGTTTGCAGCAGTTGAGGATTATTTTACCAATAATCCAGTGGAATGAGCTAAAAATTAGACCCAACATTGTTATTTTTATGAATATTTTTTTGAAGCTGCTTTCTAATTGGATTGGCTCCTTGAATATTACATAATCAGATGTTTGACAGTAATGGAGGCACAATCAATGTCCTCTTTAAGAAAATCTAAATGGATATTGTTCAAATGTAAAACAGACGTAAAAGACATATAACTCTTTATTTCTACTTTCATATCATTGCTCTTTTATGGAGTCAACGCATCACCTTTTTACAAAGGGGCATGGTAAAAATTGGTTTCGTTATTTCACAAGCATGTCAAGATTACATGTGTTCAGATAAGGACAATTCTGCAGCTGTTGTTTAACTGAAAAAGCAAACACATAGAGAGTCTACAGGAGACTGACCAGACAAGACTGCGGTGTCTATTTCACCGGGATGTAAACAGCTTCTCTGCAATTCAGCTGGAACATTCAAGAGAATATTCCAGTAAATTTCAGCATTGCAAAATTGGGATAAAGGCGGCCCATAAGGAAATCAAGTAAACGGTGAGAGGAATATGATGAGATTTATATTCTATTCTGTTATCACTTAATGTTGTGTAAGTGTAAAGCAGCTGTCATGCAAATATAGTCCTCAGGGTGTATGATTTTCACTTTCTCTTCCTCTTAACAATACACTGACTAAACAGATTTTTCTCTTCTTTGCCCCACTGTTTTATAAAAGACCAGTGAGGTAAGGCGCTGACATGGTTAACCATACACTGTGTCATTGTGTCCATAATTACTGCAGGACAACGCGATTGCTAGTTAATCATAAACACCCTCTCTACACTGTAGGTTGTGTCTGTCTTTGCTATCTGCCTGAGTCACTGCAGGCAAACAGCCTCACAGGGCTACTGCACTTTAGACTGCTGTCTGTGTGCGCGTGTGTGTGTGTGTGTGTGTGTGTGTGTGTGTGTGAGTGTGTGTGAGTGTGTGTGTGCTTTGTGTGTGTGCGTGTGTGTGGATGCAGCACAGAAATTCAAAGTGAACCAAGTGCAACAAGGAAGCAACATGGTGTTGAACGAAGCACCAAAATGGTTGTTGCTCCTGACTATAAGAAGATTACATGTTTGCTGACAGTGTAGAAGGTATTACAACTGTTGACTTTGGAGAATCACATCTCATCACCTATTCTTGGCCCGAACTTTAGTCCGCAGCTATTTCAATGCTCCAACCAAGATGCAGCCTGAGAATACTTGAGGACTAACCTCCATCACAAAGGGGTGTGTTTGCCTGACCTCCAGTCTATCAGGGTCCAGGGCTCAGTTTGGTTTGCCAGGCCCAGCTAACAATGTTTGCTCTGCTTTATAGCCTCTCTGTTTGTTTTCCCATTCACTGGAGCGACCACCTCTTGGTCTCAGCAGCACTCAAGTCCTGATAGATTTGGGAGTCACCAGCCTGGGGCTCAGCCCACCCAGAATGCAGTGCGTCAGTCGATAAAGATAACACAATATCTCAGGTGGTTTAGTGCAGGGATGTCACCCCACCCAACGCACACACACACACACACCCACACACACACAGACAGTGGTAATCTTCCATTTAATGTGGCTCTGAAATCTTACTTCAGATAGGCAGCTATTCTCTGTTTGGCACCAACCCCCCCCCCCCCAGGCTTATCAAACTTCCCCTTGAGGACATCATAAAATTAAATAGCATACATCAGGAGAATAAAGGAGTTACTGTGTTTTTTCCTGGAACCTGTGAATCAACCATATGTTGTCATCAAAGGTAATAATTACCTGATAGATTTATTTCTGAAGGTATCGCAACCATGTTCATAAATAAAAAGGGTGCAGAGAGACTAGATAGATATATCAAATAAACAGCTGAAAAACAACTGAAAAGTGAGCTCACAAATGAGAATTGTACCGTATCTTTATTTTTATATACAACTTTTGTTTTTATGTAGAACTGGTTATTAGCCTGTAGGAGTTACAAAAAAAAAAAGCAGATTAGTAGAACATCCTACATCTTTGTTTTCCTCATTAGGCTGGAGGCGGTAGACCTTAGTGCTGATTTTCACAGAAATAGTCTCAATTTCACACACCTGTGATGCAAATAAACCACAATAATGTTTGATACGCCAAGAGGATGGCACAGAGAATTTACCCAATCATAAGATGACATAGTCCAACAAATGTATGACATAAATGGATTGCATTTATCATATTTATCTTCAAATCAAAAGGGTTGTAAACTTAAGAACATTTTTACTATAAGCTAAATGTTTTCCAAAGTTATGTTATGCTTTTTTTTTGTTGTCATTGTTTGCTTTTATTATCACCACCAGCTGCAGGTTTGCCCAGCCTTTTATTTATCCCTACATGGCAAAAGCAACATCCACGAAGCTATGATTTACCAAAATCCTAACAACACGTTTGTTAAAATTGTTGGGGGTATTATTAGTTCAGCCTACTTGCTGGAGTGCAGGAGGATCACATGAGGCCTTTAGGGGGATGGGCAGAGTTTTCAGAGGGTGATATGGCTTTAAGAGTTTACTACACTCACTCACTCACTCACTAACACACAGAAAGTTTGGAGGCCAGGCGGAGCAGTGGGATACCGACGGATAGGAAGTGACGAGGCTGCGTGAATTGCAGAGAGAGAGAAGACGGGAATATCAACACAAAGTAGAATGAGAAGCAGCGTGCAATCATCGGACTAGTGCGGGGGGAACTGTAATGCGCATGGTTTTATCAACAACGCCGGAGCGAGAGACTTTCAATGGAAGTGAACTAGGTTCCCAGAAGTGAGAAGCAGAGATTTTAGTAAGGGGACTGTCGGCTGATTTCCATAACCGTGCTTGTAATTCTGGCAAGTGCTGGCACACAGGGGAGCATATGGAAGTGAGACCTATAAACGAGGCTACAACCCCACTTTGAATATGAAGGAAAAGACTTTACGAAAACGCCAAGAAAACAGTTTGGGGATATGAACGCAGATCGTTGGATTTCGCCTCGGTTTTTTCCTCTGTCGGGTTCAGTTTTGCGTCTTTGGGTATGTTTGCGAGTTGCGTCTCTGCGGCTTCAGTTGGGATACTGACCCGTCTTTGCGCCCTGGCGTTGGTCGTCGCTGTCGGACTCGGCTCGGAGCTGCGGGTCCGGGTCCGGCTCACCGACGGACTGGTGACCGAGGAGGTGCTGGAGGCGGACAGTGAGAGAGATACGATCTCGCTCGAGTTCAAGCAGGGAGATGGGGCACTTATCACTTTTGTGGCGGACTTCAAGCAGGTGAGAGGTGCTCCCGTTTACCTCTTAAACTAAACGTTGTTTCTCCCCACTCATCCCGACACCCTGATGATATTTGATTTGGAAGATGCTGTTAGAAAGTCAAATAACTGTAAATGTAGCCTGAACCAGAACTTGTTGCAACTGAGCCCGCTTCTTGGCTGGGGCCCATCGGTGCTCCTTGAGAGGTAAATAAGAAAACAGACTGGGTCTTAAATAGTGTATTAAACCATTTAACAGCTAATGTATAGGGTAGCCTAAGCAGATGCCATGATTTCGATCTTAAAAGCCATTCTTGGTCATCCTTAAAATTAGACAAAGTCCAAGGTGACCCTTTTCCTTGTTTTACTGTGGGACCTCCTGGAGATCTCTCTCAGGGACTGTTTGTGGGGCCCAGCCTTCACTTTGGGAGCCACTGATTTTAATTTAAATCATACAACAATTTCAACAATTTGTGTGTATGTTTCACATGACCAGAAACTCCTGCTCTAACAAATCCAAGTCATGTCCCTATAGGAGTGGGGTCTATAGCCCCAAAAAAGGTGCGATAGATAGAAGTCCATATCGTTTTACTTGATCCATTTGCCCGCATTTTCGTGTTTGGCCTGTCTCATGAGACAAGCCCCAAAACTAGATCGTATTAAGGCTGCAATCAAGTAACCACAATGGCCTCATTGGTCAGGCTGAATGGTGGGATGCATATGCAAGGATGCAGACTCGCAAATCAGAAGCTTAAAAGAAAACATCCCAAAACCCTCAACCCCCTGGAGCAGACACTGTAACTCACACTTAAACTTAAGTAGAAAATGTAGTTTCATTCATCTTTTTCCATCTCAGCGCGAGTTTCACAGTGGTCAAGACAGCTGCTGCTCCTTAGATGTCGATGTCCACATGGATCCAGCCCAGAGCTGATCATCAGCCACCATATTTAGCGTTCTTCTAAAAGTAGATGAGAAGATCAAGTGTCCCTCACTGACCAGCACTACATCCTTGATTTTTGGAAAGATGACAATGTTTCACTCTCAACAATGGCTACTCAGAGACACATAAATGTCAGTCCTGGAAGGAAAGCTACAACTGCTGTGTGTAGGGGGGGGGGGCTCACAGAGGCGCACAGAGCAAAGGCATGTGTCTGTGATGGTTGCTGTCACACAGAAGCTGACAGGCTGGCGAGATGTGAAGGGGGAGATTTACCAGGATTAAGTGGGCATGTCTGACCTTTTTGATCTGCATGTATGGTTCACTAACCAAAACAGCTAATTTAGAGTTGAAAGAGAAGAGTCCGTCACCCCCAATCATTGGTGACAAACCAATATAAAGAGACATACGCTGATCTGTGAGCAGGGAGCCTATGGTTGGTTGTGCAGCCACCCCCCATTGCTGCGTCCCTTCATGCATGCACACGTGCGTGCACACAGACACACACACGCACATATGGTTTTGTTTATTTGATTAAGGCCAATAGAACCTCTTAGATCACTTTACTTTCATGCTGCCGGATTTATCTGCTCCAGTTGTAGCTCAGCCTCCTTATCAACAGACGGGTCTTAGGGGGGATTGGAAAACAGGAAGAACCTCCAGCACAGGGGATAGCTACTGACACACTGTTTGTGTTTTGTGTGTGTGTC
>CM022478.1:14704782-14832836 GCA_011952105.1 Coreoperca whiteheadi
TTTTTTTATTTTGTTAAGGCCCATAGAACCTCTTTGACCCCTTTTTTTTTCTGCCCCCCGGTTTTTCCGCCCCCGTTTTCGCTCCCCCCCCCTTCCCCCCCCCCCCCCCCACACACACACACACTTTCTTTATCCCTCCGTCCTCCTCTCTGTCTCTTGTTCACTGCTTTCTGCTCTCTTCTCATTTCTCCTGCATGTGGTTTTCATTCAGCTCTTGTGCAGTATCTCCAAGATTTATGGAAAGTTGGATGAGCTGTCACTTCCAGCTGCCATGAATATACAGTCCAGATGAACGCATGTGGGAAGAAGGGTGTTTTAACAGGGATGTTAAACACTGGAGATTTATAATGAACAACACAGCTGAAGGTGAATGGGTACTGTACAGGTTGAAGTACTCTTCGGAAGGATTATTCCTTTTACTCATTATTGAGTGAATGTAATTGGTTGAGCAAGCATTTCCTTTTGATCTGAGATTGTTTGATATCCAATTATATATGTATGATTCATCCACAATTGAGGTCAATGTCTAAAAAAATTAAAAAGATATATCAGATCTTTGCTATGACAAGGATCGTTTCAAAAATAACTTTATAAATAGTCATCAGACAGCAGCCGTCTTGCTCTTTTCTGCTTTGTGGATACGTGGCAAAGATGAGATGGTAAATGTTATAGCCATTAGACACTGGCGGAGTGGTCTGCTGGATGTGAGAAGGAAGTTTAGTCAACTTTATCCAAGCAATGAATCACTGTGAGAATCAGCCGAACTGTGATTTCAGGAGGGTTACTTTTGCTCCGAAGGCATAGACAAATGGAAAAGATGATGTGGTTTAGCTTTCTCATGACACCTCTGCGTCATGTTGAATAAATATCAACATGTAGATAACATTGTCTATTAAGGTCAAACTATCATTGTTATGAAAGACAGGCATCATGGAAGGGAGTCAGTCATCCACTGTTTATTTGGAAATTCAATTTTTAGATTGCTTAACTTGCTCAAAACGTTTCTGTGTAGTAGAGGGACCTTATGTTATTAATCTCACTATCTCATTCCAATCTGGTATCATGATTGGAGTATTTACAGTTAAATCTACTCTAAATTATGTAAAATTTCAGCATTCTGTCTAACGTTCAGTATCTTGATGACGTGCTCAATGTCAATGCATAATTGCATTGCAACACGAGTCAAACCTGATGTGCTGTTGTAGCCTCGAATGGACAAGTCCTCTTAAATCATTTGTTAGTTGCAGATTCAATACAGTGCTGCTTTTTTTCCCTTGCAAAAATGTATGGTCTAACACAGTCTAAGACCTTGAGCTGGACATAAACTTTGTCTTGGAATTTAATCCAAGGGAAATGTCTCACATATTTGAGAGGCTGTTTTGGGTCTTTCCAGATGTAGAAACTTTGTCAGAGAAGCTAATCAGTTTGTACTCTGTGTGTCTTGCTTTCATGTCCAACCAGTGGGTTTGATCAATGCAGGAATGTGAGTGACTTCACAGGCCTCTCGCTGAGTTAACACTTGAAAGTTTCATTTCTGAGATGCAATGGTGCGCATCCTTATACATCTAAAGTCACATGTACCCTGGTTCAATAAGAAAACATCTGAGAGGACTGTTTTAACATTTTTTAAATAGGTTGTGGTTGATTTAAAGATAAATATACAATCAAATATTTGGCCACACTAATGCAGAATCATTTGAAATTGATAATTTGGAAATACATCCACCCACAATAGTGTGTTCAGATCTTGTTCTTACAGTCCGCTCTCTGCACTTAAATATTTTTTTTGGGGGGTGCATAAGCCACTTAAGCCAGTAGCTTTATAACTGAAGTTAAGACTGAAGTTTTCAAAAAGCTTCATTATTGCCATCCATAATATGTATGTGGTGGAAAGTTTTAAATGTATCCACATCAGTGTAGACATGGCATGAGTGACCCCTTGCTGCGCTGATGGGTCAAGGGAGCAGCAGATGTTGGCGGCCACTTGACACTCACTGTCTCACACTATCATGTTAAATGGGTCTGGATTTTGTAAACAATGGCACTGTGGTGAGAATGAATTGTCCGCCGTCATTTAATTTCAGCCTTATAAACCAGGAGCGCTTTTGCCCTCAGGCCAGTTCGCTCCGGTGTACAGTACATTCTGATTGTTCTGATTGTCCTCAAAGCACAGAGGCTTTATGGATACGCCCAACCGCACGCTTGCTGTAAGAATGAATTGGAGGTTCTTCACACACCCTCGTGTGCTATGTCAAAAACAGAATGAGACTTGGGGGTGTGGGAGGCAGGTTGTTTGGCCTTTCTGTGTGTCCTTCCATTTTGGAAATACAGTGCAGTATCTGTGATCCATTTTGGCAGATGCCCATTCATAGTCCTCTCACAGCCTTCACATACTGTATCACGCATTAAAATTGTTCAAATGGATTTGGACTGTGGCCTTTATTAGCTATTAGGCAAACTCTCTCCTGCGTGGGAGGCTTGCTGGCAATCCATTTTGTTCCTTTTATTTGTTTGTGGGAATTGCCGGTGTTTGCCAAATGAAGCAACTGCCTATTGTTTTGTACTTTACATAAGTTGCAAGTCAGTGTAGTCATCACATTTTATGCATTGCATTTGTTTTCTTTTCTTTTGGCTGCCACACCTTGCCTCTCACTCAACTCTGAAACACCATCCCACTTTGTCACTTGCACAAACTTGTAAAGTCTCTCTCTTTTTTTTTTTTTTTTTTTTTTTTTTACAGGTAAGTGTCACCTGTTCTCGGAAACTGTTGTTGTGTCAGACACTGTTGAGGAAGCATTGTAGGGGCACATGAGTTTTCATTTCTGCTATTGTGAAAGGTCACTGCGAGTCACCAACCGTCATCATCATCCTAATCATCCATGTGATAAATTGAGTGAAAATGAAACCCAACCGGAAATAGACTTCAGTTTTAATTCCTTAACCTCAATAAATTCACAAGTACTCAAGCTTTTGTTTACTTTGAGCAGTACCTGAGAAGCCCTCTACATCTGCTCAGTTTCCCTTTTCATGCTATGGCTCCTTCCCATGTGGGAGAAAGAAACTCAACAGACAAGTTACTGCATAGTAAAACAAGATGTGTGATTCAGAGGAACTGCACTGCTCTTACTTGTCTAAAAAGTAATCTCAAAATGTTTCGTGATGTGTTACTTGGAGTTTGAGTAGTCCACATTAAGGTCCTGTGTGGTTACTCTGCGAAGTGACAAATAATACAAAGATTATATTGCCCGAGATTATTTTAAGTGTAGGTTGGTTTTTTTTTTTTATATGCTGTTTCTGCTTCTACTCCCGGCACCTTTTCACTGCAATGTGTGCTGGCAGAGTGGACCTTTTCAAAGATGAACCCAAACACTTAAGTCTTTCTTCGAGCCACCCTTTGTTCCCTGCTGCCTCTGAATCCCAGGAAAATAGTTTCCTCTGTGGCCTTGTTGTGGCCCTTCAAAGCCCCACATTGGCCCCCTTTGGCCTCTCGTGGTCCCTCTGCCCTTGGTGATGTCTTTATCCGTTATCCTCCTCCCACCCGCAGGCCAGATGTTCGCCTGTACTGCTGCTGATAAAGAAAAAGCATCCCATTCCCTCAGAATAGAGAGGACATAGAAGAGAGAGACCGCTATCGTCCACATGTTTTGATTTTTGCCAGTGATCAGGGACAGTGGACTGCATGTTGATGTGGTAACAGCCTTTAATGGACAAGGAGACAGTAGTTGTGGCTTGCACCGTGCATAGTTGTGATCCTTTCTACCTCAGAGGTTTTAAGATTGCAGTTGGAAACACAAAAAGCTAACAAAGGGTTTACTCTGCCAAAGCTTCTGCCCTGTTCTCCACACAGTGTCCTGAAATGTCCTTTCGACAAATCATGGCTATGTCCTTTTGGCTGGCTCAGCCTGGTTAGTTTCAAACAAATGTATTCACTCTGTTTCACTTTACTATGCAACCCTTGTGACAGTTCAGTCAGTTCTAGTTCTGAAGTTATAAGGGTCCACACCTGGGAAGGTATTACATCATCCCTTTTCTTGTCAAAAAATAAACTGCTCTTTTATCACTTTTCCAGTCATAAAACACAGTTTCTATTGTCAAAGTTTTGAAAAAGAGCAAGGAAGATGTAGAAAAGAAAGGGATTAAAACAGTTTTTAAAGAATGTGAAGAAACTAGCATCAGGCTGCAAGAAACCACTGCAAGTAACATTTTCCAAATATCTTCAGAAAAACAAAGTCTTACTCAGATGACAGGTCACACGCACAGCTTACATTCAAACCTTTTTTTAATAACAATTTAAATGTAAGAACTGAACTTTGGTGTTCTTTAATTCAAGCTGTTTTACAGATTTAAATTATAAGCCTTTTGAAAAACACACTTTTCAAATATCTGACTTTTAAAACATTACTAATGATATGTAGTTGATATGATGCCATTTTAAATGCCTTGGTATTAAATTACTGTTTGTTTGTCCCCTGCAACAGGATATGAAAGCTGTGGGACAACAGTTAGAGGCTGAATGGGACTGTTGCCTTCTCTATTGTTTATGCCTTATCTATCTACCTCATTTCCTTCCCTGTTATCACCCACTGTATTGTCTCCTACTCATTTCCCGAATGCAAAGTCTCCATAAACAGTTTGAGTGTCTGGAAAATTGTATCCAGATACTGTGTGAATGAATAGTTCCCTCATTGTGGCCTGCGCATTTTTTGCACTTTACTTTTAAAGATGAAATTAGAGGCTGTTGGTGGTGTTTTTGTGGCTGTATTTCTGAGAACATGTGTAACACTTAAATATTAACACTCCAGCAGTTGGAAAAATAAGTTACCTTCCATTGTTGTCAGGAGAACAGCCAAGGGGAACACCTTTCTTTCCATGGCCTCCAGTGTTATTATTGTCCGTTCACCGCCACTGTTTACTAATTGGTCTGTTCTTTGGACAGCCAGGTGTGACCTGCCCCAAATGTGACTCACATTCCTGCCTTCGGAGCCTATGTAATTAGCTTCAACTCAAGCATTTCTTAGCACAGCGGCTTTTCCTCCGCTCCTTTTGTTAGTGTTAGTCTGTCTCACCCTCTCTCCCTCTGTCTTCCCACATGATCTTTAAACCCTGCCTACACCTGTGCTTTTTGACTGGGCTCCCGTCGTGCACCGAGGCAAATATCCTCCCCATAATTGACGCTGAAACTGTGAGCTTTTATATTAGAACAGTAGATCTGTGTTACTGTGCAAACTCAGTAGCCATTGTATAGGACAGGGCCTTTAAAAGAGAAATGTTTCTAGTTGTTGGTTAGTTTTTATTCAGAAACATTTTGGTTCCAGCCCTAACAGCTTGATTGAAAAAATAACTTCAGACCAACTCAAATACCCACACAGACCCACAGTGATCCCAAATGACTCATCAGAGCGTGGCTGACCAACAGTCCTCCCCAGCCAGCCATCAGCCTTATCAACAGACGGGTCTTAGGGGGGATTGGAAAACAGGAAGAACCTCCAGCACAGGGGATAGCTACTGACACACTGTTTGTGTTTTGTGTGTGTGTCTGTGTGTGAGCATGTATTTGTGTGTGTTTGACTGTCCATCCATGCATTCAAGTGTGAGTTGGCACAGTTAGTATGGTCTAGCAGTAGTCGTTTCACTGGGGCATTTAAACTGCTCTTAGTCACAGAACCCTCATAGAAAATAACCTTGTTTTTCTTTCAGTATATAGCTTCACACAGCTCTTCTTTTCACAGCCAGTAAAGCAGGTATATACTCTGTGAAGAGAATGTATTTGGCTAACTGGGTTACAACTACAGTGACAGAGAATGTTCACTGTAAATGGCACCCTTTGACTGTCTGAATAGGCTTTTGTGCACCTCTTAAGTAACCTGCCTCACCAAAGGTGACCACCGATGAAACAGCCCCCCACCTCCCTCCTGTTTAACAGGTCTTTGTATGACCCATTAGTCAGGTTGTATGAATAAAAACTTGTGTTTGGCTGTTTACCAGTGGTAGTTTGTCTGGAAATGGACTAAGTCCAGGGTGTCAGGCAGCAAAGCTTAGGAATCTGTACTTGTGTGGATTATTTATAGCTGTGCTGACATTTACACTGCTCTGGTTGGGAAAAACTCAAGGCTACGCTGTCCTTTTGATTATGTTATTACCCATCTTTTTCAAGACTGGGGAATGTCATTCTTTTAATTTTTAATGTCCGCACCTGGTGATTTTCTCTAAATGTTGGTCTGCAAACCTTTAATTTTACAAATGTCTGTGGAAATGCACTTTTAGGAGGGTGACTCATTTTCCTGCTATAATCTTCACTTCTTTAAGGAGTAGTTGTGATATAAAGTGGCCTTACTCTTCATTTTCAAGCTCTAGCAGGCCTACTTGACTATGATGTCCTACAGTTTAAACCTAAAACACTTTTCCTATTCAGATGTATCACCAGCATTAACACTTTCTGCTGTTTGTCAATCTGGGATGTTTGAACAGCAATTGACTGAATCTTTACCCATAGCACAGATGAAGCAGGTTCTGCCACAACAGGAAACAGTTGCTATCCCACAGGAGCTTGACACATACCTCTATCATATTTGTCTGAAGTCATACTGTACCAGTATCTTCCCCCATCAGCAGTTTGCATAATTCCCTAACTTAAAAAAAACACACCACCAACCCACTTGGCAGATTTTTGTTGTTTGATCAGTCAGTTCAGTACTCACTCTCTCCTGGTGTTGCTGCCTGTCATCAGAACAACAGGTGTTAAACCTCCTTTAATCATACCACTGCACATGTCATTATTTTGCTGTGTTTTCTTTTATCATACTTTGAGTGTGTCTGCACAAACAACTCAGCGTGTGCTGGTTTCAGGCGGGCAGAAGGGAGTCTAGTCTTGTCCAAGCAAACAGCTGAATCCAACAGCTTCTGTCTGGATGGAGATGATGTCATTGTTATTTCTCTTTTTGCTTTTAGATGCCATGATTATTATCTCAGCAGCACCCAAACCACTAAGATATCAACAGTGCTTTGTTATTGCCACGATTAAACTTAATTTCTTTTAACAGTTGGCTGGAGACCCACTGGCTGCAATACTTTTATAGTGTCTTTTATTCACTGCTACCAGTATGATTAAATGAACTGTTTAAGAGTTCGAGAGCAGTGACCCCAGGAAGGTAGTGCACCTGGTCAAGGAAGAGTAAGGCACATACTCCCTGTAAAACCAATAATTGCCATTTTTACACTTTGTTTTTTTTAAATATTGAACAAACGCAATATAACATCTCCATTAGTGAGCTTTAGAGGAGCTGGTAGGTGGATTTTGTTACCTTCGAAAAGAGCCAGGCCAGCTGGTTTCCCCGTTTCCAGTCTTAATGCTAAGCTAAGATAATCGACTGCTGGCTGTAGCTTCATATTTAGCATACAGACATGAGAGTGGTATCGATTTTCTCATCATCTAACTCTCAGCAAGAAACCAAATAAGTGCATTTCCTATAATGTCAAAGTGTTCCCTTAAGATTTTCTGTTGTGTACAGATGATGTCAACTTGACACAATGTTACATCAGAAGCACTGTTGCTCCCCCCTTGGCCTTTTGGCCTAAATGCAGGGCAGTAGAAGTAGACAATCATTGATCCTCACGCATAATGACACTAGAGGAGGAGGAGGAGGAGATCGTAGCGTCTGCACTTTACCATTGAGTAAGTTCCAAACAAGCACAGTTGGTGGAGCTAACCTGCTTCTCTGTAATTACCCAGAGAGCCCTGAGGCAAATCTATGTGGCTGACATAAATGCCTTCCCCCTTCTCTGTCTCTGCCTACACACGTACACACACAGTGGCCCAGCTTAGCGCCATGTGTCTGCAACATGGGAGGTCTTGAAGTCGTGGCCTCTGCATCTCCCTACACTTGAGGGGAAATGGCACTCTTGCCCGTCTCTCTGTCGGCATTGTGCTCCTTCTTCCTTGCATCTCACTCTGTTCAATGTGACCTGTTCATGCCTCCTCTAGTCTTGACATTCTTTTTAATCATTCATTCAGACAGGAAAAAAAACTAGAGTACTGGGTTATTATCACAGTATTGGAACATCAGAGGTATTTCATTTTCTGGGTTTCAACAGTCCTTTTGAGTCCATGTTTTCATACAACACTCAGCAGCTCACAGAGAGAGATATATGTGAGGGATAAACCTGAGGTTAATATCACACAAAGCCTCTATATCAATATTTGGTCAGTAATTTGTAATTTCCAAAGGTCAAATAGTATCACATGATTGTCTTGTGTCATACCCATGCTTGTATTGTATGCCTGCCAGAAACTCTTTCCCCAGACAATAGTGGTTCTTAAAATAAGGAACTAGTGATCATGCAAAGTAGTCTATATAGAACTACAGAGCGTAAACGCTTCTAAGGCAGGTTGTATTGCTTTCTTGCCAGTGTGTAGACTTTTGCATACAGGAAGTGGGACCCAAGAGCTTAAGGAGAAATCAATGGGTTTATCTCTGGGCTGTTTATCTGTCCCAGAGTTCCTACTGCTCAGGGAGCAAGAGCCTCGAAACTGCTACTCCTCACCAGCCTGTTTGCTTCAGACGGGTGTGTGAAAAGCGGAGGAGGGGTGTTTGGGACTGTGTGTGTCTGTCTTGAAGCTGAAGCCAGCGGGTGGGGGTAGTGTCTGATGAATAGGAAGACAGGTCTGCTGCTCTGCTTTCCCCACTACTGGAGCGTCCCATCATGCTTTGCATGCCCTCTCACAGAACTCTTTATGGCCTTGGGTTTGGCGCCAGATCTCTCACAAACTTGCCAACAGCAACAAGTTGGGGTTTTTTTGCGAATTCTCCACTATCACCATTTTCCTGCTTCTACGGCTCCATATAAAATGGCGGGTAAAATGGTTCTGACTTTTACGGCATGTGAGGAACTCTGATAATTTTGTCAAGGAACAGGCCCAAAGCTTTATTTTGACAGTACAAATAACCAGAGCATGACTGGAGCAACATTGCACAGGCATACAGACAATAAAAAGTATCAACAAAGTGTCAGATGAGGCTCTATGGGTGTAGTGAACATAAACACCTCTTTACTTTTAGCCGACGGTTGTTTGAACATCTTTGAACTCCACATGTTGAATTACTTAGTCTGGAAAAGTGCTACATTAAGTACCAAAATGGAAAGGATATTTGTTCTAATCTGTATGAGCCTACTCATATAAACAGTAACTTATTATAACCTCGCCTCATGCACCACTTCAGCGACTTCTGGGAATCGTCTGTTTATCCGTTCAGCCAGTCATCTCTCATCCCTTGTGTGTTGCAGGATGTGAAGATATTCCGAGCGCTGATCCTGGGCGAGCTGGAAAGAGGGCAGAACCAGTACCAGGCCCTGTGTTTCATCTCTCGCCTCGGCCGCAATGAGATCATCCCCAGCGAGTCCATGGCCCGTCTCAGACAGGTATAACACGGCAGATCAAGCAGCATTTATATGTGGTATTACATTACATTTTCAGCCCCGAAACACATTGCTCAGAGCATCTAAGGGTGTGAAAACTGATCATTTGTGTTGTCTGCTCAGAAAAATCCTCAGGCCATTCGCTTGGCAGAGGAGAGGAGAGGACTGGAGCAGCTGACGATGAGTGCGGCGGTCAATCTGAGTCGGGCCTGGCAACTCAGCTCCCACATCCACAACATGTGCAGCGAGGCCCGGGAGGCCATCTACACCAGGGAGGCCGATGTCAAACACTGGCTGGACAAAGGTCATTGGTCCTCTTATCTTTGTTTATCATTGAGTCCTGTTAGTGGTTTGAGCAAAATGTCTGTCTGTTCTCCTATCTCTTTCTCTTCTCTCCTATCCCTCTTTATCACTCTTTATCTCCCCAACACTCTTTATCTTCCCTGTTTCTGTCACCTAAACATCTCTTTCCACTTCAATTAAGTGATATTACTCCAAGTTTTATCTCAGGCTTTTTGTTGATAAGACTCGATTACTGTTCATGCTATCTATGTTCACCCTCTTTTTTTTTTTTTGTCCCTTTACATTCCCGATAAATATCTCACTTTTATCTTGAAAAATAACGTGATATTGTACAATCCTCACACTTACCTAGATTGAGAACAAACATATCATTATTTCCATTAACTATTTGTTTTTAAAGGCTTTTTTTTGGCAGTGGGATCCAGTATCTTTATAGTAATGAAGTCCAAATTATCCAAGCTGAGGAGAATTCATATGACAGCATTACTGTCCACTGACAGCACTATTATAGAGGAAACAATGTTGATGGTCATGGTTCACCAAGCACTCTGCACCATTATCAGTGGAGGGAATCACAGTAGCATCTCCTTTGCATGACAAAGCTTCCCTTTTACAGCACCATCTCCCCTCCTTTTGTTCAACCTCTCCAGTTCAAGATAATGATTCACACAACTCTATCATAACTTTCTTTTGTTTTTAATAGCACGAGCTCTGATAATAATGCCCCCCTCCTGTCTGTATTATAGGAGTGGATGGCTCCATATTCGAGGTCCTGCCCCAAACAACAGAGGCGCCCAGCTTTCAGGCCTGTCATTCTACTAAAGACTTGTGGCAGCCCTGTCTCTGCACATACAGCCTGCGTCTGGAGTGGTACCCATGTCTGCTGAAGTACTGCCGCAGCCGGGACACCGCGGGGAAAGGCTCTAACTACAAGTGTGGCATAAAAAGCTGCAGCAAGGGCTACCATTTCACATACTATGTTCCTCAAAAACAGCTCTGTCTATGGGACGAGGAGACCTAGCATTTTGTTCTGGATGGTTAAGGAAAGAGAAATAGTATATATTTTTTATTTTTTTCCCCCAGACAAGCCAGTGCTTCTCCACCCATGCTATTTAGATTAAACACAGTAACACTGGACCTCAGTTTATATGATGTTAAGTGAAGCTGTCTCAGGTGGGAAGTGGTGAGATCCAGATGTTCATGAAATTAATTCAGGTTCAAAATGAGACCAAAACCTTTTAAGGATGGAGATATGCAGCACGTGTTTCTAAGAGGACCCACTAACTTTACGCCTTTTCTGGGAAAATGACATATCATTGTCAGCTATAATGTGACTTGCTGTCACTTTTGTGCCTTTTTTTTTTTTTTTTTTTTGGAGAAATTATTGGACAGATGCCAACAACAATAACCTCTCAAACAAGCTATGTCATGCACAAAGTTGGACTGTGCATTACTGGTCAATTAAACACCAGCAGAGGTTCAACAGAGTCGTACTCTGATCAGAGGAGTCATACAAACATAATCTTCTATTCTGGTGAAGGAACAGTTTCTTTTAAAGCTCTGTGAAAAACAGAGCCAGCTAAACGCCTGTTTATGACATTGTAAGCTGGCTGACAAATAAAATGCTCATATGCTGGCTTTATTTATTTTGGTTGCAAAGTGAAATTATGGAGGATTATTTTTGTATCTTTTTGTTAAAAATAACCATCGGTTTTCTTTCCTTTTTGCATTAAACAAGCTCTTAAGTCACATGTCTAAACCACAGGTCCTCAATAACAAGAAGCTCTCAAACATATTTCAGAACATTTTAACCTCTTGGATGTTGGAAGTTGTTTCTAGGCTTGTCCACACGTCATGCTACTTTGTTGCCAAGTTCTCATGGTTGTACAGAGAGTGTGGATAAACAGGTGTATTATCTTATTTCATAGGACAGGTTTACTTCTGCTTTGCCCCATCTTTTCCCATTGGAGACACCTCATGCTCACCAGTCACATTCACAGTCTGTTGTGAAGTGTCAAATAAACCAAAGTGAAAGGAAATACTGTCAAAAGAAGGGTGTAATGTTTCAGTTTGTAAAAACAGGCTATTCTTTATGGTGTTTTTCCATGTTAGGGTTCACTAAAACTGCAGTGTAGACTTTATAATTCACTATACTGCCATCTTCTGGCTAAACAGTGTTTCAGCTTGTGTTTTCTGTTGCATTGCAATGCCAGAATTCTGGTTTTTGGTTTCTGGTTTTGTGTATTCATGTCAACACTTAAGTATTTATAATTTATGCATCTTTTACCCCTTACAGTACCATTTACATGCGTAATTCAAGGAGCACTTCTTGAACTTGTGGGACCAAATTTAATTGTATCTGTTCTTTAGAGCAATAGGTTGAAGTATAATTTTACCTCCAGCTTCATTTGAGTCTTTACTGCCATATCGAATGTTCACTTTGTGTTTTGTGTGTTGGTGTGTCCGGCTAACTAAAGAACCAAATGAGTGAAACATTTCTATTTGTGGCCTTTTCTGGTGATCAAGTGCCTTAACATTTCCACTGATATCTTTGCTATGTAATTGTAGATCAAGTTTGTAAGCATATTTTTTCTATGAAAGAGTTTTGAATATGTTGCGAAAATGAAGTGAGAATTAAAAAAATGAGTTGTTTTACATGAATTGTTTCAATAAAGTCTTTCTTTGCACTGCATATAAATTTCTAAGTCATTCTTTTTGAACATGTTGTGCCCTTAGTATACTGTACTGTGTACAGTATAGAGCTGACAGGAGGTATGGGAAGAGAAACCGTTAACAAAAGGTCCCAGGCTAGAATTGAACTAGGAACCGCATTACTACAGAATCCACATCTTAAACCACTTGGCTACCCGGATGCCCTGAATATTCAGTACTAGCTCAAGTACAGGTCCAGGTGGAGCAAGCTGGCGTGGGACACTTCGGCAAAGTTTCAACCCAGGTGATGCAGGTAAGATATTCTCTGCAACCATAAAACTCCTGTGTAGCCCCCTATTACACATGCTAGAATATTAGTAGTATTATTACTGTGTATTTCTTCCATTTTGTCCCCCTGTTGGTGGAGACGGTGATTGTGATTCCTGCTACTGACCAGAAGGTGCCGCTACTGTTCAAAAAAAGATGAGGCAATCTCCCATCGGGAAGACATCTAGAAGGATGGAAACATGCTTTTTCTGTTAAATATTTAATAAACCTGCCATAATCTCTGACCTACTGTATGGTATGGGATAATACAACCAGGGCGCAGTTGTACTAGTTTCTATATTTGCATGTAACGTTACATTAGCAACGCGGTGGAAGGGAAATTAAGGGATGCTGAGGCAGGCTGCTGTTGTCACCGGCGGAGCTCACGTAAGTTAAAGGACAACAAATAGCGGCCCCAGAGTCTGCAAGCAAACCTTTGACAGAGTCCTTCAGAAACATATATTCACTGGACTCAAAACACCCAGCATGTAAACGAAGAGACAACCACATGAGCAACATCAAGGTAATGATATTTTACTGCGCTTGTGAAGGCGTCACAATCCCATAGGAAAACGCTTTGTTAGCCCTTTAACGTTAGCTTGCTACCAGTTAGTTTGCTATCTGATCCAGCTAACTGGGTATTTAGCCGGTGTGAGGGCATCCGCTTAGATAAGGGATCAACTGTGGTCCTCTTGCGCTATCAGTTTAGGAACTAGGAACTAGCTAGCTTAGTTTAGCAAGGGGATAGACATTATCGCTAACTTGAATCCAGCTTGATGTAACTGGATGTTTTTATTTTGTTTGGTGAGACCAAAGATGATTTTCCAGCCTTGGCTGGACAATAAAGTTGCATTGTATTGTATTGTAACTAGTTGCCAACCCCTTTTCCGGTATTTCCCCTTACAGGTTTCCATGGGAACGTAATTAAAGTAAATAAGTAAATGTAACACCTATCGTTTTGTGCATCTTAAAAACCTGAAAACGACTTTCTCATTCAAAAAGCATTCAACAGTCTTAGTATCTCAATTGTATATATACTGTACCTGTATTAACCAGGATATTAGCAACACATAGAACACAAAGGCTGGTTACCAAACATATAAGACGGATTTATAAAAATTACATAATATCTACAATATATCTGAAAAGAAAACAATAAGGGAAATGTAACCAAACTGAGTTGCCCAGTTACCTAGGGTTAGCATCAATTATATGCACAACACCTTGTTTGTGTTGAATGCTATTTTATCAACTATTTTGGTAACTGATTAATCATTTCATTTTCAAGCAAAAAAATTCTAAACATTCACATATCTAATCGAGAACAATATTTGTAGTTGCCACCGTGTTTTGCATGCTGCTATGTGAAGAAAACAGTTTCGGGAATGTACCAAAATTGTGCTGTCCCACTACATATAATATCACAGCTTCACCTCCCCATGTCATCCTGAGATCCACGTATCCACACAACTGTTAGTTTTGCTGTGCATCGCAACCAAGACAACAACAATAACATTTTGGATTGATTCATAGTGTTTTCAAAGATCACATGTCATTTAATATCCGCTGAAAGAGCCTTTCTCTCCCATGAGAACTGTCTGAGGCCCAGCACCCAGTAACCTCTTGTCTAGTTTTGAAACTTGCTTAAAGTCTTTGAGACTCAAGTGTGCATCTTGTTCCAGTCCAGTGAGTGTGGGCCTTTCCATCTGCATGCATGGTCTCACCTCCAAGTACAAACGTCACAGCAGAAGAGACGTCCCCCTCACCCCACCAGACCCTCGGCCGGGCCAACTATAGTGCTATTATAGTTCAAGCAAAGGCTAATTGTTAGTCACTTACAAAGGATTGCACAGACCAAGTCTTTGGACGGTAATGCTGTCTCTTTCTACTGTAAGGGATATTACAGAGCAACATGTGCCTCTTTGAATTTTTCTCTTTCTGTGTAATGTGTTTTACATTTGGCTTGAAGACTGCTGCTGAAGGTTTTGAAAGAAAGTTGGTTTTATCTGTTTTTCTTGCTTATTTTCTCTGTAGAAGAGAAGATGGAACTGCTTGTGGTTTGGGCGCTCCTGTGCCTGTCCTGTTGGGTCTCTCTCTACTTTATCTTGTGTAATGTTAACGGGTCCAGGAGCTACGAGTGGAACTGTCGCCTTGTCACCCTGGTACACGGCATCCTGGCAGTCAGCATCACAGCATACATAGGCTATGTGGATGGACCCTGGCCTTTCACTCATCCAGGTAGGACACTTACCCTCTGTGGATTGAAGTTATCAACATGTAACTTAAGACATAACCACAAACAATAAGGGCTGCCACAGTGATACAAAGATATAAAGTAGAAGTTAAACAAACTGAAGCTATAGTCTTTCACATTATTATGTTGGAAATGGTACTTCACTTACAATGTCATGTAAATCTGGAAACATTGCTTTAGGGCTGCAGCTAACAATTATTTTCAGTTTCAATTCATCTGACAAGTTTTTTCTTGATTAATGAATTCATTGCTCAAGGTTGTGTAGTCAAAACCCAAATATATTCAGTTAACTCACATAAGACAAAGAAAAAGCTGTATATTGTCACAATTGCAGTGCTGGAACAAGGTGATATTTGGCATTTTTGCTTGAAAAATGACAAACGATTTAAATGACTTAAATTGAAATCAATTATTGACATAGTCGCAGATTAATTTAGTCTTGATTGGCTGATTTCTTAACATGTTCTTGAAAATGTTGCGTGCTACTTGAAACAGCTATTAGTGTGCACAGTTTGATTCTAACTACCAAGTGCAACAGATTTTAACCTTCAGCACTAACCAAATAATTTTGACCTTTTCCATCTTTCCTACCCATATCTATATTGCATATCTATATCTATATATGTTCTTAATCAGAAGTTTTGTCTGCGTGTTGATAACAGCAATGACATGCTGCTGTCAAAGTACTAACTTTTTTTCATCTCTGTTATTGCATTATTGTTTTCCAGGTACTAAGAACACTCCTCTGCAGATAAGTGCCATGGTGCTGAGCCTGGGCTACTTTATTTTTGATATGGCCTGGTGTGTGTACTTCCGCACAGAGGGACCTGTTATGCTGGCCCACCACACCATGAGCATCCTGGGAATCCTGTTGACCCTGTGGTTGGGGGAGTCTGGCATCGAGGGCTGCGCGGTACTCTTTGGCAGTGAAATCACTAACCCCCTCCTGCAGGCACGCTGGTTCCTCAAACAGACGGGACATTACGCGACGCTGCTGGGGAACGTTGTGGACGTCCTGTTTGTGCTGCTGTTTGTGGTGATGCGAATCTTTGTGGGAGGCACAATGCTGTACTGTGAGCTGATCTCCCCAAGACCCAGATTCTTTATCAAGTGTGGGGGCGTGGCGATGTACGCTCTGTCCTGGGTGTTTATGGTGGACATTGTTCGATTTGCCATTCGGAAGAGCAAGTGCTGGCACAAACAGCAGAGAGATCAACAAGAGACAGTGGCAGCTAATGGCCATGAAGGGAAGAAGGACTGATTGGCTTGTGCTTCTCTAAAGGAAAGTTATTTACACTATGTTGTCTATGTATGTCT
This sequence comes from Coreoperca whiteheadi, assembly GCA_011952105.1. NCBI lineage: Eukaryota > Metazoa > Chordata > Actinopteri > Centrarchiformes > Sinipercidae > Coreoperca > Coreoperca whiteheadi. The sequence goes on from CM022478.1 coordinate 14,721,050, forward strand.
GTTTTTCATTTAGGACGCGCAAGGGAAAGTACAAAGAAAATCCACATTTTTTTTAATGTTGAACCGCGATTAAAAAAAGAGATCCTTCAAAATCCTAGTTTTATATGTCGAGAAATATCCTGTGACATCTCTGTGCGTGGTCCAACACCTGTGCATTTTGAAAAAACAAATTTTTTATGCAGTTATTGTCAGATTATTGTGTAAAATGATCAGTTAACAAACAACACAGACGTAGTGTATGTCACTGAAAACCAAAGTACTTTCTATGAACACATGAACAGATGTTGCTTTCAGTTGCAATGAACTGTGGCCTGGTCACATGCGGCGGTGTTGCTCTGACGGAAAGCTCAATGTTAGGAAAGAAACAGTTTACATGGAATGCCTGCAGTCCTAGTGAAACATTTTTAGTCCTATCAAAAAGTTAAGCTTGGTTCCCTTCTAATCCTGGGTTTTCTTGGTGTATGTGAAACTTTTAGCAGATGTGAAAAGTATTCTCAGGGAGATGAAGTCATACCAGAAAGCTGGGTCCAGAGAAATGTTTGTGATTACTTTGTTTCATCTAGTTTATAGTAATTATTTAAGAAAAGCTTTTGCCTGCTGTCTCAAATCCTATTCCAGACCCAGTCCAATAAAACATTTCATTTATTTTACTTAGAGCTGCAACGATTAATCGGTTGGTTGTCAAGTATTCATCAACAATCGATTTCTCGGTTTGAGTCATTTTTAAAAATTCTCTGAATCCAGCTTCTTAAATGTGAATATTTTCTGGTTTCTTTACTCCTCTATGATAGCAAACTGAATATCTTTGGGTTGTGGACAAAACAAGACATTCGAGGACGTTTTCTTAAGGCTTTGGGAAACACTGATCGACATTTTTCATCATTTTGTTGCATTTTATAGACCAAACAACTAGTCAGTTAAAAATCGACAGATTAATTGACAATGAAAAAAATCGTTAGTTGCGGCCCTAATTTTACTTCCCCTGTGTAAAGGGATACATGGAGAGGAACCTCTCAATTACGTGGAACTACACTGGTGATGCTATTTGGATATGTATGTAAAATAGAAATATCTTTAAATGTTTGGTGAAATGGCGTCAAAGGTTGTACTTTATATCGCATTTTGTGTCTTTGTCTTGTGTTACGTCTGATTTCACTGTAGCAATTGTGTGAACATAGCCCTGCATGTCTTACTTTGATCTTTCAGACAAAAGATCCGTACTTTGTACTCATCGCTCCCAATTACTTTAATAGAATAACGTTTCACAGAGATCTTGTCCATTAAACTAAAAAACTTTAGTGAGCTATCTGTACAGTGTGCTGATCTGTTGTCTGACTTCAGTTAAATGTTTTTGATCCAGCACCTTTAAATGTTTTTGAGCTGTACATGCTCTACACTCTTGTCTTCATCTTTGAGACAACCACATGCTACTGTCCGGACCAACCCGGTAGCTTCTGACTTGGGACAGGATGAGAACCTGTGCAGAAGCATCTTTTGTTTCTAGCCCCTAAAATGTTAGATCTTTACATTTAGTCTTTATACAAGTCAGAGACACACACACACAAGTAGGGCTGGGCAATAGTTATCATTTATCAACTTTTGGTAAAATCATTTCCAGATGATATAATTATATCAGGTTAATGTTTTACAGAGTTCTGATGTCCAATTTAATTTTAATAATTCAAAACATACTAACATACAAAAATAGTTATTTCATTGTTTTATTTACATGTGTGAAGCGTTATTGTCTGAGTTTTAGTATTTTCTGTGGATATTATGCCTACATTTGTCATTATGTGACATTAATTTAGAGAAAAATATTAATCTTTGTATTGAGATATTGATTTCAACCATTTTGTCCAGACAGAACACACAAGTGCATCATGGAATGATGGCAGGTGATTTGCAATGTGTAGAGAATATTATGATTTAGCCCACTCCATGACTGGATTTTTTCCATGCCAAGAAAGTTAGCAAATTACCAACTTTCATCTTTGGTTTTTGCTGTTTTAGATTGTTGGTCAGCTGTTGTTGTTTTTAAATGTGCTTTATAGAGACATTTGAGTTGGATTGGATTTGTGCTCAGACTTAATATCGGTGTACTTATAATTATGACCGCATCCTGTTTGTTATTTTAGTGCAAATGTATTTCTGCAGTAATGTGCTAAAACACCTCTCATCCCATTGTTTTCCTATTTATATTTGACTGATGTGCTGCTCTCATACAAGGTCTGTTTACCTGGCTGCCACTGTTCAGAATCATGTGAGCATCGCCACTATATCTAAGAAAGTAAAAATCTAACTGGTGTGTGCCTTAGTTATCTGAATGTACTTTCATAATTTTTTGTTTGTTTGTTTTTTTGTCTTGTGCTGTACTGTAAACCCTCCAACATAAGTGTAGGAGTAACAAGGAACAGTTTTCAGTTTGGGGTTTCATGATTTGCCTTTGTAATCCCTTTGTGAAGTGAAATAAACATACGATAGATTGTTTGTATGCTTTGGAATACATTTGAAACAACAAAATGTCAATGAAACTAAAGGACAAGCTGCATTTGCGTCATTAAATGCCACAGGTCCTTAGCTGTATTATTGGACTGAGACTGAAGTTACCTAAACTGTCCACATGATGGTGTCATATCAACTATATATGAATGATCAGTGAGGAAACATGAGGACAGTCATTTGGTGTGGCACATTATACTTTTAGTTAAGCAAAAGTGGCCAGTTTTACTTCTTGTTGTTGTTGTCCTTTTTTTAATTCAACAGTTTTAAATATGTTTTAATGCGTTGGAGCAATCAAAGTTTAATATGGTGTATGATACTGTATGTAATACCCAGTGTATTGCATATATTGTAGTTTATTGTCAGCTGCCAGAGACGTAAATAATGAAATAGGACAGCTCTGCACAACACAGTAAGGATAATCATATACAGTGTATTACTTTATACATTTAGTATGGTAAATATCTGACAGGATCCAAATAAACACACAAACAAAATAGATAGAGAGATGGTAGAGAAGAATATTTGCACATATGTCACTAATGTACACAAGCACTGGCTATTTAAAGGTAAATAGGATTTGGACAGATTCACTGTGGTGGTGCAAATAATGGCATTTTGAACACTCACCACTAACCATATCTACATTATAACATTGGTGATTTTCAGAAATACTTTATGTTTATTATATTGTGAGCTTAAATGCATTTTCTTTTCTCAGTTTGGTTAAATTACCAAAATGCACATGTACATAATTAAAACACATATTCAATGGACTACTAATGACATCAATGAATAGCCTACTGATTGCACTGAATATGGATCTTGCCCTTGAAATCTTGTCTACACTGGCTCTGCAGTAGTTTGCAGATGAATTTCAAACAAAATAAAAACAAAGACATGAAAGAAAGCGTCCAGATAGACTGAAGTATCTTTAGCATTTTAATTATCTGTCTCTTATACTCACACACACATATATACAGCCACTTGAGTGTATGTTTTTTAATGTCTTTCAAGATTTCTCAATGGATGAGTTAAGGAAGTTTCATCAGCAAAAAGAGTGTCTTATTGTGTATGATGAACAAAGGACCGGACTGTAAGCTGTAAATAATGAACATAATGACCAGTCCCAGACCAACCACAGACAGGCAGAGAGCCATGAAAACCATGAAATAATCATACAACAACACACATAATCATCAAGTTAATCAACCACCTAGGAAAGGGCCTCCTTACTGCAACATTCTGGTTTCCCTGCCATGGAAAAGCAAACAATCCAGCAATATGTATCTATACAACTAGAGCTGTAGCTAATGATTATTTTCATAATTAGTGAATCTATTGATTATACTACTGAAACAAGTTTTTAGTCTATAAAACAACAGAAAATAGTTTTTAAAAAAAAGAAAGAAATGCCAGTCACAAATTGCTTGACCAACAGTCTAAAACCCAAAGATATTTCATACAATGATATAACAAAGAGAAAACAGAAAATCCACATGTTTAAGAAACCAAAGAATGTTTAGCCTTTTTGCTTGACAACTGTCTGAAACGATTGATGGATTTTCTAAATTGTTGCTGATTAATTTTCTGTCAGTCAACTAATGAACATGACATCTCTTTCTTTCTCTCTCCATCTCTCTCTCAGCGAGATGCTGTACATCTTTAATAGTCGAATAATCAATTAGTTGACCAACTAATTCAGTAATAGTCTAAGGGCTGCAACTAACAATAATTTTCATCATGGATTAATCTTCCTATTACTTTCTCGATTAATCATTTGGTCGAAAAACAAATCAATTGTGAAAAATGTCCATCACAAGTTCCCAGGGTCTCAGGTGATGTCTTCAAAAGCTTTATTCTGTCTGACCAACCGTCCAAAACCCAAAGATGTTCATTTAACTGTCATTGAAGACAAACAAAACAAGCAGAAGCTGGAACGGTGACCATTTAACGTTTTGTCTTTTAAACAATGCTTAAATGACGATTTTCAAAACTGTTGATAATCAGTCAATTGATTGATTAATCGACTAATCATTACAGGTTCTGATAAATAACATTAAGTGTCACGCTCTTTTTTTATTCAGAAGCTAGTAGCTATATACACTTATATACTATAAGGGTAAAATAAACACTATAAAAATGAATTTATACCATTATTACTAGTAGTATTAGCAGTAGTGGTATCATTGTTATTTTGCAGCAGTGCTCCCTCACATTATGCTGAAACAAAATGAGTTTTCCCATCTCACGGCGGAAGTGGTTAGTGGAAGCGCTAGTAGACTCCAAAAGCTAGCTTGCTAGGGCGTTGCTAGCGGCAGAAAGTGGGAATTTTGGTACCCTTCCGCAAGTTATATTCTTGTACAAATAACGTCTTCTGTTGGAAAAAAAACTGCGTTTGGTGTTCGCTAAAAGTTTCAATCGCCTCGGTGTTTTTTTGTCGTTGTTTACAGAGGACTGGTCTTACTTTCTGTCCCGTTAGCTGGCCACATAGCTAGCCTGCTCTCATCCACGGGAATTCTGCCGAGAAACGACTGAATTCTGGAAACATGGAGTCAAGGATCGTTGCGCTGTGCTAACCGACTTCACTGGATTTTCTTTCCTCAAGGAGACTTTTTGAAGGACAAAACACGGTGACATATCGCAAGCCAGTCAACATTCATGCCGTGTTGTATATTTATTTTCCACTCGTTGGCCGGCTCATTGTTGTGAACGGGAGTTTGCTTAGTTTGCACTCGAAACAAGAGCATACGAAGCAAAGTTTTTTTTTTTTTTTTTTGCTGAAAGAGCTCATCTGTTTTGTTAGCTGGTAGCTGGCGAGATCCAACAGCCAGCTCGCCGTGGGAAAGGATTTCAAAAACAAAAAAAAAGTGTGCGTTTTTATATCGAGTATATAACCAATTTTGGTTTTGAACCCACCGTCATAGGCCGGTGTAACATTAACGTTAGCTGCCGTTGTTTTGCTAGTGTGTAACACGGGTTGTTTTAAACTCGCTATTGAGCGATTCTCATGGTCACGGGAGAGTCGTCCCCACAGCCACAGACAGGCATTTCTGGGAGCAGGGAATACCAAATGGGACTGGAGGAATTTCTAGCATCTTCAAAGATCATTTAGGAACCGAGGCCATTCAACCGTGCAGGGGTGGTGGCAGACGGACTACATCGCCGGGCCAAGGTGTCTGTTACATTGGAATACAGATTGTTTACACATTTCATACCGGCGGAAAACTGGGACGTGAACGCAAAGGATTCATACAAGGAGTTCATACATGCACAACTTGCGCCAGCTGGCCCATTATATTTATTGTTGTTGCCAAAATATTCTTTATTGCCGGGGTGGGATAGCATCTGACTGTACAGCTAATACGACAGAGGCCCCGATAACGTTACATTTTTGAGGTCTGCACTGTAGCGTCCTTCCTGCTATTACATTTGGACGAGGAGTATTGGTTAAGAGAGAGCGCGTATTATAGTATTTTTGTTTCCTCCAGTGTTATCGGCGTGACAGGCAACCACCCAACAGTGTCCCACCAGTAATTTATTCTCAACACCATTCTCAAAATCCTTGCCTACTTCAGACGAATGCCAGAGAAGGACGCGCCAGGGAATCGCCTCATCACACTCTGGAAAATGTTAATCGGATATAATTTGCTGCAAATCTAGAACCGGAAGCCCAATGAGTGACACACAGACCAGCTTCACTGACAGGTAGAGTATAGCACGACCTTCATATGTCTTCAGAGTAATAAAACATAACATTTTGTTAAAGTTTCTTGATTTGGTTATGTTAATCTGAAACACAAGCCACAGTCAGATGAAAATATGTTTTACACGGCCCAAGTAAAGCACTTCTTTGTGGTGATGTGCTCAGTAATAACTGTGTTATACAATCTAATTACTAAGGAAGGACATCAGATCTTGATGGAAACTCTGCTGATCTCAGCATGGGTAATGGAGTTCTGTGCAGACAGTAAAGTACTACTTGTCCAAGGAGTGAGAAGGCCTGCCACTGTTTGTGTGCCAAGGAACAGTCTGATCCCCGTACACCTTTCAACATCACTATTACCTCTAAGCCTTTAAAGCTAACCTTCTCCTACACCTATTAAAACAATCTCTGGATTTAGACAAAACCGTAGCTCCGTCAAGTAATCATCTTATCTAAGGCATCTGTCAACTTAAACTCAAAGACTGGCCACTGTTGCTAAGACTGGCAGGCTGAATGTGTCATGGCCTGGAGAACACACTGAATGGTAGAGAAGGGTGGAGATTGGTCTGCACCGTCCTGATCCATTGTGATATAAATTGTCAATGTTCTGTTACTGCATCATTACAAGAACGAATTCCCCTGTGTTTTTGTGCCGGGAGAATAAAGAGGTTTCTATTCTCAACGTGATGTACTCTGGCAGTGAAACAGAGAAGTGAAGCTGTTGCATTACGTCAAGATCTTCACCACCTGAGTCCCACATACCTGCAAGGAGAGCAGGCCAATACAGAGGAATGTGGTTGGTAGATTCAGAGCAGAAGGAAGCTTTATTGCACAGGTTGGGATCTGAAATATTGTCAAGGCTAGGGCATGAGCTAGAGGCTAAATCCCAACCCCATTTTTTACATGACCCCCACCCCCCCACACTGCAATGATGGCAACAGTGGCTGGCACAGACTGCTATTGTAGTGCTGTTTATTGTGTGTGTGTTTATTTTTTTAGTATTACCACAACACTGTGCATGGCACCATTGACTAAACTGGTGTAGATACCATCATATTTCTGATTTCTAATATCAGTTTCAATACTTCAACAAACCCGTATTGAAATTTAAACTGCAGTTGGCAAATAAATCACAGAGATACTCCTAATGTTATGTTGCCATTGCTATTAGACAGTGCAATGTGTCTTTGAATATAATACTGTTTATTTGGTCATCTCAGATTTGCTGCTGCACGTGAAGGCTTGGGACAGTGTGACACTAATTTGTTGTCTATTCATCTCCCTTTTAGTCAAAGTATGTGGGTTCGTTCATTTGTTTTGGTTTCACAAGCAGTGTCATAAAAGTCACAATTGTTATGTTACAAATAGAACATGATGCAGGCTGTTGTGTTAATGCAAAACCAAAAAACATGCCAAACAGTGTGACAGCAGTCTGTAGACCGTGCAAGCAACTAGCTCTGTACCTCTGTTGCACAAAAACAGTTGGCCTGTGATCTGAATTATTGTTTAGACCTCAGCAGTTTTTGAGGATGTTTTCTACAGTGGTTGATGATAATTACTTTATTGATCAGTGCTGTTGTCTGTCTCTTCCTCTCCCCTGAAGTCTGCCCCCCCGTCCTTGCTTTCTCTCCCTCTATGTGTGGTGTTGTGCATTTTGTTTTCGCTTTGTTGACCACGGTGGGAGTATGCATCCAACATCTATTGGGGTTGGGCCGCCAGCCGATGGGTCAGTTTAGTGTGCTGTTAGCTCTTTGTCATAGAGTTCTGCTGATCTCCACGTTTTTCCCACCCCCCCTGAGGCCCTCCCGGGAAGTGGTGCTGGTGACATCACTAATAGTAAACAATAGCTTTCAGTGGGAGCAAACTGTCTGTCTGCTGTGTGCTCCTCTCCAGGTCCATCAATGTAGGTCAGGTACATTCACGGCGGCTGGTTGGCGTATGTCTTCATTATTACCCTATTGGAGTAAAAGTATTAAGTTATGTTTGTGACTAGTTCATGGTAATAGGGTTGCAACTTAAGAATTTGTCATTGATTGAGTCATTATCATTGATTCTAATGAAATTGTCAATTTTTTGAATGATTGGGTGATTACTCTTTAGTCATTATATTGACAATTATAATGCCAAAATGCCCATCACAACCAAGTTGATATCTTCAGATTGTTTATTTTGTCTGGCCGACAGCCCAGAAACCTAAGAGCATTCAATTTACAATAAAATGAAACAAGGAAAGACAAATGGGAAATTCTGCAACCAGCGAATGCTTGGTATTTCAAATGAATGAATAACTCAAAGGGTTAATCGATTATCAAAATTGTCATCAACTAATGATATGTAAATTGACTAATAAAGTAATTATGTGAACACCAAGTGATGAATCCGCAATAGTTGCCTTACTGCAGTGGGATTTGTTTCCTCATGATAGATGTTTTCACAGCTCGGCCTGCTTGTATGCGTCTCCTGTATTTGGCATCCCTCCCTGATAATGCAGTATGCTTCTACTCCATCTAGTCAGCACTGATACTGGGGAAGCTGTGTCAGCTGCTCTGAACCGTGCATTAAAATGAGTATCCAGGAGTCATTTAAAGCTCTGATCAGAAGTGAAAAGGCTCCGGGTCAGCATGCAGTGGAGAATGGTGGTATTTATACACTCAACATGTGTCCTGCAACTGAAAGGAAAAGCTAAAACGTTTGCAGGTTGGAAAAGTCTGAAAACTCAAGTTCAAGTCAAAACAAACAAACTGGAATTAATTGTTCAACAAATATTTAAGATATCAGGCTACAGGATAGGTGGCTATAAGATGCCCTGTCACATCCAAGTAGAGTAGTTAAATAGACAGCAGGACAACTGAATGTATCATATGGGAAATGGGCCGTTGCTGAGTAAAAGATAACTCCAGGATTGATGATATAATGTTCTTTGTACAGCTGCGACCATTAGTTGGTTAATCAGTTAGTCGATCAGAAACTATTTTGGTAAATGCCAAACATTTGATGGTTCCAGCTTCTCCAATATGAAGATTGATTGCTTTTCACAGTCTTAAAGTAAAGTGACTATCTTTTAGTTTTGGACTGTAAAAAAAAAAGACAAAAAGAAGACATCACTTTGGTTTGGGGGAAATTGTAATGTTCATTCCTGACTATTGTATGGTGCTTTCCATACCAAGCAACTAATCAATTAAATGAGAAAATAATGGGGGGATTAATCGATAATGAAAATAAATTGAAAATTGCAGGCATCTGCCTAGAGATTCTTAATACTTTATAGTCTGCCCTATCCCAATGCTATGGAAAGAGTGTGATTTTCTCCAAAGGCAGTGATGTTTCAAGATTGTGAAGGAATTCACTTTCTCCCTTAAGTCAAGAACAGAGACAGTCATCTGAATAATTTCTAATAATATCATAACCTTAGTTATGATAGCCTGTAGGCCTTTCTTTTCCATTAAAATCTTTTTCACAACATTTTTTTAGGTCACAGCAAGCTCGTGTCAGCCTAAATATCACCAGGTCATTGCCGGCTGATGCATTCAGATTATTTAAAAATTTGACAAAGGGGGTATCTCAACCATGACCTACAGGATTTTTATACACTTTTATAGAGTAAAATTTGAGTAAAAACTCTATCATTTAACATATTTACTGTTAAATATGTTTTAATTAAAAAAATCATGGGCCTCTGTTTACAAGGTAGTCAAACAATACATTTTTACCCAAAAGAACAGAACCTTTACAGAATGTCTCGTCTGTAAAACAAATGCCACTCAAAGCAGGTCTTTTTTATTACAGTAATAAACAGTATGGTGCGGTGTGGTAGTAGTGTATATAAAAATACCCAAGAAACAAGAACAGTTGTATAGTCTTGTGCAATCAAACACAACAGCTCTGTAATACATCGTATTTTCAGAGAGAGTATGATATTAAGAATTGGTTCAAAGTGTGTAAGAGAGGTGTTTATTCAGTTCCATGGTAAGGTTGTTGTGGTTTGTGGTGATGCTGCATTATACCGAAAGGTGAAGAAGCCCATATTGATCTGTTCTCTGTTGCAAGCGCACAGTTGTCACAAGTTGATCTTGCTGTGTTCTAGTATTTATACATTATGAGTGGCTGCACGACTTTAAAACGCATAACAGAACAGGAGAAGCAGTTTTATGGCAAACTGGATTACTACATTGATTTGTTGTTATTTTGTACAACGGTCTGGCCTTAAATCTTGTATTGAGTCTGGATTTTTATCACATTGAGAATTATTGTGAATAAGTTGTTGGTGACATTGTGTGTCTAAGATTTCGTGAGTTTTTTTTTTTTCTTCAAGAAAGAGGACAATAATAAGGCATTTACAAGTACATCTACTCTAGATGTTAAATTCATGCTTTTAACATCTGCCATCACTACAGTGATCCATAACACTTGGGCTCAGACTCCTTTCATAATCAATCCCTTCCTCGTGCAACAGTTGTCCTGTATTTTGTCTTATGTCAGACCTGACACATTTACCCCATCTTCTTAGTAACGTGAAGTATGGTTTTAAAGGCCAGTTCTAATTAAGTGGCACATCATCCTACTATGTTGTGATTTCACCTTGTGCCACCCTGGAGTTATTCTACTGTTGCAATTACAGTTGTCAGTGATGCATTTAACACAATGCTCTGGAAATAGGTTTTGTGATGGCATGGTCACATTTTGGTGTGGCAACTTTATATTCTCTGTGCAGCAAAACTGCAGCAGTATGGCACAAATTTTCCTTATGGTTGTGAGTAAAGCTGGGCTTCGAAGCTCCATTTTTAAATTATTAGTTGAATTGTCTGTTTTCAGACCTAATAACTACTGAGCATCGGCCCTGAATGTCTGGCCCAATTCTTAGTTTTGTTTATTCATAGTATGTAAATGAGGAACTTAGACTCTACTCACACCTGGGTGACACTTTGGCAGGCACACACCAACTCTCACCATACTCATTCATTCTTGCCAGGTCCCATTTCACTCTTTTTCACACACTCTCTCTATCGCATCCATCTTTTATTCCATTCTTTGCCCCAATCAGTCCCTTTCTCCCATCATCACCAGGTTTTTGTTATGCCTCAAGGTTGGGAGTATTTACTGTTCCATTACACTTGCCTTCACCAACTAGCCAAGTGCAAATGAAAAGTGGACAGGTGGAAAGGGTTAGCCCATTCCCTGGTTTAACCTGGGTCTCTTTTATGTGTTTTTTGAGGGTATTAATAGGTAGAATAGTCTGGCTAAAAGGAACGAAATTGACAATGAGAGAAAAAGAGAGGGAGATGGCAGAGAGGAAAAGAAACGGGCAATGCCCCAGGGGAAGTGATGTTGGAGAGTGGGTGAAGTGTGGGCATTAGCTGGGGCTCTGAGTGCTGGGGGCGTTGGGGTCTATCACGCAGCCCTGTGATGCTGATGCTTGTGGACACCCTCTACAATCTTGCCCTGTTAGCCAAGAGAGCTTCAGGGTTCAAACATTACTTTCTCTTCACAAAAGGCACGATCACTACAATAGAGAAAACGGGGACACGGGTAGATAGCTGTCTTGCCAAAGTGTCATGTCCTCACATGTCCATGTAAGGGTTTTTTAGCACTGACCTAGGCTTCTGCCTTCAAGCTAAGTGGGGCACTTGTGACGCCATGATATTCTGTAGACTGCACAGTGGCCGAAGACGTGATGCTGGCGATTTAGCATAGATTTCTTGCTGTAAAACTCCTTATATAACACTAGAATGATTCAAATTCTGCAAATATATACGTACAATATATATGTTTTCTTTTTGTAAAGGTGCACATGTGTGTCTGCTCAATCTTTGTCTGGTATACTTGGAAGTAGATGGTTGACGTTAAAAAGCAGCATCTCTGCTGTAGTTGATTGGATGTGATATATGTGGCATGTTGAGACTCCCCTGCCCTAGCTCTCAGAATGGGGATGCTTTAGTGTAGCGAGAGACCAGCAACCTGCTGCTGCACTGTGATTAATCTTACACTGCCTGCTTCTGCTGATTCAGGGGTGACTAGACAGACTAACACACCCCTACTGTTTCTCTATAAGAACCAGTGTCAGAACACAGGTTCTGAACGACTTCAAATCGCTTTGATCACAGAAAGCCAGGATAGGAATAAGAAAGTTGAGGAAGAGAAAGTGCAGGGATGTACTGTAAATCATTACACCCTTGCTGTAAGAATTTTTGGTTTAGATATTCTTGTCGTCCCCTGAATGGCCTAATGTTTTCCCTTAAGGATGAATCACTCAGGATTAAGTATCCTCTTACTTTCACCAAGCTAGATTTTGTTAATGAGTAATAGTGTAATACATGGAACATTTAATAACTGTGGGGAGAATGAGGTGTCAGTAATGTACTTTTACTACAAGTTGCATCAGCTTAAACGTCGTCATAGTACTGGTTCTGACAGCCATTAATACATTTTTGAGATCTTTGCAAGATACAAAATCATACACACAGTCTGTCAATCCAGGTGTCCATGTGTCCCTAGCAGATACTTCAACGTACCCAATACTGTAGTTCTGATGTTAATAGCTAAATATATCCAACAAGACAATCTCCTCAAAAACAACCTGAACTAAAAAGGAAGATGATGCATTAGCAAGATTTCATTTCAGACTTACTCAGTTCAAAGAAGTTACTCATGGATTAGAAAGGTTCTCAGGTTTTGTTTTAGGGCTCATGACCAGCAGCAGTGTGGACGGTGTAGCACATTGAACCACCTCTTTTCCTTTCCCAGTGCTAGGGGACAGCAGACAGCATAGCGTGAAGAAATGTCTATCCCCCGGCCCTCATGTCAGGAATCCTGATGAGGTTTATTGGGGCAGAAAGGGCAATGTTTTCCCCCTGAGGCTGTAGCTTGAACTCCAGAACTATTACTCTTGTCTCTCTCTCTCTCTCTCTCTCTGTGTCTGTCTGTCTGTCCGTCTTATACATTCACTTATTGCTGTCTTCCTTGAAATCAATATCTCTGTAATACACAGTGCCACATGGCATCACTGCTAGGGGCACATGTTGAGAATGACATCAGTGTGTTTGTTATTAGACCAAACTGTAATACAGAAGTGATTTGAAGACAGAGTATCACTGTGTGTGTGTAGACTACTTCTTTCTCAGTGGCAGGGAGTGGAAAGCAGTTATGTCATGCTGGCTATGTATTTGTGTGTGCACCCACATTATGTGACTCAGGTATATAGATTAGATAACAAGCTGTGTGTGTGTATGTTTTCTCTCCCATTGGCAGGCATGAATCAGGCTCTTCAAGAGACTGTATCATTACACCATTGGGATAGAATCACAGAGCAGAAGTGCCTTTAATGGCCAGCTGGCTGAAAAGGAGATATTGTCAATTCCATAGGGTGCTTGGCCAGTGGCATAACTTAGCACCAAACCAGAGTTACACAACAGTTTTACCAAGTTTTTCAGTGTAGAGTGCCAGGTTACGTTGTGTTTCACCTCCTGGAATGGAAGACACCTCAGTCAGATCTCTGCAGCCTGCAGGCAGCTCCCAAATCTGTCCAACGCTCTCTGAGTTTCAGGCAGGCCCCGCTTCTCCCAGCCCCAACAACACCTGTGCTGTGAGCTGTGCTACTCTGCTTCTGGTAGGAGACTCCAGATTACTGCAGCAACTCCATATAGCAGAAGTTAGAACTTGGAACTAGGAAAAAGTCACCTACCGTCCACCTACTTTGTTTTATAACTTAGGTACATCGGCTGTATCCTGCCAACTCTTATCCTCATGATTAGCTTCTCTTTTTGTGTTGCCTGCTTATAATTCAAATCCAAGTTCAATTTTAGTAATCTGTCTATATCTGCTTTTACTGATTCTAAGAGGAACTGAGAATAACTTGAAGTGCTTCCTCTGAATCTTGCATGAGTTAGTCTAGTTCCTTATTGTTCAGTTTTCCTTCCTCTTCAGTTTGGGAGATCCTTTCAGAGTCCAGCTCCCTCAGGGCTGTTCCTCCCTCCCTCCTTCACTACTTTTTCTCTCTCCATGGTCTGGTCTGGTCCCGGCCTCTCTTGCTGCCGCTGTTGCTGCAGTTGGCCTAGCTCTGCCACAGTTTTCCATCAAAACACCAAACCTCAATGGAGCATTCAAGCCCAGGCCCGCTCTAGTGCTGCCCCTCCCTCCCATCCATCCCACCCTGTTCTGACTCTGCCTTCTTTCTCCCTTTCTCACTCCCTGCAAATATAATGGCCCCATCCAGGAAGAGGTCCCAGCTCAGAATGGAAGGCTTTTCTAGCTGGATCTGAAGAATTGAATGAGAAAACTGAATGACAAAAATCTTAAACGCTGTCTGTAGGTTTTTTCAGAGTCTAGTTTCTCCTTGTCTAAAAATGTTGAACTCCTGTCCACACAAGTAGAACAATTGCAGTTGTTAATGTTATGCTAGTAGAAAGATTTACAATGTTTGGGCTTCTTTTTTACTATATTACCAAGAAAAGATTTGCATGTGTTGCATCTAATGATTATTTTATTATTTTTTATATCGATGAATCTGTTGATTATTCTTTCGATTACTTGTCTAGTCTAATAAATGTCAGAAAATAGCGAAAAATGCCCATCACAAAGTCCAAGATGACCTATTCAGACTGCTTATTTTTTTCAGCCAGATCCTTTTGTCATTTCTGCTTAAAAATGACAAACAATTAATGAATTATCAAAATAGTTGCTGATTAATTTTCTGTCAAACCCCTAGTTGATTAATTGTTTCAGCTGTAGTATTTTTTCAGTTATCGTATAAGTTGCTTATTGTTCTTATAACAAAGTGTATTAAGTAGAGTGTTTAAATTATCATAAGGACATTGAACAATAAACTACTGTTGTCTACTGCACAGAGAATTCACTGCCCATGTGGAGCCATTGTGATAGTTCACTAGAGATATACTCTGAAGCTATGTGAGCTATGACTGTGTGTCAGTGATACTTTTCAGTGAAAAGCAAGAGAAACTTTGCCCTGGTAGTGAGACCATTTTAAAATGACCAGTTTGCAGTCCATGTAACAGAACACGGTATGTACCTCGCGGTACGTTTTCGTTACAGCCGAGAAAACAAAAATATATGTTTTTGTAATTTATTTGGAAAAATGCAAACATTCGTGGCTCACTGTCCATGATTTTTACTGTAACAGTCAACGCACTCAAATACGGTCATATTGTCAATCAGAACAAAATAACACAAATGTCAGTAATGCTCCATGTAAGACTCTGACCGGTTTATAATTCCTGAACAGCTGCAGCTTCCACTGCTCTACACAGAGCTGCACAACAGACCGAAGTGCACAGTGAAGCCACATTGTAGCGGGACTCAAGCACTTTGACCACATGCTTAAATTCTCTGCGACCGAGTGTGCAGCGAGAAATACTCCTGTAGCTTTAGTTATTGATTAGGCACGGTCCCACTCTGCGGTGAGAGGCTGCCTGAACGCCGCGGGGAGACGGACTCGCCTTCCAGTCTGATCCTGTCCCGTTCCGCTAATCAACACATTCGGGTGATGCCGTGGAAAAATGACACGTTTAAAATGTTTTCACAGACAAACCTGACTTCAGTTGAACAATGTCGGCATACAGATCCCACACAGTGGGTCTAAATGTCACGGGAGGCTCCTCCGGCTCTGGTCTCTCGTTCGTTCTACACGAGCTTCACTGACCGGGCTGCGTCGACTAGCATGCTACAGCGGATAGTCCGCAACTGGTGCTCTGCCAAAACCTTCGCCGAAAGCTCTTGCTTTAGAAATTCTGTTCCGCGGGTGCAAGTAGTCGACATAAATGGACCTTTTTGACAGGAACGTTAATAGTTTGGGTCACAGGGCTTACCGACCCGAGGAAGTCGCATACCGAACCGAGCCTGCTGTATCAAGAAACAGGGCTATTGTAACAAACATCTCCTTGCAGAATTTCCTGTCACAGCTAACTCCTAGTTTTATCTCCTAGTAGCAACTACAGCTATGCATTCTGCTATGGAGACATGTATGACTTTTTATAAACCTCAGCTACAAGCCTGAGCTAAAGTAAAATCCTCACAGTGGAGCCTGTTAAGCTATTTAACTGCCTGTATGCCTGTGACAGTTACTTCTTTTGGACTGTAAATTTGGGGTTAGGGTTAAGAATGCATGCTGTCAACATGCATTGCTCAAGTAACGAAGTGAAATACATCAGAATAAAAATTGACACGTCAGGGCGAGGCTAATAGGCCGTGATATTTTCTGAGACCGTGAAAATCTCATACCCTTGCAACCCTACTTGTAAGCCTTTCCGTTTATTTGGATTGCCACTACATAAATCAGGCATGATGACTTTAGTTGTCATTTAGCTGCTTTGCCAACATGCACAATAGGAGCTGCAGAGTATTGGTAGGGACTGAGTTTGTGGTGTTTTGTCAGTTCCTTTACAATATGGTTAATCTGTCTTATTTGTAAATTTCTAATTTCAAATCAAATTGTTTTGATCATTCTTTGTCAATCCCATTTGTCTATGATTATAGTTTTTATAATTTTTAAGAATTTTGTCCATGAACCAAATCATTTTAAATTTGTGTACAATTGATTTGGCCTCTTTGTAGTTCCATTCAATTCCACATGTTGCTTTTAAAAACTTTAATTTCACTCAGCTGGTTGCCAGACGACTTTTACATTCAACAGCTGTATATTCTAAAGTACAATTTCTGTTGCTTCTGATGTTTTCTTGGCCTCCCAAGTTGTCATGAAGTTTCTGCATCGTTTGACTTTCTCACTATCAGTACTGCTGTGTTGTTACACTGCGATGCTGGTGGGTCATTGTTTTTCCACTTTTAAAATTGTCCTCACTTTTGCAGGTTTTAGTGTGGAAATCAGTGTGACAGCAGCACTCTATTCAACCCAGGCGGAAAGTCCTCAGCGAGTTTTTATTTTATTTGAGTCATCCTCTACTTTTGTATTAACGTTGGAAACGTGGTTGTCAACAAGGTCATCCAGACCTTAAAAACAGTTTACAGTGATCCAGATCTGGTTGCTAGGGGGGCAACTAGGGAACTTTCGCTGTAAAGCCCTTGAGTGGTATGTTTGTGTGTTTTCACCAACTTCTGCCACAGGCCTGGCAGTTTCAGGATTTTGTGCAGTAGGATATTTTTGGTTTGACATTTTAAAATGCTACCTATATTTTAAGAAATGTCACAGTATATTTATTATAATGATGAAAATCATGCTATGTTTGATATCCTTGGAACTCACACAACAGCAAGCGCTACATGCTAAATGATTTCTTCTTCCCGACCTGCAACCTTCTGTTACATGTTTACCTCTGTTTGGCTAAACTCATATATTTTCACATTTGCACACCCTACAGTATCGGAAATGTTGTTTCTAGACGTTCCTTTTCTCTTTTATTCTGTGCCCTTGTTTCTGTCCAGGGCTGTGATCTTTCTTGATGACCTCTTCTTAAATATGACTCAGGCAGATCAATACATAGTCCCATGGTTATTTGCGATGTAGATACTGCATAATATCATTTGAAACAAAATTATTTTTCAGTTCTCTTTGGACTGTTTTAACACAAAACACTACAGCGTTATTTCTGAAAGCATGATTCATTCAAGTCTAGTTCAGCATAGACATTATAGACAACCTGATGCATCACCCAGCCCCTTAGAACTTGGTTTGCCTGTCACGTTTTCATTTGTTCCTGTATGATCAACCAAGAACAACATCTGCCTACTCATTTTTGCCATCCCTGTGCTTGTGCGTACACATGTCCCAGTTGAGTGTGTGTGTGTTTATGTGCTGACTTTTCCATCTCTCCAATTCAGAGGTTTCTTAGGGAGTGGGCTACTTAAAGCTAGTTTTTTTTTTCTGCTGGAGGCTCTGGAACTTATTACAGTCTGAGGCATTTTCATAAACGGGCCATTCAGCTGCCCCTGCATGGCTCTGAATGGGACACACTGTCGCCAGAAGAAAGAGAGTTAATGTGGGCTAGTTAGTCTTGAGACCTCCCTATTACAGAAGAATGGTGTTCTGAAATGTGTAGTTATTAAAACTACAGTTACGTAGTAATACAGTGTGCATTTCAATTTTCGAGATAGTTACATCCTCTTTAATATTGTCTTTGTCTATTTAAAATTTGTTTAAGCATTTTACAAAGCATACTGCATATAGGCTTATTTTGAACATTTTACAGTGACAACCCTTACTTGAAATGAACTGCTGCCCTGCCTATCAAAGATGCCCTGAATATGGTGATGTGGGCTTGACAATAAAGTTTAAAAAAGATATTTGTTTTTATTGGGGTTTTTCTGGCTATGACATCAATCTTTCCCATGCGTTCCACTTCAGCACAATAAAAAAAAAAAGAACTGAATCTAAATTTAGGCTTTATGGTAACTATGTAACATCATAACTTTTAACCCAGTTGAAGGGGTTTTTCATACAAGAATGGCTCTGTAGAAAAACAGATAATTGGAACAAACGTCATGAGTCCTCAGGAGATTTTCCTTTCAGTGGAAAGCATATTATAGATAAAATATATTATTAATATTAACTTTCGAATAGTTTCTCTTAGGGTCCCTGAATGACTTACAGGGAACCTAGAACATAAAAGGGATTTTTGCCAGTTTTTAAAGTGTGGCTTATGTCTTTATTTATCCTACTGGAGTTAAAGTTGGCTCTTGTGTAAGAATTGCCAGGCCCAGCTGGGTCAGGTTTTGTGAGAAGCTTCGTCCCACAGATGCTAATTTGTACTTTTTCAGTCCAGTGCAGTGTCTATGTGCGGCGGACCTTTATTCTTAAATGTAGAACCTTTTGTGTATAAACATTTCACTGCGAGAATGATCAGTGCAGTATCTCCTTAAGTTTTCATTCGTGGTTTGTCTGCCACACAGCAAGTCAATAGACAAATCTCTATCTTCCTGGAAACATCACCTTTTCCCATATGGTGCTGACAGTTATTATTTCACCACTACATCACTCTGTGGCAGTAATCAGTCTCAGGGAAGGCTGCCTCGAAGGAAACAGGCCATTGATGTAATTCGGATATGATTATTACAGTCAAATCGTGATGTCTGTGCAGACTAAATCGTGGCAGGCACGCACACACACAAACACACACACACACACACACACACACAGATGAGATCAGAGAGCCGGAGGACATTTGACCTGGAAAAGGCTTTAATCTGCAGCTGAAGAACTCTGATGTTAGATCAGGATTATCATGTTTACAGCTTTTGTTTACTTTGTTACATTAGTAGTCAGTCAGGTCATTTCTGAGATTCTGATGGTAAATTTTGTTTTATCTTGCAGGTTTCCCAAGAAAGCAAACAGGTAAGAATCTTTATTTTCTCATATTCTATTGCAATGATTTATGCATGCTTATGTAATCCTGTGGTCACACACACTCACTCACTCACTCACTCACTCACTCACTCCAGTGGTTTACATACACAGAGCTCCAGACGAGGGAAATGAGGCAGGTTTTACTAGGCCTCGTTTGCTGCAACACAGAAGTCTTCAGAGTTTGGACCAAACATAACCTCCCCTTACTCATGTATACACACAGCGTGAGGGACAAAGGGGTCCCTCTTCTGAGGGCGGCCCATCACTGCCTTTCACTGTGAACAGAACAGTGGCCTTTCACAGTTGGGTCCGGTATAGGCAGAGGCAGCCATACATAGCCTCCCGAGGTTCAAGCCGGAGTCTGGCCTTGTAACACCTCCTCTGAGGAGCGTCCTTTCTCTGGCCTTGCTCCCTGGGTGCTCAGCAGAGCGGCTCCACATCCTTCCTGGCTGTCACATTATACAGTAGACACACTCAGCATGATTCATGCTTTAGGAGGTCCTCTTGCCACATTATTCTCAATGCTGAAATGAACAATTGTTGGTTCTGTGCGTTAGTGTAATTTCTCCTGAGCCTGCACTTGCCTGCAGCTTGTGCGTATACAGGGTAGTAGTACAGAAATATGCAATGACACTGCCTGTAAAACAAACAATAAATAAATCTCATACTGGATAATTGCCAATGTTTTTGCAGTATTTAACCACTTGTTTGGCGTGGGATTACCTGTTTCTCATGGGTGTTTCTCTTTCTCTAGAACCAGCAGCATTCTCAGTAAAGACCACCCCCCAGACAAGAAACCCAAAAGTGACAAAACCTCACTTTCCTCCAATGAATTTGACCCTACAGGTAACTTCCCACTTTCGTTTTCAGACTCATACTCTTGTTGTGTTTCTCTTATTCTCTGTCACATACTTTGCCCCCCCCCCCCCCCCATCCTGTCCCTCTATCTCTGTATGCATCACTTTGTCTGACTGCCTCATTCATTTCTTTCTGTCCCTCTCACCCATTTCTCTCCCTCTCTCTCGCTCTCTCTTGCTCTCTCTCTCGCTCTCTCTTGCTCTCTCTCTCTAACACACAAACACAGTCTCATAAAACAGTTGTGCTGATGATGGTTTGCTTGATGCACATGGCATGCTGGGATGGTGAAAGGTGGTGTGTGTATCTTGCTCTATGCTTTGTGCTCTCTTTGAAAACTTTACATTCAATTTATTTGTGTGGTCTGATCTGAGATAATTGTTTGGGTCTTACCACTGACCTAACAACTTATTTTGAACAGAAGTTGGAATTGTTTTTCTTTTTGAGTCAGTTCAACTAATGGACAGTATAAAATGTCTTTATTGGCTAAGTCTGCATTACACTGCATTATACCAACTGTTTGGTAGAAGCTTATGTTGCGTGTTACATGTTGCACGTTTTAAGCCGATACACACAGAAAGGTTTGATTATAGGACCTTAAAATCTGCAGCTGCATGTTTAATGTCCACATGGTTCTTGTAGTTTTACAATTAGTGCACTGTGGGTTTTGTATGCTCAGAGTGGTTGGGTGGTCTCGTTGCATACTTGAAGGGCGCAAAAGCCACTAAGCCTGTTATGCACTGCAGTTTCAAGTTTATTGCAGGGTGAGATTGTTAGGGTTCAGAAACAGACTAGTTTGATGGTGAGTGGTGACACTC
Source organism: Coreoperca whiteheadi (assembly GCA_011952105.1). Classification (NCBI taxonomy): domain Eukaryota; kingdom Metazoa; phylum Chordata; class Actinopteri; order Centrarchiformes; family Sinipercidae; genus Coreoperca; species Coreoperca whiteheadi. The sequence goes on from CM022478.1 coordinate 14,742,237, forward strand.
CCTGTGGTATTTGTCAGCAATCAGGGCAGTATGATTTGAGATATGACTGAAGCCTCTGTATTCAAAACAAAACAGAAAATCCTCTGCACCACATGGTGGCTTATCTCTGTATGATGCAACAAAACATAGACACGATGTGTTCTCTCAGTGGTTGCACAAGACATGCACTTTGTTGCCTGTCTGTGTATAGCACCACAATAACATCGTTTTCCATATTTCTCTGATGGTTTGGTCCGTGATTGAAGTAGCCACAGAGAAGCAAATTATTCTTTATTTAATTGAAAACTACATCTTTAGGTCGTTTTGCATGCCTGCATGTCGTTAGTCTCTATTTCTGTGTATCCCTTTTAGATGTCTGCAAGTTGCATGGACTTTTTCCCCAGATTTTCTTCTAGCTGCACCTTTTCTGTCATAATTTCAAAGTGGTTTGGGTTTATTAGGGATGGGCAGGAGTAGTCAGATACTCTGGAAATGGTTTTCAACACTCGCTTATGAGATTCACATGGTTAATAACATTTACAGTAATTACGTTATTTATTATCTTTAAAACATACTGGACGACAAAAAAGGCTACTTATTTTGATTGTTGGACCAAGACCGGTTCCTCCTGTGTTACTGGGCTGGAACTTTGTTTTGGATTTATTTTTATCGTCAAATCCTTTGCCACAACTTGCTGTGTATTGAATATAATTGCAATGTCACCAGCTGTGTCTTCACCATGCTGTAATTGATTTCAATTTCAGTATAGTGGAGTCCTAATATGAGGACTTTGTAAGGCCATTGAAGTATTACCACAGTGTTTTTGGTTCAGAATCGTACAAATTATGTTTATTATTTTTAAGTTCTGGTGCATTTAAAAATCTAATCTGCACTTAAATCACTTAAGATCGTGATTTTAATGCAGGATACAAAGTTTGGCAAAATTGGGCAAAATTCATTGAATTCACAATAAATTGGTAGAGTGGCACCTATAGGAGTATAGGTATTTTAAAAAGAGTACTTTCAACAAGATTTGTTGAAAGTACTTTTAGTGACTGCACTCCTGCCTATCCAAACCATTATGTTTTATTAAACTATCTATTTGTTCATTTAATTTTTCTTCTCCCATGATTGTTTCTCCCTCATGATTTTCTCTTTCCTGTTTGTGTTTTCTTTTCTTGTGTCGGTTCTTGTTTTGTTTGTGCGTGCGTGTGTATGTGTGTTTGTTTGCTGCTGTGCTGTCTGCGCTGTGGTCTGCGTGGTGGGGGCTGTGAGCAGAAGCTCTGGTGGTGCAGAAGAGTGGCAGCAGCAGTGTGCTAGCAGAAGGGAAGCCTGAGTCCTGTGGTAAGATGCTCCTGCTGGAATGGCTGGTGCGACAGCTGCATCTATACATGCTGCAGATCCTGGTGTGAAATTGCCCCTAGATGTTTGTTTTAACCAGAGTGATGGCAAGAGAGTTTTATTTATTGTTAATCATTATAAGATTGCATGGCCCTCTGAGTTGGGTGAACAATTAGTGCCAAGACTCAACTTGTATTTATCAACATATGATCCTACCTGCTTTGTAAACATAACAGTTACATTCATGCTGAAGAAAAATCAATCACTTTAAATTAGAATAAATTACCAGACTATGTCTGAAAACTGAGAGACGTATTTTTTTTTTTTTTTTACACTCCCCTGGAAGCTAAAACCTGATTGGATGTGCTTTGACATAGGGCTGAAACTAATGATTATTTTCTTTATCGATTAATCTGCCTATCCACTAATTAACTTATTCTATCTTTTAGCACGCAGCAAAGTGTAACGTCTGAGCAGAGCATCGAAGCTCAATGTAGCACTGTTGCAAGGTTTGGCATCATCATTCTCTAGGTAGGATGACAGCGGCTGAAGCCAGCGCAAAGCATACTTCCCCTTGATTAAGTTTATTCAGCCTTCCTGTTTCCAATCACTAAATGTTTGGTCTGCGTACTTGTTAATCATTACAGCTGTTTCAGTGATTACTTTGCCAGGTTGTGAGACCTTTTGCTTTTAATAATTTCAAAAGGAAACCATTTCTTTCCCGCGTTCCATCTGTATGCTCAGTAAGATACAGCTAAATACACCACCTCGATCTCAATCCATGGAGGTTTTAGTAACTTTTTCCACCATGAAAAATGGGAACTATTAGAATCCAGCTCCCATCATTCACTTAAAGGAGCTGACACATCACTCTCTCCTGCACACTTGGAAGGGGAGGGTGAGGCGAGCGGTATTCAAATGGTTGAAAACTGCAATTTTACTGCTAGATGCCACTAAATCCTACACACTGGGCCTTTAAGCAATCATCTAAATGTGGTTTAAAAATTAAGGTCACAAAGAAAATAATATTTACATGCTTACAAGGACTTACTTTCACTTAGAGTAAAGCCAAGTGCCCACTGAACGAAGGGTTTAGTGACGTATTTTCAGAATCCACATTAGCAGGGTCAGTATGGAGCCTCATTGCGCCTGTAGCATGAGAGTGTCATCATTTCTTCACTGAAACTAATGATAATTTGAGATTTCCAACAAGATTACTTCTAGTGGGTGCCTGACCTCACATGTAGTGAATTGACTAAACATATTCTTAAATCAGAGGACAGAAATGGCCGTTCCTGCCGATATCTAGTCTCTTATCTAGGACACAGTTTATCAAGATAATCCCTTACTGTCATTTTCAACAAAGCATAGGTATGTTCTTTCTGTTTGAATCAGTTATCTCTATTGTGTCTGGTCTTGCACTATTTTAAAACGGAAGGAATCCACAGATGAAAAGCCTTTATCACAGAACAGCATATGAAGCTCTGATTACTCTGACTTTCATATTTAATAAAAGTAGTTTGTATGTGGTATTCTAATGACGTGGGTTCCTTCTTTTTGTGATTGTGGGGCTAAAGGTACTCTGTCAGTATAAAAGGTCAGTTTATTCATTAGAGTACATTTCCTTGTGTTTCAACGAAGGGTGCCGATTACAGTTCAGTGGAACCTCTGAATAATACATTAGCTCAGATGGATTAAACTGATCAGTGATCATGTCAGCACTCCCACTCCTCATGGTTTATAAACACCAACCAAAGATCTCTAAAATACTGTTAAGCATAGAATGCAGGTAAAAGATCAACATCTAGAGACAAATTCACACCAGCTCTAAACAATATGGCTTCATCTGTTTCCTTGACATCCCTGCCCTCTCCCCATTTCCCTTCCCCCAGCTCCCTCAGCTCTACCAGACCCTCTCTCTACACCCCCCATCCTGGGCCTGGGGCTTTTGCCTCCCCTAACCTCTCTCCATGTATTAGCTCCTGCCCCCCCCACCACCGCCACCGCCACCGCCCCCACACTTATTGATCGACTCACGTCTCTGGTTGATGCTGTACTGACCAGGAAATCTTGGACACAAGAAACCCTTTCAAGGGTCACCTCATTCAGTTTGGGTTACTTATAAAATCTGCTCTATAGCGATGTTTTAAGACAGCTTGCTGTTATTGGACAATCAACTCACTTCTTGTTCATGATAACATGAGGCGACATTTTTTCTTTGTGCATTTCGTGTGTGCTGTCGTGTCAGTCTAGACAGTGTCGGCCAGACTTTAGATAACCTCTAATCTCTTCTTGCTTCTGAAACGACACATAAAAAACCTGAAAAGTAACATTCCTCCTTCTGACCTGTAGAGACTACAACCAAACATGTCTGGGGTGTCAGATCGGTTTCAAACATCATCTCAATCAGAAGAACTATAAAAAGTATTTACATTTGAAAGAGGATTTATTGTTCTTCTTTTGTTGTCTGTCACCAAATGGGTCCATTTAAATGTTTATTGGCCAACCTTCGAACAAGCCTTCCTTACTGTACAAACTCAGATTATGGGATGTTATCAAGTTATCCTGACAACAGAGTCCTAGACTACTGGAGATGTTCTGAAGTACATTTACATTTACATTTAATCATTTAGCAGACGCTTTTATCCAAAGCGGCTTACATATGAGAGTGTTTGAGCGGTGATTCCCAACCAGGGTTAATTTTACCCCCAAGGGTAAAAATTGTGATGTTCATCTAATTAGAGAAAATAGAAATTCTGATTTCATAATATATAATCCACATATTTTTGTTTAGGAGAAAAATCAACACACAAGTAAGATAACAAATTTGTGTGATTTTGACTTTATAGTTATTGTCACAATAACTTGTCAACTGTGATATTCTGCAAAAGACATTCCTCAGTTTTCTACCAGCCTGAGTCAATTGTAAATTGATTAAGACTGCAGAAAAACTAGTCAGAAAGGAGCCAACCAAAATCTAAAAGTAAAAAAACTGTAAATGGTTGAAATAACCACTTTCTGTCACTCCAAATGGCAGTAGAACAAATTAAAACTTGTCCAAAACTACACAAAAACACCATAAAGCCATCCCATTTATCAAAGGCATCTGATAGGGCTGTTGGGGTACCTCGGACAAAAATGGTTGGGAACCACTGTTTCACATTCTTTCAAATGTGTCATAAAACCATACTCACAAGGCCATATGTACTGTACATTGCATGCATTATTGGCCACTGTAATTGTTCCTCTTGTCCATGCTGGCTGTAAAGAGATCCCTTCATCCCTTCATTCTTTTATTCAACATGCGGGAATATGAGTATTGTTTAAAGGTAGACTTTAAAAATATGAACCTAGGGGGGTCTATTCTCTTATCCTTACCCAGCATATACAGTAGCAGGGCTCAACTCCAAAAATCAAGTTTAAAAAGTAATGTTCAAAATTTCTGCTTAGCATTTAGCACAAGGATGAGGTTTAGTTTTATTCTTAAAGAAAGTTCATGCACTAGCTTCAGTGAGTGAAATACATTTCCTTTAGTGACTTCCTGGTCCTTTTGAAGACATTGTTATGTCTTTCTGTCCTGTCTGTCTCACTTGCAGGTCTGGTCCAGCGATGTGTAATCATCCAGAAAGATGAAAATGGCTTTGGGCTCACTGTCAGTGGTGACAACCCAGTGTTTGTGCAGCTTGTCAAAGAAGGTAAGGTGGCGTCTCAAACTTAAAAGGAAAAAGGAAAAGATGTTATTACAATGACCACTTCTGGTCTGAGCAATTGTAATAGAGACTTGGGCTCCTTTTTCATGCACTGACATCAAACTGTCACGGTAGTTTGCTCTAAACTCACAGATATGAAGGGTAATTGGGAGTCAGCAACCACGACCAGCCGACCACCACTCTGGCACTTACTTAGAGAAGTGAAGCCATTGACTGTATATTTCCTCCTCCGTAGTTTCACAGTAGCTGCAGCTTCTGCTTTATCATGTTGTCTTTTAAAGAGACAGGATACTTATTTGGTCCCTTGCAGTCTTTCACGGTCTTTAGAGGATGATGTGAGCTGTTACCACATCACAGAAAACATTACACAGTCTGTACAGTAGTGGAGAGAGACAGAAGAGAAAGGAACTGATTGGGGATTTTTGTTGCACTCAGTCATCAGTGCTTGGCAGTGTTTAACTATCCCTGTATGCCTCCCCATTAGTGCTTTTGTTACTGACTCAACATGAACTCAACTTTTAGACTAACTGATCAGACAAGATTATGTCTTTAGTTCAGTGACACTACTAAAAATGTCCATAGTAATACAAAACTGAAGACTCAAAATGACATCATTAGTAGTGCATTAGTAAAACTGTATTTGGTTCTGTATGCTGCTGACAATAGAGTCAGACATGGCTCTCATAATAACCTGTCTCATGCCTAAAGCCCTTTGTTTGGGGTGGAGCTGTGAAACTGGTCCTTCTCGTAATCTAACCACTGTTGTGGTCTTTCAAAATAGCACTCAAATAGTCACTTTGCAACATCTGGTCTGTCAAGGCTATATGGTGTATTCATTGTGTAGAAGTATCAACAATTGCACCACGAAGTTGTATGTCTTTTGTGTTTTCCCCCGATCCATTTCATTCTTCGATTCATTCTATCTCTTTTTTCACCTCTTCTGCTGCTTTAACGCTCTTTTGTTCTTCGTGTTTGCCAGATGGGGCTGCTATGCGGGCAGGTGTTCAGACAGGAGACAGGATCATCAAGGTATTGTGTTCATCTGCCTCCATGTCTTTAAACTGCTAACGTCACTGTTTTCTTGTCCAAGGCCGATACAGAGGCTGTAGGCTGCCACCTTCTGGTCACTCAGTATTTCTACTCTCTTTATGCCATATCTGGGAATGAGATGTCAAATTTTAAAGCTGGGCCTAGAATGTGAGGTTTTGGACTCTGTTTTTGTAATTCTCTTCATAGTACCATTGCTGTCTTCCAGGTTAACGGGACCCTTGTTACACATTCTAATCACATTGAGGTGGTGAAGCTCATCAGATGTAAGTTCCTCCGTCACTGTCAAAAGCCACATTTTAAAGATGGACCTTTAAAGTGAAACATTTCAGACATTTTGCTTTGATTTTTCCACTCTAGCGGGGTCCTATGTGGCCCTCACGGTGTTGGGGCGTCCTCCAGGGCTCGCCCAGATCCCTTTATCTGAAGCAGAGTCTGAAATGTTGGGGGTTAGCATTTCCTCTCCAAACTCCCCAGCAACAGAACGCCCCTACAGTCCTCAGGACCACCTCGCCTCCACTCAGCCACCATGGGTACTAAAGACATCAGTAACTTCTGTTGCTCTCTTTCTATTTCTTGCCTTCCTTCTTCATCCTCATTCCTCATCTTCATCATGAGGATTTTCACCTATGTCTTTCTCTTTCTTCTAAATGTGCTCTCATGTTTCGAGTGGCTTCTATATATCTCATCATTTCTTACAAATTTGTATTCTTAAATATTTGTTAAATGTATCTGGGTTACATATACCTAATATTTACTTGAATGCTACTCACCCGTAGTCTAATACAGTTCCTCCATATGCTTTTCAACTTCCATTTTCGTTTTTTTCCCCACAGGATGAGAATAGCAGTGTCTGCAACCAGAAGGTTGACATGTTGCAAAAGATGCTCTCAAGAGAGCAACAGGAGCTGCAGGTTAGCAGAACAATCACTTCCACTTATTGTCTTCTCTCTATTGTAACACTGTTTTCCTGGTAGATGTTGGCAACAGCAAAGTGATTTGTACCCCTTATGGCACAGTTATGCATATCTAAACATTTTTAAGGAATATTGTGTTATTATCTGCGCTGAAAATGAAAGGATCTGCTCTCATCTATCTTTAAATGGAACACCACTTAGGGGAGGAGGAAGGTAGTATGGGTACACTTGAAAAGACTGCTGTTTTTCATTTAGTGATTTTGAGACAGCAGTTTCCTAAACGCACCGCACTTCATACCAGAGTCAACATATGACATATTTTATTTGCCTGATTGTATACAAATAACAGGATACTACTGGTCCTGATTCCTTGTTTTTATTTCACCCCTCTTGCTGTATAGACCATGAAGGAGGAGTACAGCAGGAACCCCTCCCCCAAACTACTGAAAGACATCCAGGAAGCTAAGAAACACATTCCTCAGCTGCAAGGCCAGCTCTTCAGGGCCACTGGGGCAACACAGGTAAAGCAAATAACCCCCCTCTAACTAACTAACTACCTCTATGTACTTGCATACAGAATAGGGTATCTAGGGACACTGATCTAACAGCAACATCCAAGCAGCCTTTGTATAATTTTGTGTAGTGCGTGTAGGGATCGCTTCAGACGAACAATAATCCTAATCTTATCAGAGGATTAGGCTTTGTCTGTGGGAAGCCACTCTTTTGTGTCTGTGTGACAGCTTATTTTATATACCTCACTCACTGAACCTTGTGTTATGTATGTCAACATATTAGTCTGCTCTCTCAATTTTAGAAGTTCTACTTTATGACAACACACTCCTAAACTACTCATATCATCATACATTTTTAAATTATTACGAATGTAGCCTGTTAGTTTGGTCTTAGCATTGGTCTGTGTTAAAACATGTTTTCTTCTGGACTTTGTGAATCTTGTTGTTTATGTAATACGGTTGTTCATAATTAGTAACTATAAAACATTCGTGTTTACATGAATCCGTAGGAGGCTGTTCCAGGTGGTGATGCAGACGATGGTAGCATGTTTGAGACAGAGCACACTCCCGCCTTTAAGGGAGACAACAGTACAGACCTGTCCTGGAGCAGCACTCCCGTAAGTTGTCACCTATGAGCACCGCTAGCCAACATAATTAAAATGTCCCTCTGAAATTCATGTAAAGCCTTGATTCCAAGACTTGGTAAGCTTGAGGACAATATATTCATGGCATCATGCTAAATTAAATGAATCACTCTTAACTAGCCCTGTTTAGCTTAGGCTACTTTATATCTAGACCACACTAGTGCAGGCACAATAAGTGTATGTATTCATTCTGCATTTCAATTGCTGTTGATCATGTATGTTAGCTAACAAAATAAATTATCTGGGGGGATTTCTCTTTTAAATTGAGATTGATTGGGATTGTAATGTTTTGTTCCATCCCACCTCCAGATATCTCGCGGATTTTGGCCTGGATCTCCAGACCTGTGCCCAAGAGAGTCATCCTACCCCAGCCCAAAGAGTACACCCAGGAACAGCTTAAACTCCTGCCACTCTCCAGAGACAGAGGACGCCACTGACCTGGTAGCTATACTCTTTTACCATGTGCAAATTCTGCTTAAGAAATGTGCTTATTCACTCCCTTTCCTGGTGTAAACTTGGGACAGAGTGCATTTTTGAAGCGTGTTTCATAGATGTTTTTAGGTATATGATGAATATTCTCTGTCAGTCAAAGCATACCCCAGGTCAGTTGGGTGATAAATGTCCAAATGGAGAATTCCACAGTGTACCACTGTCTTTCCCCCAGGACTCTCTGTCCCCTACCAGAGTCAGCAGTCCCTCTTCCTCCCGTCTAGTCTCGCAAATCATTGGAGCTGAGGACGACTATTTTGATTCAGACCAGGAGCAGGTATTTTACCACAGGGCAATCTTAAAATCTATGTCAATCATAATATCGCTACACACAGCGGTCACATTCAAAATTTTACGCTGTAATTATAAACTTTTCATTGAAAGCAGGGTCTCAATATCTTTATTCAAACTTATGTCACACGTGAAGTCCGCACAGACAACAAGACTGCCACAAAAACAAAAACTGTGATTTTTGTTTCAGACAAATGGCCAGTGTAACAGCTTTAACAGCATTGAGCAGCTCAAGTCTCGCCCAGCCCACCTCGCAGCCTTCCTTCACCATGTCATCTCTCAGTTCGACCCTGCTCCTGTTGTAAGATCCGTCATCTTTCACACCTTGTTTAAATCTTTTATGTATTAATTTCCTGTTTTCATGCACCCTTACACTACAGCGCACTGTTTTTTTATTAATCCTAATCTTATCTCCTCAGCTGTGCTACCTCTATGCTGACCTCTACAAGCAGACCAACTCCAAAGAGACCAGACGTGTGTTCATGGACCTCCACACCTTTTTCATTGATCGGGGAGCAGTAAGTACAGTTTTTGTTCCCCACAGTGACTTTTGGGCAGTGTAGTGTACACATCAGACTCATCAGTGTTCATCTGTCTGTCCATCACACAAGATGCACACAGTACGTCACTGATTACATTTCGACAAAAACTGGTAAAATGTTGCATGTGACCTCATTGACAGGGAATTTTCAAAATGACACTAAATAGACCAAAGAAAGCCCCAACATTTCATACAAAACATGAAATGATCCGCAGGACCCAAAAAAACCCAACAGTCACATTTAGGGGGTTAAGGTGATATATTTTACATATTGGCTTTTACATCATTCACTCACACGTTTATTCACTCGTTTCTTTTTTGTTCCAATTTGTTGTCGGGTATAATTTTGTTTATTTGTTTTTTACAGAATTTGAAAGTTGCTGTTCCTGAGTCCATCTCTACTGATCTCGGTAAGCTACTTTGAAGGTGTCAATGAAGCTTCACTACACTGAAGCCACCCCCCCAGAGAAATGTAGAAAGCTAAGCTACAGAAACGTGGCAAAAGTAGCTTAACTACAAGTTTTTTCGTTTGTTTGTTTTTTTTTTACATGGAACCAACTTCAGTGCTCTCTGCTCTCACTGCTCCAAAACCACCCACACCTGATTTTATTCACTTTCTACCAACAGAAAGTGAAGAAATTGTAGCCAACTAGTGGTAAGCTGTGGACAAGTTACTGGCAGGTGCTGGTCTTTGCGGACTGCACTGAATTGTGATGCGTAGCTTGGTTGGCAATGGTTGTGTTGGCTTATTCGGGAATCACCTGAATGTGTAAACACAAGCTCCCTTGTGTTTATTCCGCTGCAGCAGAGACGTCGTAGGCACCAGCCCAAGGATTGGTACATTATGTCACCTTCATACTGTGTGCGACACATACTCGTTCGTGTACGATGGTGGCGTCACTTACCGATCCTTAGCAGTTTTACTTTAGACCGCAGCAGAAAGTTCAGTTGCGCTTCGATATTCAGAGTTGCTCAGGTTTTACTCAAAATACCTGGGTAAATGTAACGTTAGCTTGTGTGAACGCTATCGCACTACCTGATCTGTAAAAGAACTAAGCTACTGAAAAGCTATATTATCCATAAAACAGCGACGCTGCCAACACGCCACTGAGAAATGTAGTTAAACTAGTAACGCCAACACTCCTAGTGCCACTACTTGTAGCACCACTGCTGCCCAACACTGTCGGTAAGTATCTCATGCTGTGCTGTTGTTTCATTTGGTTGTTTGCCCAGTGACATCTTGAGTAGGTGGTTTTTTTTTTTGTTACGGTCACCTGTTGGCTCACTTCAACCATTTGGCCATCCTTATTATACGGTCCCTGTAAGTTGATCACTTCCTCAGCCATGCACACTCCCGTCTAAGGTGTTAAGAAATCAAATGCTCTGATGGTTTGCAAAGTATTGCTTAACCTTAATGGCGCATATTTAGCATGCACTTGCCGTAATCCCTTCGAGAGACTTGGCGTACAGTATATGTGAATGTGTGTGCATGTGTTTGCAGACCGGCGGCGGACAGAACTAATCCCAGAGGAAATAAACAGACACCTTGTTCAAACACTGCAGGACTCTCTGCTCCCTGACATCCAGAAGAACCTTGAGGATTTCAGGTACACTTGTCAGCTCGGAATTGTTATTTTCCCTTGTGTGCTAGGTTCCTATTAATATCAGAACTCGACAATTTTTAGGTAATTTCACACATCAAGCAAATGAAAAAAAAAAAAGTATCTCGCTTAGTGCACTTCCATCTGTTTAGCCATTTTTTGCTGAGACATTATCGACCTAACCACTGCATATGACTTGATGTTGGTACATGTAGGCAGAAGCGCAGTATGGGCCTAACGGTGGCTGAAGTAGAGTTGGCCAGACTGGACCAAGAGAGAGTCAGAGACCGTGTCACTATGGAGCGAGAGCGATCATATGCTGAAAACATTGTCACCAAGATAGAGGATATCCTGTAAGTAGCAGATGCCATGTATACGGACAAATGCTCCTCGGATGCACAAATACTCACAATCTCATGTTTCTAACCTTCATTAGCCACTAAGACGGTTTTTCTTCTTTGTATTGTTTAAAGGTTAACTACTCAGACCACAGAGGAAGAGAAATGGTAAGCAAACATATATTGTGGAGCATTTGGTGGATTGATGAGCACATGTAGAGTATTTCTTAAAGCATACCAAGGGGATCATTTAGAGCTTCAAGGGCTCTCATGGCCGCTCGAACCATCTGTGTCTAAATTGCATTTTTAGTCTGTAATGTGTCTCAATAATCAAAATGAATTACCATGTCACAGCTTATTTTATTAGACTTTTTGATTCCTTTCAATTAAATATTAAATAAATTGTGTGCTAAATTCATAATATCTGTTAGTGGTAGTCATTTTTAATCTTTAAAGTATAGTTTTTGATGTTTCGACTAAGAACACACAACAACATATTCCATTACACGTTATACATGTCTTCCAGGCCCCATTCCAAATCCCCCAGAGTTTACAAATGAAGCACTGGGGCAGCCTCTTAAAGATAACATGTAATTTATGCAGTATGTTTATATTAAATAATTCAAAAGTGTGACTGATTGAAACAGTCTTGTTTGAAATGCCATATGGTCGCAGCACACTCCAGATGGTTTGTGTAGAAATTGTACGAGATGGACTGGTATGACATATGGTACAATATGGACACTTGTTCTCTTCATATTTTAGCACTGTTTTGTTGTTGGTTAGAATTCAAAAAGGAGCAACCAAACTCAAGTGTTGTCACTTGTTTTATTTAGCACTACAATGCAGTATGTCATTTATACATACATGAAGCTCCTTGGTGTGAGGGTCAAGGAACCGCGCAGTCTGGAGTCCAAACGGGTCAGGATCAACTTTCTTCCCAAGATCAAGGTACTTAACATTACTCTTTGCGCCATGGCCCTGCTCTCTCTCCCTTTATCGTCTTTCTGAAACTTTCTTTGTTTTTAATAAAATACAGAAAAGCAGCAAGGCTGAAAAGGAAGGAGAAGAGAAGGTGAAGAAACCCAGATTTCCCAGTATCCTCGGACCTCAGCGACGGCCCAGCCGCGTTGAAGCAGCATCAGGTGAGTTAGGGCTTTTGAATGAGCCAAAAATAATGACGCTACTTCTAAAGCTTTTTCAAATTTTGACCCCACTTTTCTCTGTATTCAGTGGGTAAAGCCTTGGATGGTCGCCCACGGCCTCAGAAACAGTTGTCTCAGCCCACACTGGGGGCAAGTGAGCACATGGAACCTGGTCGTTTAAGAGGCAGTCAATCGAGCGAGGGCTCTGAACTCATACACTCCATGTCTGTCAACACCTCATCCCCAAACAGCGGCACCTATAGCTCAGACACTAGCAGAGACGCTGATATGGGTGAGCTGCTGAACGACTGAATTAAAGACAGTAGAAGTAGAAGAAAAACACAGAGGAGGCGATTGTTTCTAACTTCTCACTTGTCTCTCAGGTGGGACTCCGACCTCCGGCCCCCCCAGACTGAGTGACGGCTTTCAGTCCGACCCTCTGGATGGGTCGGCATATCCTGCTCCGCACTTTGACTTTTACAGCCTGGACCAACTGCAAGAGGACGACAGAGAAAGCGACAGGTGCATTTACAGTCACATTTGCAGTAACTCTTGCTTTTTTACATAGAAAATATTTATTTTTAACATCGATTTTTCTGTTAATATTTTCTTTAGAAACCACGAGGGAACACCAAAGGCCATAGGAAGGTGAGGATGCCCGATCGTTTTGACTTTTCTAACTTATTGTTAAAAAATAAGAATTGGTGAAATTCTATTAGCCAGATGAAAAGCTAACTTTCTGTCTTGCCTAAGGCTTGAGGGGCTGGGTGCTGCTGACGTCCAGAGTGAGGACGACCAGGGAACAGACTCTGAGCATGACCCCCCGAACTGGCAGCAGCTGGTGGGGCGAGAGATCCTAGCGGGTCTCAGGCCTCAGGAAATCAAGAGACAGGAAGTCATCAATGGTGAGGACATGGCTTACCACTTCACATAATATGACCATTTATTTCAGTCAAATCTATTTTCAGAGAATACAAGAGGTTCCCCTTCCACATGCTTAAAAATACTGTTGTGTTATAGAATATAGTGAGTAGAATGGAGAATAGAGAGATGTGCTGCAGCAGCAGAGCATTTTTTGGGAACCAACCCAAGTTGCTGTCAAATGTACATCACATTGAGCTGCGCAGCTGATCGGTCATCTTGAATTAACGTCTTGCATTTTGTCCGCAGAGCTGTTTTACACAGAGCGTGCCCACGTGCGGATGCTGAAAGTTTTGGACCACGTTTTCTACCAGAAGCTCTCCAAAGAGGCCATCCTGCCTCCTGCCGACATCAAGAACATCTTCACCAACCTGGAGGAGATTCTACAGCTGCATGGTACACGCACACACAACCACACACACATCCTGAAATCGCACAAAATTCATTCATTTATTTATTCATGACTGCTCTTGAAGCCAGTAAGACACAGTGGGGGAAAAAAACTCAACGATGGTGAGAATTCAGATAAAGTTTAAAGCTAAACTACAACACAATGCTAAAATATAGAACTTAAACTGTGCATTTACTCAACACCCTCATATTTTCATGTTGTATTCTTCATCTTTGTTAGCTTACGAGCACACACACACTGACTGTCCATTGGTGCCGCACCTTTGAATTTCAGTTTCAATCCTGGAGCAAATGGGAGCCGTTCGGAAGAGAAATGAGTCTTCAGTAATTGATCAGATAGGAGACGACTTGCTCTCCTGGGTGAGTACAATTCTCGGGCTGAAATTGTATTGAATACATTTTAAGATGACTGGTGTGGCAGGAAAAAAGCGTATCGTGCACAAAGAAATCAAACTGTTGCCAGAAATTGCTTTAGTGAGAGAAAAAAAATGTTGATGTTGACATGAGATTGCTTTCCTCAGCCTCAACTCAGGAGTTCATTTTCAGAAGTCATATGTACATAGAAATAGTCATGTACGGTTTAGATATGATAGAGAAGGTGTTATTGGCATTTTTTTCACACTTAACATTAAATCCTCAAATCACCATAAACACCCGAATCCTGAAAGACAAAAGCTTGGCAAAAAGGATAACTCAGTAACAAGGAATGTAATCAGAGTGGAAGCAAGTGAGTGAAATAGAAGCCTGTTTCTCAGGAAATGGTTATGTCAGACAGTGGTGCCCTAGATTTTTCCTGACATCTCCACATCTCCGTATCATGTGTGATACATTAGATGTGAGGTAGCCACATATCAGCTGGCAGCCTTGTCTGAAATGTCTTTATGGTGGATAAGTAGGGTAAACGGTCCCCTGAGGGTCCAAGCGTTGATCTAGTCTACATTTAAACTTAAGCTGTCTCTGCTATGAGGACTTAAGCCTGGCCCCCTTCTGGGAGTTGCTGCTCATTATAGTGGTTAAATACTAGACATTTCCATGGCAACTGGCCCTGACCCAGATCAACTGAGTGACTGATCACCGTCTCTGCTCTGTCGTGTCTTGGGTTGGTTGGTTACAGTTCAGCGGTGGAGAGGAGGAGAAGCTCAAGCAGGCGGTGGGGACGTTCTGCAGTAACCAGCCTTTTGCTCTAGAGATCATAAAGACCAAGCAGAAGAAAGACTCGCGGTTTACTTCGTTCATCCAGGTACTGACGTTATGCTCACATATTGCAGACAATTGTTACTCAACAGAGATAACGTTTGAGTGAAAATTACTAAATGAAGTTTCGAATGTGTCATACAGAGGAGTTAAACGAGCAATATGTAAATCTGTTTGATTCAGGGAATTCAGCTGAAATGTCACCTCTCTGAATAAGAACCTACGCTACATTTAGGGCTGCTCAGTCACCGTTTAAACTTGTTACAACATGTAATTTGGCGGTTTGGTGACCATTTTAGCTCACCCAACCTGTCTTTTTTTTTTTTCTGTTGCTTTGCAGGAGGCAGAGAGTAATAGACTGTGTCGCCGGCTGCAGCTTAAGGACATCATTCCTGTAGAGATGCAACGGTTCACCAAGTACCCACTGTTACTAGAGAACATCGCCAAGTACACAGGTGCTGTAGTGTTGCCTTACCAATATCAGAGTTCCTTCACAACAGTTAGCAGTGATTTGGTCATGATGTAATAAGCTTATGTGCACAAATTACTCCACATACTAACGGGGTGCATGGTCTTGGATGTAATAATGTTTCAAAACAAAGTGTTGGAATAAACCAAGATTGCGGCAAGTAGATATTAGACATATTGAATGATAATAGAATAGCTGCAACTAATTATTTTCCTTTTTGATTAGTCTACCAATTAATTTCTTGGTTAATCGATTAACATTAAAATTTCAGAAAATTCCCATCACAATTTTCCAGAGTCCAGTGTCTTCAAATGTCTCCCAGAAGAGTGGCAAAACCAGCAAATCTTCACATTTGAGAATTTGAAAGTAGTGAATTTTTGCCTTAAAAAAATGACTTAAGTGATTATCAAAATTGCTGCCGATGGAGTTTCTGGCGTTGGACTACTTGCTGCAGCTTTATAATAGAATATAGTGGGCATGACACTTGATGTGATTAAACCATAAAATGAAGCACCTGCCAGCTATTTGTTGTGGCTTTGGCCACACATGAAGCCTTAATGATGTCAACATGCCTGCAGGAAGAGCTACAGAACAGCTTTGTGCATTCACACAAACTGCTTACAGCCCATGCAGGTACACATTCACATTCCCTCTCCTGCAGTCTCATTCAGACACTTCAAAGTCTGTTCCACTCAGTCACGAATACTTAGTCAATCACTGACTCTGTCACAGGGAGAGAAATTGTGATCTACTTTTAAAAATGACAGTTATTATTATGCTTATTCTCTTCACTTTTGCATCCCGTTTTAGACTCTCCTGACGTGGCTAGTGGTACTTTTTTCTGTCTGCAGTCCAGTTCCTCGCACTGGCTGGATAGCTGGATAGCTTTGCTGCACCAGTAAAGGTGTATAACATATCTGGTCTGATGGTTGTCGTTGTCACCCAGACAAGAAAGTAATTCTTGCTCTAAAGTCGGCTGTTCTGCTCCCACCCCTGCATGTGACCTCCACGAGTAGAGATCAATTATTGTATCCAGCCTTTCTCTACTGTGATCCTCTAATCAAGTAGATCCTAAGAGGTAATTATTTCAGTACGGATATGAATTTACTCGTGTTGCGAGTAACCATGGGAACACGTAATACAGGAATAGTACCTAGTTTGCATTTTATAATCTGAATGTAATATAATACAATAGATAAAAATGGAAATCAACTCTTGAGAGAGAAGAAAGTGGATAAAAAGAACCAAATGAAGTCTTAAGCAAGGTTCTGTGTGGCAACACGCCAACCATTAGTGAATTACAGAGACAAATGGAGAGATTATCATTTTAATGGTCCTGGAGCGGTAGTGCACATTTTGGGAAATGTCTCACCCATTATTTGGTCCATCATTTAAGTCTTGGCTGGGGTTTGGGTCTCACACAGAGAGAACGCACTAACGATAAAGTATAACCAGCTATTAAGGGATCATAATGCCCACCCTGCTTTATCATAATTTGTGAGAACGATGGTGTGTTAATGGACAGGGGAAATATCAATTTGCCGGACAGCCCCCTGCAGAACTTAGGAGGCCTTACTTATTATTTGATATCATAATATCTTTCAGACAACGCGGTGGAGAAGGACAAAGTGAAGCAGGCAGCAGACTGCTGTAGAAAGATCCTCAATCACGTCAACCAGGCTGTGAAGGAATCTGAGGACAAGCAGGTGTGATGTTTGTTAAAATCTCTCTTCCAGTCTCATCCTAAGTCCTTTTTTTTTTTTTTTTTTTCCTTTTTTTCTCCTTTTCCACCACAATTTATTTTTTCACTATTGCCTTTGCTCCCCAGGCAGTGGCTTCCTTTTAAAGAGCACTTACTTATCTTTTTTCCTCTGTCTATATTTCTCTCCGTCCTTCCTCTAGAGGTTGGAGGACTATCAGAGAAGATTGGACCTCTCCTCTCTAAAGCAGACAGACAACCCCATGATCCTGGAGCTAAAGGTGAGTTATCTACACAACCCTTCTAGCTTCAGTTAAAGCATACTCACTTGTTGTACACCCACATATGCTGTTTGAAATATCTGCTTGCTAGAAAGGTAGTGCTGTGTGGAAATGGCTCCATGGACCAGTAGCAAGTACTTATAAGCTTTGAAATGTATTTTCCTGTTCTACCTCCATTAGAACTTGGATCTAACCAAGAGAACGATGGTGCATGAGGGACCACTGTCATGGAAAGTGAACAAGGACAAGACTATTGGTTTGTAATCAGCACATAATGAGAGTTTGATTGTTTGTTGTCGGCTTTGATATTTCTTCCAAAAACTCACGTTTGACAAGTAAATACAAACGTCACCTCTGTCTCCTTTCAGAGTTGTACACACTCCTCCTGGAGGACATCCTGGTTCTGCTACAGAAACAAGATGAGCGTCTGATCCTGAAGTGTCACAGTAAAAACCTGGCAGGCACCGCAGATACCAAACATATCTTCAGTCCCATCATCAAACTCAACACTGTGCTGGTGCGCTCTGTGGCCACAGGTCAGTTAACACCCAATCTCTTGTCTGTTTTTCTGTTCTGCATTTTACAAAAATGGCAGAACAATAACAATATTATGGATGACTCAGGATCAGATCAAACCATCAAAACAAACAAACAAACAAAAGAACCCCTCACGATTCAACATGCAGGGCACACCAGAATCCAGACTAAGGTATCAGGCTTCATGCGTGTAGGGCAGAATTGTGATTCATCTCACCCCAAACCTTCTGTCCACACACTCTCCTGCCAGACAACAAGTCCTTCTTCGTCCTATCCATGTCTGACAACGGAGCCCAGATCTATGAGCTGATGGCGCCGACAGTGTCAGATCAGAGAACGTAGGTCCACATACATTTTGACTGATTGATTAAATTTGTATTGCTCCAGTTGTTAAATGGGCTAATAACTGTTTTGTTTTTTTCCCCCTTGCACAAGGTGGCAGCGTTTAATCACCCAGAGAGCCGATGCCATGAAAGTCAAACCTCACAACGTCATACCCTTACCTCAGACAGAGTATGTGACTTTACCGTATTTATAGTTTAAATCAGATCAGGTGGTTCTCAGGGTTTGGGCTTGTCATTAACATAAGATGTTGCTTGTGTGCCAGTGGGGAGAGAGACGGTGTGGAAATCATTACAGCAGGTGTTTCCAGGCTGAGTAGAGACTCAGACCGCACGTCCACCGGCAGCACCCAGTCCACAGGTAACTCATTTCTTCAGTTATTTTTAGAAACTGTTTTTATTCCATATTAATTTAAATATTCTGTCCGACTCAACTGTGTAGTTAATCCATCTCTAATTATACCCCCTCAGATAAAGACAGCAGTCCAGCCTCTAGACGTGTGACGCAGAGTTCTCTACCAGGTAATAATCCGTTTGAGGGAGTAAAGGCAGCGGAAGAGGAGGAGGAGGAGGAGGAAGAAGCTTTTGTGGACCCAGAGCTTCCTTACCCAGCAGCTGAAGATAGCAAAGAAGGAGACTCCTTTAACATGTTCCCCTCCAGAGCAGACGAAGCACTGAAAACATGTAAGCACACAGAACAGATAACAGATAAATAGTGAGTTATTAATCGGCAGGACGCAGATATTGTTTGTCTATTTTTCAAAATCATTAACCCGTACCCCTCACCTGTCCCTCAGTGGCAGCTTTAAAGCAGGTGTTGGTGACCCAGCTGATGTCCCAGGAGGCTGCAGAGCAAAACAAACGCTCCACGGGGGCCCGTCTCCTCAGGACCACCTCTCTGCGGACCCCCGTAGACAACCGCGCACGGGTGATGGTCCACAATGGCTCAGACAAGAACAGCTCCCAGACCGAGGACCCTAATCAGGACCTGGGCTCTGGGGACACGGGCTTCTTTGATTCTCCTGAAGATTATGGTGAGCTTGGACAGTTTGCACATTTGATTTGTCATTATATGTTACTCTGTAGGTTTAAATAGATTGCTCTTACAGATAAATGTTTCTGAAAGTAGTCATTGTAAGGTGCAGCTTGCTCAGTGCTCTGCGATCCCAGTGTTGAGTCCACGGCTGTAGTACTGAATGGCTCCTTTTGATTCTCTCAGCAGGATATTTAGTCCTGGAGGGCTACGGTGGCCCAGGGGAGAGCAGCACAGATGATGACATCTTGGCATCAACCACAGGGAAGCAGCTGCGCACCTCACAAGGCTGTGCTGACTCTGGCATCAACTTGAGGTTTTCTTCAACGTCACAGGCCGGCAGCCTCTCCTCTTTTAGCAGACAGATCTTGTCTCACCTTAGAAACCTTCAAGCCAACCTCAACTATCTGAAGGTATCGAAGAGTCATTGAGCTCACCAGCACACAATATATATATATTTTATATACCTATAAAAAATAATATGATATTTACACATTGTGGTCATTTGTATAGCCTGATCTGACCGCGAATTATTTGTTTCGCATGCAGGAGGTCGAGGCCAAGTACAATAATCTAATACGCCAAAGGCCAGAGAGGTCAGCAGCAGACATGGATGGAAACAAAGGTATCTCAATTCACGCTCAATGTCAACATATGAATCACTAGATCTTAATGTATAAATCACTTCCTGTATCTGTTCTTTTTCTGATCCTACACCTCAATGTTTTCCTCAGATAAGAGATAGTGGAAGTCCGTGCCTCAGCTTTTGGCTCTGGTCCCAAAGAGGAAGTACCGGCTTGTAGTCTGTTCCTACTTCTTGTGTCCTGGACTTTCTGGACATCCTATAAGCTTGTCCTCTCCCTGCTGAGGCCCCCTTTTTTCCATCGCCCACGGTTGCCACAGAGAATGAGAGACTGAGTGTGAGCAGAAATGTTTGAAGGGGAGTCATCTTTGTGATGCCGCGCCCCCCCTCCTTCAGCACAAGGCAATCAGGGATGTGGGATTGCCCCAAAACCTCCCTCACCCCTTTACTATCTAACACCCACTTTCCCCAGAACTCCCTGCAAGAAAGAGAACTTATACCAAAATGTACAAAGATGTGTGTTTAGAATATATATATATGAAACACAAAACAAGAAAAGGAAAATTTTAAGATAATGTATTAAGATTTTTTTTATCCCAAGATGTATTTATTTTCTTTCTTTTCATTTTTTTTTTTTTTTTTAACTGTTTCCCAGATTGCTTGCATGCTTTCGGCCGTGGTGTTACCTTTTTGGCTGCTTTTCCTGCTTCACTCATACAGGGTCAGTGTGAGTGTTGAGTGCTTGTAGCATACAAGCGCGCTAGCCTAGCGTACCCTGGTGAAATGGCAGGATTATATTCAGACTGATAAGAGGCCAGAGTTGCACTAGTGATGGATAGATCCCATTGTGTTAAAAACTCTTGAATTGTGTTAAAGTCTAGAATTTCATATAAATTCTAGATGTGGTGTTAACTAGAATGAAGAGTCCGACGGCTCTGATCTGGTCCTGTTGCATTTCTGTGCTGCCTCCTTCTGCCTCCTCGCTGAGGGACATTTTGCCTCTCGTCTGCTCCTCTTCTCCTTTGCGAGTGATTCTCCCCCGTCTTTTCCCTGTGAACACTTATGGGTGTCGTCCTCCTCCTTTTCCTCACAGCCCAGTGGCTTTCATGCTTATTTATCCTCTCCCACACTCTATATGTCATGCTTCCTCATCTGCCTTTGGGTATCTTGCCCCGTTCCCCCTCTTCTTCGAGGAGCGGTCATGCTCTTTCTGTATCAGCTCCTGACAGAAACGCTGCTTCTTTCTGCTACTGTTGGCGATGCTGATCTGACTGCCTGATATTCTAATAATGTCATGAAGTTCAAACATATACTGTACAATGATCAAGTTGGAAGGTTATGCATAACTTTAATAAATAAATGGTGCCATGACACATTCAAAAAGGAAAACTTTGACTTTTTTTTTTTCCCCCTTTAAGCTGTATTTTGTATGACACCACAAATATTTTGAATCTCATGAAAGATTTAAAATGACCACACTGTCAGGCTGTTACACTGATGGTCAGTAAAACATTTCACTTGTACAGTACTTACTGAATGACAGTTTCAGTAATGGAGAAATGACTGAAGACCATTTTCACTTAAAGCCTGATGAGAAAGATCAAGGACACCTGAGCAATAATCAGGATGAATCAGCTAAGTGTCTTTTTCTTTTTTCTTTTTTTGAAGTGGCCTATCCTTGAATTTTTACACACCCTGTTGTTAAAACGACTCAATTTTTACCAAAGTGACAAAGAAACGTTCGGTTATGCTATTAATCTATAAACTTTAAATGACCAAGACATCCAATCCTAACTGTAGCCTACTCACCCCATTGTTTCTCCTGGTTGAATTATAGGCCTTGTTAAAGAGAATCATTGATATTGGTCAGTTTATTTAAACCTACTATGCCCACCGGTCATAACATATTAATATATCTGTACTACATGTGCTGACCTCTTGTCCTTACTATATCACATAGTATACATTTTTCAGATGTCAGTTTCTCATCATGTGCTTGTTATATTCCTCGATGATGTGATGTCACCTCCATTCGTCTTCCTGTGAGATTTTATGTTGTAATATGATTCTCCATTTTCCTGGGAATTTAATCTCTCCTAATATAATCACATTTTACAGTGTGTCATGTCCTAATCGTAAGTCATTAATTTTGCCAAATAATGACCTAACTTGACTAAATGCTTTATATTAAACCTACAATAAGTGGTATTTTTAGCCAGTTGGGAGCAACGGAAACTACTTGACAACAATATTATCACTGTTTAAAGGCCCAGTATGTAGAATTTAGGAGGAGCTGTTGGTAGAAATGGAATATCATTTTCATAAGTATACTGTCATTAGTGTATAATCACCTGAAAATAAGAAGTGTGTTTTCGGCACCTTAACAATAAGCCATTTAGATCGAGAGACGGAGCCCAGAACCAAGAAACCAAACACTGGCTCTAGATTGGGTTTGGCATCATCCTTCTCTAGGTAGGATGACAGCGGCTGAAGCCAGCGCAAAGCATACTTCCCCTTGATTAAGTTTATTCAGCCTTCCTGTTTCCAATCACTAAATGTTTGGTCTGCGTACTTGTTAATCATTACAGCTGTTTCACTGATTACTTTGCCAGGTTGTGAGACATTTGGCTTTTAATACTTTCAAAAGGAAACCATTTCTTTCCCGCGTTCCATCTGTATGCTCAGTAAGTTCTGGTCATATTTTTTGCCAAAATACAGCTAAATGCACCACCTCCATCTCAATCCATGGAGGTTTTAGTAACTTTTTCCACCGTGAAAAATGGTCACTATTAGCATCCGGGAGGGCGAGGCGAGCGCTATTCAAATGGTTGCAGACTGCAATTTCACCGCTAGATGCCACAGAATCCTGCACACGTGGCCTTTACATTTAGGCGGTGCAGGAAACATCTTTAATACGTTACATGTTGCCTTTAAGTATTTAATATGGTTTCAGAACTTGCTTTTTCTTTGTGTCATATCAAAATCATGTGGGTCAGATAAGGTTTCTTCAGCCCTTGTTTTTCAATGACAATTTGACTTAAAAGTAAAATCATTCAATTTCGAATCGCTGAAATTGCAGTTTCAACATATAGCAAAGGGAGAGTGGCAAACATTTTTGTTGAAACATTGGATGGGATTTCAATTCCAAAAAGCTATAACGTTACTGTGTAAGTGAACGAACTACAGCAGCTAATAAAGTTCATAATGTGCAGGAGCATTTTGACAGAAAGTAATGTGCGACTGCCTCTTGCATTGCAGCTGGCGGAGATTCACGGCTTGAACTTTAGACATTTGAAAGATGACCTCTTGCCTGTGGGTAACCAAAAGTGAATGACATGAAATGTTAAGCATGTTTTCGCCTGAAGCCATTTCAAAATTGAAAACAGGGTTGAAAATTTGGACAACGTAGACATTTTGGGGCTTTTTAATGTGACCCCTCTTAGTCAAACGTCAAGAACCTCCCTTTTGACCTTAACAGAGTGAAATGCTTTTTGTAGACATTTGGCAGCACTAAATGTCAGGAGGGTGAGCATTATTCAAGGAACCATTAAAGAGGTTTGAGCAAGGACATCGGAGAAGGTAATGATCATTACCAGCAGGTGGCAAACTTCCACCATTAAACATCAAGTCAAGAAGACCCACCCTGAAACCTGCAGTGACATCAGTGTTTTAAATAACCCAGGGTTCCTATTGATTTTCCAGATGCATTTGACTCTAGAGTCTGACAAATAAATGGACCACGAAATGTACCCAGTTTGCCTCCCTAATGAGACAAAGCTGTGGTCAGGAGGATCCCACAAGAAGACGGTGCAGCATTTCTTGTGACTTTGTCTGGGTTTACTGCTACCTATAGTGGTGGAGTCACATCAGTGTTATGCCTGGCAGAGATTTTGCTTGGTGTGTCTGAATGGAAAGCAGGACGCCGGCTCACAGTCTGAATGACATGTTCCCTCTTTTTCTCTCGCCGTCACCCTGACTATAGGCATGCTGCAGTGAAACGGGGAGAGGAGAGGGATAAGGAGGGAGAGAGGATGTGTTATGAGGAGACAATGAGAAGCCCGGCACGGTATGACTGGGAAAATGGTGAGAAGGAGGAGAAAAGATGATAAATGAAGAGTAACAGAAAGGAAGAGGCGAGGGACAGAGTGTGATAAAGATGAAGAGAGGGGACGGTAATTGATTGTCTCGTTTCTCCACATGCACCTGTCCACAGAGCTAATTGGAGTGGCGAAGACAAAGAGGAGAGAGGTGTCAGTCACATCAGAGCCTTTCAGGAGGGCAGTTCATGTCAAGCTCCGATGAGACAAGCCGTTCTCCTCCTCCCCTTCAGCTATGCAACATCGCCGTGAGTCAGGCAGGAAAAGGAAGCTTTATCCTGTGGGAGGAACCTGAAAGTCGGTCCCATGTACGACCAAGAGCAAAGACCTACAGTGTTGTTGGGGTTTTTTTTTTTAATTTTCACCCACCAGGCCATTCAAGTCATGTCATCCTTTAAATAGAGTATAAAAACAGAACAGAAAACATTCACCCCACTTGTTTTCAGATACTGATTTGCATACATTTTGGATACATATTCAAGGCTGAAATTCAAGTTGAGGATTTGATGGGTTTACCTGATGCTGTGTACCACAAAGAACTGTTGCAGATGATTATGGTGGAGTGCATCGTTTTGGTTGTTGCCATGGGGCTTAATTCCAAGATAAGGATGCTTGACTAAATAACTCACCTGTGACAGGAAACAAACAAGGAGAATTGTTCCCCAAACAGCTTTGCAATCATCAAACTCTGAACAGCAGTGCATATAAGTGAACTGAACTTCCTTATATATATATATATATATATGTGTGTGTGTGTGTGTGTACATTTTTCTGTCCTAAGAGTGTCTCATCAAGATGCTAATGCATCTACAAGTGCATCTATTACCATTCTGATGGTTTCAGGTCTTACATATTTACACAGCAGCCTGTCTGCCTGCAGCCACTGTTCATCCTGCATCACTATGGAATTGAATCAAACTCTCTTGCTGGCGCGTGACTGGTCGCTACAGCCGCCGTTGTCCCATAGAGAAGCATTCAGTGCCACAAGCCATGTTAAAACTTTATGTTTCCACTCTGCAAATCATGGGCCTGATTCTCTATTCTGCGTGCTTCATTTTGCGGGTTTGGTGGAGTGCGCTGTTCGTTAATATTCATCCGCGTCTTTGCAGCTTGAACCCTGAGCTGCCGTTATTACCAATATACGGTCAATCACCAGTGTGATCAGCAAGATTGCGTGAGGTCAAACATCAGATCAGTCAATAAAATAATTTGTTATATTCCTCCAGTACTTCTGCTTAGCTTTTCTAGCAGAGTCACGGTGGGGTTTTTTCCTATGTAATAAATCACTGTCTAGTTGCATGGTGCATCATCAAAGACTATTATATTTCAAACACTGGAGGAAATAAATAACGAAGGAAATAAAGTGGACCGCTCCTAAAAAGTTGAAGCTGGATTAAAGTAAATCAGCTATTCAGTGATTTATGGCTGTGGCTATTCTCTTTTTTGGTGGGGTGGGGGTGTACCATCTTGTCAAACTAGAAAAATTAGTTTGTTTTCTCTCCCCTCTGTAGGCTTTCAAATATTTTTTTTATTGTAAATATTTACATTTAAGAAGAATTATATTATACCCGTGGTATTTAAATCAAAACCATGTGTTTTTTCGTAAATTAAAAGCCTGTCAAATGCATATCATACTCATTTAAGGACATGTGGTGATTCCTTGTAACACGGTCACCTCAATTATAACCTAACCTGTTTCCCAAACGGGAACCCCTGACCTTATGGGATTGATTTTCATGCTGCACTTCTCCCCCTCCATCGAGCAGAAGCCAATTTCTGATGGATTTGACTGAAGATCAATGCGCTCTCTACAGTCTGATTAATCCATAGCCTCTCTGGCGTAATCACTGTCCCAAGCACAACAATGAGCCAGACGAGACATGGAGAGGATGTGTAAAGGCGATGCTGAGAGATGAATGAACTGACTCCTTCAAATGGGACGAATGTGCTAAAATATGTGCTTCTGAAAGCCACGTATGCCAACCAACAAAAAGGATACCTGAACCTATTCAGTGGCTATTGCTGTGGCACACTTTATAATCAACCTATGCGATAATAAATAGGCACCCGCGACGTGGCTTGGCTTGGCATTAACCCTGTCTAATTACCACATCGCACATTGATGGAGTATCTGGGTAAAAAGCTCCAGGCAGGCCAGCTGGCGTTCGGCTCCCCGGCTCAGTCTGCTGTGAAAGAGAAACCAGAGAGAGCGCTGCACAGGCGTTGAACTGTGACCTGGGACCGAGCTTAACGTAGCTCAGAGTCACCGCAGAAATCGATGGCAGTTTTGGCAGACATGCTTCCTGCTGATTTCGGTGACCAGCCCTGGCAAGGTACCCAGCTGCTGCTTCTGTCCTGCCAGGCTGGTTGGGCAGAGAGCGGGTGTCTGGTTTTGTGTCCAGTGTCATGCAAACAGAGGGGAAAAAAGGGGGGAAATGAAATCAGAAATGAAAACAAAGCAAGGTGCTTTAGTGGGCTGATAGACATATGGCTGGAGTCAGCGGCTCCGTGTTGTCCTGTGGGCATGTGATGGGTCCAAAGTTACAGTATGTGACAGCGATGAATGGAGACTGCCTCGCTCCTTCTGATGCTGGATTTGTTTGAAAGGAGAAATTGATTAGTTCTTTATCCCCCTTAACATGTGGCTGCCACGATCAAGACACAGAAGGAGAAGAGTAATTCAAAACCGAACACAACACAGTAGAATTCATCGTTCATTTAACCATTAAAGGAATGCTTTGACATTTATTCGCTTTCTTGTCGAGACTTAGTTGATTAGATCGCTGCCACTCTCATGTCTGTCCTGTAAATGTGTACCTGGAGTGAGCAGCCGGTTAGCATAGCTTAGCATAAAGACTTGGAACCAAGGGAAAACACCTAGCCTGTCTCTGTCCACAGGTAAGAAAATCTTGCCAACCAGCCCCTCTTAAGCTCACTAATTATCACGTTATATTTGGTTAGTTTAAAGGTATAATATGTATCTTTTCCGCATTAAAGTGTCTAAAAAAAAAACCTAGACCTATGTTATATGTTTTGTTGAGTTGTGTACTTACATTATGCCAAATGTTTCTTTTATTAATTTTTATCAATGTAACAGGATGTTTCATTTGGTCGCCTGTCAATGGCGTCATATCCCCTTTGCGCTTGCGTAATGTGTGGTTGTCTACCAGAATCTGTCATAAATGGACACTTTATCCAGTGTTAAGCCACATTTTTATCAAACACTTTTTAGATCATGGTCATTTTTAACTATATATTTTAACCGGATAAAGGATTTTCGTCATCGGCTGTCTGGATTTTAAGTTAGCAAGGGAACAAGCTGAGCAAAGTTAGCGGAGCTAGGGCTTGGAGGAACAGGTGTCCGCCAAACATAGTCAGAGAAACACTTATTTTTAACATTAAACTGCTTTATTCAGTTTTTCTTTCCAGTTTAAATCAGGGGTCCGTTTTGTTTTGGAGAGGAGGAGACATCTGCTGATAATTCGGCCCTGGGTCAAACCCTTCTGAGCGTCTGCATCTTAAGTTATCAGAGAAACAAATTGAGCAAATGTTAGCAGCAAGCTCGGCTCACAGCCCCTCTGGGTCGTAATTTGTCCGCCGAACCGCATTGGAGAAACAAACATTTTTTTAAATGAAATTGCTTTAATCAGTTTTCTTACCGGTTTTATTCACTTGGTCCGTTTGTTTCGGAGAGGAGGATACCTCTGAAGATAATTCGGCTCCTGGTGAAAACCTCCTGAACCGGGAGAAGCTGACTGCAATGAAGGCAATGCTGGTGAAGACAACAACTCCCATGATCCCACGATTCTTGAGGACATCATCAAATTGTTATTGTTTTAATGTGACAGATCCCTAGTGGCAGAAAATTGCATACAAAAAAAAAACTTAAGTGTAACAACGTGGTTTTACATGGAATTATGTGCAGGTCTATTTCTTGGGAGAGCAGTTATCCTGCAATAAGCAGAGACTCCAAGACGTAATTTCTCCCAGCCAAGAAATAGTAAAATGGTGAATTGTTGTTTTTAAAAAAAGCAACCTTTCTTTTTACCTTTATTTGACAGTCAGTGTGCCAGAGACAGGAAACATGGGGGCAGGCAGAGAGTAATGTGACATGCAACCAAGGTACCCCAGCTGGGAGTTGAGCCGTGGATGTTGCACCATGCATCTTGACCATTAGGTTACCAGGGTGGTCACCCTTGAATTGTTGTTTTTACATGGATTTAACAAACAAGATACAACGTGTTAATTCATGAGCTTTAGAGATGCTAGTAAGTGGATTTTGTTAGCTACGGACAGAGCCATGCTGGCTGTTTCCCCCTGTTTCCAGTCTTTGTGCTAAGCTGAACTAACCAGCTGCTGGCTCCAGCTACACATTTTACTGTACAAATGTGAGAGTGTTATCATTCTTCTCATCTAACTCTCGACAAGAAAATGCACGGGAAAAATGTCAAACAGTTCCTTTAAAGTATGAATCTGGAAATAATTACATCAATGGATCTGTCCTAGCTACTGGAGAGATAGAAGAGCAACATATACTGCATCCTATGAAAAGCTACATTTGGGACTTGGGAGAGCCTGATCTCACTTAGTTGCCAATGGCACCTTGTACAACCACTAAGAATGAGACATACACACATCCCACTACAGTTTTAGGCAGCTGCAGGTGTATAACAGCTCACATTAGATTAAAAACCATACCTGATGAAGACCTACGGCTGAAAGATTATATAATTGTTGCTTAAATCTCCCCTTTTTTAATTCTTCTCCTGAGTCACTAAGTGTGAGTCATCCAGGAATCATGAGTCTTCCTTTCTTGTGTCGAGCGTACAGTGCTTCTTTAATTGTGTGATCACTCTTGGTGAGCATGTACAGTATAAACAGGCTTTTGCAGTATTCTTTAAAGCCCACATCCATAATTACAACATGCTGTCCTCTTATGAGTCGCTGATGCCCCACCGCTGGCTCGGCTTATGTTTTAAGCATGAGCATGAATTTTACATGAGCTTTGAAGCTGAACAGGTTTGTTTTACATTGACAGTATTTGTAAACAGTGGATTTAAAAAAAAAAAAAGAGGCTTCAATCTTGAAATGTGAGGGGATAAAATGCATATTTTCCAGGTATAGGTGAAGCTTTTCAAGGAACCAGACTAAGGCAAAATACTTTCAGCAAGGGTTTTTTTAAAAATGCTGTGCGCCCAGAGAGCTTCTTCTGACCATAATCTAATCCCACCATTGTGTTTTCGGGTTGTCCCTCTGTCCGTCCCAATGACGTAAACTGCAACTTGGCTGGTTTGGCGGAGGCATATAACCGCAGGGCAGTAATTCAGGTTTCTTATTTTCTTACTCTGATTGCATTTCAGCCTTAAAAATAAATAACAATAATTGCCATGAACGCTGCTCACTCTGTTTTTTTAAATAAAATTAGTATTACAAAGATTGAAGAACATTTATTAATCGTAGTGCATTTCAAGACAGAATTTGAGCACCCAATGCATTTGAGGAGTTACAGCACTGTGTCTGGTGTCCAGTGAGGTGTTCGGGACTCTGGAGGGAGGGCTAGCATCACCTTGCATAGCTTTCACAGCTCCAGCTGCATCTTAATATTAGATAAGGAGCGGTAATGAGCGCCTGTCTGTCCTGAATGGATGCTGAGAGACCAAGCTGGGGTCAGGTGATATAATCTACCTGATATGCTCCTGCGGAGTGCTGATCAATAGTGCTCCAATGCTAATGTCAACATCAGGAAGGAATGAATCCACTTGAAGAAGAAAAAAAGCCAATTGTGAGCAAAGACATAAAGAGAGTAACAACAAAACCTGACTAGAATTGAAAATGACTCTTTTGTTTGGTCGTCTGTTGCTATTCTCTCCACAGGCTGGAGGCCCGAAACTAGTCATTTGGAACAAGAGCGTCTCCTGCCGTCCGGTTTAACTCATCTGACAGCATCCTGCTGGCTTTTGAAAAGGGCACGAATTCAGTGGACGCTAATAATCCCTGGTAAGGCCTGAAGGTGAGCTGTCTCTCAAGACCTACTGGAGCAGAAGTTCACCCAGGGGTTCTGCAGAGAATGACTCCAGTCAAGGGCCCTGCTAATCCCACTAAACTGGTTCACAGGGGCACTATTTGGCAGAGAGCGGTAGTAAGGGAAGAGCACCTATTAAGTGGTGCCCCACAGAGAGGCTTGTTCTCCCCTGCATTAACATCTTCACCTTGAAAATTGGATAAAAGGTGCTTCCACCTCTCAAAACAGCTTTTACAGCATATGGGCATTTGTGAAGTGTTAAGGTATTTTGACCTATTGAAATAATACCCTTCACTTCATTCTTCTCTTTCCGAGCAGGAGCCCCGGTTCTTGAGAGACAGCTTATTTAGTCAATAGCTGATCCGGAATGGTCTTTTCATTTACCCCTGTTTATAGGGGTCATGCACTGACAGTGTCAGTTTGCCAGTGGCTATGATGTTGTCAACTGATTAGAAAAATACAATCTGCCAATGTATAGTCAATTCTAGAGGGAGGAGAAAGTGCGATCTGTGCTATTTAACCCCTAATAAAGTCAGGACTGGTGATTGACACTTGTACCAGATTACTCCTGAGCTGAGGGAAATGTAGATAAGAAAGGATGGTGTGTGTGTGTGTGTGTGTGTGTGTTAGCCTGCAGGTGAATCTTCCCAAATTCAAACAGACTTTCTTCATTTAGGGTCAAAGATGCACATACTTGAGTCATACTCTCTGGGATGATTTGTTCCTGGAAGGGCTGCTAAGGCTATGCATGCTACGTCTTAGCGATAGAAGGTGAACAGGAATGTGCACGCTTCAGTGACTGCACTATTTCCCCAGAGATCAGTATTTGATCTTGCTTATTCACAAGAACAGTACTGAGAGTTTTTGTGTTTGTGTACCAACTCAAGTATAGCCTCCTACTTGCCAGCCAGATGCCTCGCAAGCGGTGATTTGAGTCCTTCCTCAAACTATTACAGTCACTTAAACGCTCCCACCTGTCCTCATTGCTCATTTCTCCTGCCTTGGAATGAGTAAGAGAAACACTTACCTGCCCATTCTCTTTAGCTGAGTGCGATATAGCTCTTCTCTGTGCTTGGATAATGGTTTGCTACGACTGCCGAAATTGTCCAAGCAAAGCACGTAACTCTTGGTCTCCCCATTAGGCACTCATCATGTTCAACAGCAGCTTTTCTACAAACAGGCATATCCACTGTAGCACATGCAATTCACATCCAGGCGGCATCTAATTGTGTGATTGCTTTCAAAACTGTCACATACAGTGAGTGTTTGAGTTGGCCTAGCTGTGACACCAACATTGAAAAAGGGGTTCTTGTCACTCTAGTCTTCTTCAGTGCTTTACTCCATGCTACCCACCCTCTCTCCTTTTCTCTCATCCCTCATGTTATGTCTTCCCATCTCTCTCTGGCCACTGGAAAAAAGCCAGAGCCATTAGCCTGCTGTCAGTCTGAGGGAGGACGGAGATCTATCCTGTTAGCTGATGCAAAATGAACAGCACCACTTGGTCACACAATGCACAATACTGGAGGACCTTTGGGGATGGAAGGTGACGCGGTAGAAGCAGAAAAAGGGAGCGTGTTTGTGTGCGCACGCAGAGACACCGTGCCACACAACCTGACACATCGACACAGCAGTGCTGCACCAGTGGTCTGATTCATAGCTAATGAATATTCACCATCCGGCCATACCGTGTCTGAAACTGGTCTGGCTCACAGGGGAAACCGAGGTGTTGAACCACTAGTGGCTGAAAGTTGTAACTCAATCTCTAACACAAGCAGCTGTCAAGGTGAAGGGTTTACTCTCCATCCACGTGTGGACATGCATCAGTGCGTTTTGAGGGATTTACATATATGTATATATATCTATTTGTGTGTCCATGTGTATGCGGCTGCAGATACACGCTCTATCACCCAATGGGCTCTGCCAAGGTGCAGTATGATTGATCTGTGCTTTACATTGCTGCTTGGCTTCAATCTACATTATCGTTTGATCATACTCCTAGATAATAATATAATAAATGTGACAAATATGCTTCACTAATGCGCCATTTCACATACTGAGCCCCTCATCTATCCTGCAGCTGGAATGTAATTCCCTAAAAGTGGCTGCTCAATGCGTGTCGTGAATCTATATGTGAGTATGGCACTTGCATTTCAGAATTGACATTTATTTGCACCAAAAAGGGTGGCAACGTTATAAAACATCAAAAGAAACGACATTAGTGCATTTCTGTAAAGAGTATAGCAGCATAAGACTTTTAAAGTGCATTAAAGCCTCTGAAAACATGGTTTCAAATCTGAAGTATTTCTCTTTGCTCATTAAATATTCATTACTAAATGTGCAACAGTCACGAGTTAAAGTTTGGAGAAAAAAAACATTGTTAGTTATAAGTTATTATTAGTTGGCCAGTCGAAAAACACTGCTCGTCTGTATCATCAGGATTGTGTAGGTGTGGTTTGATCACATCTGATTGACTATGGCCTGGCGCCATGAGCAAACAAGCCCTCGACTGTCATCACAATTTTATGAGTGATGAGTGATCTGCGCAGGGTTCGCACCAGTCCTCTCGTGGAAAAGGAACCTCTCAGGTTGACAAGTGAATACGGGAGTCAATGCCAGAGCAGCTGTCAATAGAATAATGCTTTGAATGCTAATGAGGGAAATTGCTGACAAGCCATGTTCTGATTTGTCGGTGAATTTTATTCCCCGTTAGTGCACCTTGCCAGCTTCTTTCAATCAATAAGCCAGTAGGGATACACCCAGTCTCTGACTTCAGCATAAATGTGTCACCCATTGTGAGTTGCACCACGCACCCTTGTTCGCATCATAGTGAGGTGACTGTACCCTTGTCCTGCCATTTCAGCATCAGCAGCCTTATTCACATCCATCTCACCCACACATTGCTGTAGCTCATTGGGGATTTAAGAATTTGTCAATAGTGCCTATTGCAGTGTCAGTGTGCTGCCTAATTACAAATTGGCTCTCGCTCAAATATGGTTTGTTTCAAGTCAGACATGGTCAGGCAAACATAAATCAAGCCATACAGAGTCCACTCTTACTAATGGCAGACTGTTGGATGACATGGCTCGAATGCAACATATTTATGAACAAGTCTATTTTTATATGGCTGATTTTCCATCTTGCTTCCTTCGACTTGTTCGACAGTTCTACTGCAACTCAGTGCTAGATTGCACTCAGTAAAGGATACACTGTGCCGTACTGTGCCCCAGCAAGTCTATGCAGCTGTCAATGTGCCAGTTCCACAAGTCAAATTTTCAGCCACAGTTTAAAAAAAATGTCCATGCTCCATTAACAACCTATTTCACATCAGGAGATGCTCACTTCTATGACTGCGCCCAAAATGGAACATCAGATATTCCCGTTCAAATTCTAGGCACTCTTAAGCTGCAACACAGCACAGCATATCAGTCCTGTTCAGTGGTTATTTGGACAGCCCATCTACCACGGTACTGCACTGAGCTTTGGAAAAATTGACAGTGCATTTATGTCTTCACTGTCTGACTGTGTCACTAACGTAGGAATTGTTTCTTCTCATATCAGCTGATAGGGAGTGTGTGTAATGGTGTGACTATAGGATGTATATAAACCAGACCCACTGCCACACCCTTTTTGCCAAATATAATGAGAAGTCAAGCAGTAATTCATTGTCCCATTAACAACATTTGCCAAAAGAAAAAAACATTCAAGATGTCCTGCTATCAGACAAACAAACACACAGACAGACAGAGAACTTGAGCAAATTTAAGTACAACTTGCTCCTTTTAGCTGTTGAATATGCTGTACCCCTGAGAGTGAACGTTTCATTGCAAAAGAAACGCAAACCCACCATAAAAGAACAAACCTCTGGTTTGAAATGAAACTCTAAAACATTTTTGAAACAATCTTTTGTAAAATGTAGTTTCTCAATTTTAAATAGACTTTGGGAAATATTTGTTCACAGAGTATTGGGAGGGAGGTTATCAATCTCCAATGTGGCAAATTCTTAACTTCTTCTGAACAACAGTTTTTTGGTATCTTTGTACTTTTGGCATGCTTATGAAATTTTTGAAGTATTTGGATTGTTTATTGAATCAACAATGAAACTCTTTTTCTGAAATCTAAGTCTGTATAAACTACAACTTCACAGGCACTTCATTAGCACCTGTTTTGAGTAATTAATAGAAACCATGAAAGAAAAGACTCAATACAAAAACAATATCAAAGTAAAAGGCAATAAAGATTAAAAACATTCCCACTCGCCTTTTGTTTTCAGTGCAGCCCAAGGAAAGTTAGCCCAAAGATGACAGGGTGACTCAGGTTCAAAGGTCTGAAACGTAGCGGGACCAGACCTAGCCATGCATTACAAGTGATCAATCATGTTATTTCATCCTTTTCTCATGAGATTTGTTGTCATTTCTTCGGTTACGTCAAAAAACTGACTTTTGTGTGCACCACAGGTTGTAAAGGTGTGTTTGAGGACGACCATCATGTCATAATTTTAGCAATTGGTGGCTGTTTGAAAATGATTGCCCGATTAACATATTATATATATTGATATGTTGTTTTACTCTTCCTCAAGGGGAGTTCCAAATATTGTTTTATCCTGGGTAGGTTATTGCTTTTTTATAAAGTGAAACATAGTGTTCAGGCCCCCTCCCCAACCCAGTAATTATCACACAGTCCCTTAAGCAACTTTTCTTAAAAACTTAAAGTGGAACTCCACCAATTTTACACATCAACGTCTGTTGACAGGTCTTTGGGAGTATTCATATGAAAAAAAGTTGTATAAAGCTTTTTGTGGATCCAAAGGGAGCTGTGTAAAATCTCATAAATTGCCTCCAGCCACGTAACATGAGTCAGCATCCGTTGGAGATGAAGACCCCAGGTTTGGAAACAAAACATAATGGGGGGTGTGAAGAAGTGAGCTTACCAGACCTCTGTAGCCGGCCCCTCATCTCTGCTTGAGGATAGCGGCCTATGGCTTCATTAGCCCCTGCAAGCATAACAGACCAGTATCTTGGACTGAACTGTCTGTGGTCGAGTTGCATTGTGGGTGATGTAGGCACCAGGTTTTGACAAGGAAGAAAAGATGTGTGGCATAAAAAAGATGCTAGCTCTGTTTCTGTTGCATGTGTACATCTCCAAAGCACTTGGTGACTTCTCCGCCTTGTTATTGAGTGACAGCACGTCAAATAAGCCTGTTATGATTTCATTTTGTGTCAGCAGGGACAAACTCCTGATATGCTACATAATAACAGTGATTTAGCCAATAAGTTTGGAGAATAGCAAATAGCCAAATACGTATTTGGCATAGTTTTGTGTTTGTCCCAGGGGCCTTATGAAAAATCTGAACCAATTCTCGGCCTGCATTATTATTATTATTATTATTATTATTATATTAGCTCAATAAATTTCCATTCTGGCCACATAGAGCTATAGTGGAATGTTGATGATGGTACCGCTTCATTGAGTCCCTCTTCATGCATGTTGATTTCATTTTTTATCAATAACAGATCATAAATTACTCAACACATAGCTTACTGTATGGTATGCAAATTGCATTAGTAATAATGCACTTCAGGAAATGGCAAAGCTGCTACCGTGTTTGCACATATTACAGTATAATTAATTCATTCGTTGTTATTCCTGAGGCTATATCTAAACACGGCTGTGGATACATTGCTACTGCAGGTGATTTCTGAGGAATAAAGCCCTTGTGTAGTTGTGATCCAAGAGCAATGCAACAAGAAAACACCCCCAGTCTGCAATCATAGGAAAAGCATCCCTCAACTTATTTTCCTCCCATCCGCTTGTACGTGACACGATTCTGCGATTCCCCAAACAATTCTCTTTTGAGCAATATGGTTGCATGTGGACGGGCTGCTCTGCAGTATCCCTCTGCAGCCCCTCATCTGTAATGACACATTAGGTAGGCAAAGATTGCTGGGTGCATTCAGGGTGAGGTGGTGGGTGGCTGGGGTGAAAATGTCAAGATATTATTCTCAGATGTCCCCTCATAGCTCTCACGAGCAGTTCCATCAACCTTCACCTTTTGCTAAAGTGTTTGGTGCTTGAACAGACGTGCAAGTCCGCTGCTACTGAGCGTGTGATTCATCTGCGTGTTACATAATGGACATCCCTCTCGTGCTGCAGCTCGCCATTTCTCCCCCTGCACAATGCGCTGGTGACCAGTCTGGAGAACCTGATGAGTGCAGGAAATGTGTGAAGAAAATACCGGCAAACAGTCAAAGGGCAAGACGGAGCAGCAGTATGACCTTATTGTTCACCCATTCAATCCCCACAGATCTTGACAGATGTAAAGGTGCAAGCCAAGGCTGTAGGCTGTTTGATGATTGCCAATAAGGTCAGTAGGAACTCATCTGTAGGGGTCGTACTTTTGCTCAGGAGGGAGAACACCTTGTTGCTGCTCTGTCAGTGCCCTCCAAATGTTGCTGCTGCATTCCCAGTGGGTTGGCTTAAAGATACTGAAAAAATGTGTTGCCCCAGGGTGCAGTAAACAGGTAGGAATAGATTTATTTATGGCAAGTTGCATCAAAGTGATGTGCTTCACATTATGCAATGACACAATTCCTCCCTGCACATTATTGTTTTTACTTTGGCAGTTTTATTGCCTCTTGATAAATTATATTCTGTGACCACTGCTGAACCTTCCAGTATACAGCCACGTTAGAAAAGATGCACTTATTCCCGTTGACGTGTCCGTTTCCTCTCATGTCCGATGAGCTTTTCCGTCGCTGGCTGCTTTCACGTGTTAAAGAAACGCATCTCTGACAAGCTCCGGAGTGCATCGAGAGTCAAGCGCGTCTTCCTTCTCACGTCTGGTCAGCCGCGGTGTGAGGAAGGCACCACAAAAAAAAAAAAAACTGACTGTGAGTGTGTGCGCGCAAGAGATAGGGACTAGAATTCGCCTGCACCTCAGTCTGCTCTGCATCTTTGCACCGGACCGCAGTGGGTACAGCCGACTGTGCGGGACTACAGCCACCACACAAAGATGTAAAGGGGGTGTTTGGTACAGAGCGGGTTTCACGGGTCCGTTTGTTTGAAGGAGCACAGCACAAAGCGAAATCACTGCCTGGCTTTTTCTTTGCGCTCTTCCCTCACTGGTAAGTGGGATGCAGGATACGCAGCATCACCGGTATCGTTAGAACAAGCCTATAATAGATAGACCTTCCAGTTCAGTAGGCCTGACAGATTTCAAGGCAACGTAAGTGGTGAAGACTAAACAGGGGAAATAAAACTCTCCGCCGGTGTGAAAAGGACTGCTTTTCTTCGGGAGATAAAGTAAGGAGGGATATTTTTCCAACTATTTGGGATGTGGATGTTTTTTTATTTACCTGGCGAGCTAATGCCTAGTAAAATAGGAACTGATCTGCTCATCTAAAGATTACGTTTAACTGGACTGCTGTTGATCCTATCGGTAACGCATTTGATCTGCCCATCTATCTGCCCGCCGAGTCTCGGTGGTGGAGGGGGGGCGCGGAGCAAGACCCAAAGAACTATACAGGGGGGGGGATTGAGTTACAGTGCAATTACGCTTTTCTTGCAAAACGACGTATTTCTGCGGGCAGCGGACACACACGCACACACACGCACACGCACGCACGCAAAACCTGAGCCAAACTAACTGAGAATTTATTTGAAACCTGGACAAGAGGGAACACACAGAGAACCAGGTAAGACAATTAAGTTTTTAAAGTCAAAATATGCAGCGCACCACGTGCAAAACAGTAAGAATGCTTAAATGGCGATTAGATAAAGATGTAATCTGCGCCAATGGCGGACTAAACCGACTTTGTAATATTAGCCTATAATAGGCTGCTTCATTGTGCTGCAGAAGTTGAGAAAGTGATTATCCATCATATGGATGTAAATGAAATGATGTTTTAACCTGTCTGATTCGGACTCCACGTACTCGAGCAGCCACATTTCTCTCTGTGCAGCTTTTCTGGTTTTCTGTGCCAGTGTGCGTTGGTAAACTCCCGCTGTAGTCTAATTGTTGCACGTTGGGCTGAGTGGAAACTGTCGCCGTGCAGCAGTGCCTGGAGACCACGGATCCGAGTCTCAATAAGGGTTCACAAGTCGTTAACCGGTGGGAGGCAGAGGACGTTTCAGTCGTGACGGGTGACAGGACGGCTTACGGTGAGCAAGTATTCACTTCAAGAGGAGTGATACAGGTCAGGCGTAAATTCATTAAGGGGGTGATCGATTGCCGTTGTGTTTAAGTGTTGCTCTAACACTCCTTACAGACTAGGAGTTTGGACTTTTACGCATGCGATTGTTTTGTTATTATTGCGAGGAAACAAGGATGGAATGATTGAACGTGATGTTGTAGCCTAATGAGATTTAGTGAGAGAGGATAACTGGGGAAACACACGAGCTCATTTGTGGCACCACCTTGTGGTTCAATTGAGTGTCTGTTTTGGCTCCACGCATGGCACCTATGGGTTTGGCCGGTTTTATTTATTTATAGCATTATAGTGTTTTATATATAGGCTCTATATATAAGGGTTATTGCTTATCGTCGCAAAGAATGAATGTACTGAGAGGTGATGCAGTGGGAAATTAAAATGTGGGTAGCTTTTGACAACAGGCAGTAAATGGTTACAACCATAAATGAAAACAGCAGCCATATTCAATCAAATGCTTCTGTCCATTATGGAGTTCATCGGCTTACAATTTCAAGGTTTGATTATGCTTTTTAATTTGAGGTCGGTATAGCCTACTATAAATTTACAACAAAGAAGACTCAAAAAGACATTTTCTGTTGTCCAAATATAAATGTGATATTTGTACGGGCCTTTGGCTTTCTCTACACCCCTGGTTAAATGTTATTCCCACTGAGCAATATTTGAAAATAATTGGTCTTTTCTTGTGTAAAATAAATTGTTATATGCTTATTCCCCATTTTTCAGCAACATAGTTATTTAGAACTTTATTGGCAACTACATGTTAACCACCTGTTAGTACTAAACAGGTGCCAGCCGATGCTAGCACTTCTGCAAGCTCAAGTGCTTTGTGTTGATCCCAGCATGAGTAAATGCCGCATCCATAAACAGGAACCGCTTTGCCGGCTGTCTAGTTATAAGTCAGATATTGGCTCTACAGAATCAATTTCATGTTCATAAGTTTATATGCATCTTGAAAATCCAAGTTCACACAGTATTTGATGCCAAGAGCTACAGCTGATGCCTCAAAGGAACACTTAAAGTTTGACAGCTCAGAAATCGGTTATGGTGATAATCTTGGATTGGCTATATGCAATTATGAATTGGGTGCACATCACCATGTTATTGTCCTGCAAATCCAAAACAGAGAGTTAGTTTTGAAAGCCAGAAGTGCCAGCATGTGGGGATTAGTCATTAGGACTATCAAATTAAGAATAATCCAGTGTTATTTGACAATCATTAACACAGACTACAGGTTTGTGCTGCCTGATTTGTAAAATAAAAAAAAAGTTTTGTGAGATGACAACTGACCAAACTCCATCCACTGATGAAGACCGTGAATTGAGGTTGAAAGTCCTAGAAAAAGCTAGTAAATTGACATTAAGTTAAGATTTATTTTGATCAAACTGCTGTTTCCACGATCATGAATGAACTTTACACGTGAGAGCCCATTTTAGTTTATGTATTAGCTGGCATGGAGCAAATAAAGGCCTTAAACCCACAAACTGTAAACGGCTCTGAAAATAATCAAGACGACCTCAGCCAATCTATTATTGAATTTACTGAGGTCGACAATGAATATATAACATGTACAATCCCTAAGGCTTGTGGTATTATTCTTTCTACTTGTTTGTTGCTTGAGCTGGCAGAGGGAATTGAAGCGGAGTTTTTTTCCCCAAGCTTCAATGAACAGCTGACTTTCTGCGGCCAGTTCATTGTGACAGCGACCGAAAGCTAACCCAACATTTCAGACAGAAGTGACGTTTGCCAACTTAAGCATCTATTTCATCGCAAAGGTGAGCGACGTTACGAGTAAGGTAACGTTACAAAGGTGTTCGGTTATCGCCGTTTTAAAGATATTGTCGGATCCAGTTGGAAAAAAAAAACCTGACTTTAAAAGTGAATATTAACTTCACGTAAGCTAGCTAACAACGTTCACTGCTGAACAATAATGTTGACACGAGCTAACTTAGCTAACGCCAGTTTGCCCCCGGTTTCTGCAGACTGTGCTCAAAACCGCCACAACATTGTCGTTAGCAAGCTAGGCTACACTCTAGCCAAATTAGGCATCTAACGTTAACTAACGCTATTTTCCTCAAAGGTAAGTTACCCACATGACAGACTGTAAGAAAACCACAAGTCGTTGGGCAATATTTAGCACGTTACCACTGTTTTATAGACATTGTACGACGTTTTTATCCACTTTCAACAAAAAATACTTCTTGGGCTGAATTTAAAAGCTAACGTTAGCTAGCGTTGATAACTAACGTTACGTTACCTTGGTTGGATGAATTAGAATGAATAAACTTACTTGTGATGACTTATAATGATTCAACTGATATAAAATTATCATTGTTAATTTAATGCCATGAACTGTGTTTCACTGTTATGCATTACATCACAAAAGTCTATGTGTATAACACAGACTCTTCAATAACTAATTAGACTGTAATTTGATTGGAATCATTTATTCCAAAAACTGAAATTTATAACATGATCACATTATTTGATTAAACCATTATGATGTGATTCAATATCGAGTTATTGGCCAGCCCTAAATGGACCTAAAATACACCATGTATTCATACAGCTTTCTACTGAAAGCCCTGAAAGGGACATTTGTGATTTTGAGTTGTATGTGTGAAATTGGCTTGACTGGCTGCAGACAGGTAGTGGCTACAGTTTTTTTTTTTTTTAATTCATTCTGTTGATGTGACTTTTAAGAAATCATCCACCTATGACATACAGATGTTTCATTTGCTTCTAATAGAGTATTGTAAAAGAGTGGAAGGAGCAGCAGCTCAGCACAGCTTGACGTAACCCACTTCCGCATCAGGACAGCACAGACAGGGCTAGTCCAAGTCCCAGACCAGCAGCAGAGCCGTTCTCAAGCAAGGAAGCAAGATGGGGGTTCAGTTAACAGAGGAGTGGCCTGCAGGTAAAGTCTCTCTCACAGATGTTCAGGCCACGGGGTTTCCACTTCTGGATTTTCATGCAAAATACCAGATTTCTATTTTTAGTGGCACTAGAAAAGCTTTATGGCCCTGTTTTTGTGCTGCCCTTGGTGGAGGCACAAATACTGGTAGATTAACCAATGTAATTTGGTGCAAATGTAATTTTTGTGCCCTGTGCCTGTTTGTGAATTTCATGGCTCTGTTTCATGGCTCCATTTCCGAGAGAGTGGTGCTGCGCTGGCCGCTATTTATTTATTTGTGCGCTCCAGAGTTCACTCCTTTGCAGTGCTGTGTGTTATAAAACAGTTCCCGTTTTAACAGAGCACAATGGGGCGTTGTTGACAGCTGGCATACCTGGAGCAGTAGTTGGCAATTGGGTTCAACCAAAGGCCAGTTTTTCAGCACATTGGGGGCCATTGCTGGTTTATTGTTGCAGTGGAGAGGCAGATCTTTGTTTTAATTATTTAAATTAGTTTGTTTGTTTGAATATTATTATTTTTAATTCACTTGGAAATAGTCCACACATTATCCATCTTAGATTAGATAGCTGTAAATCCACGCATATTACAGGAACTATGTCAGGAGCCAGATTTGGCCCACAGGCTGCTATTTGCCGACCCAAAGACTACAATAAGTAAATAACTGGAAGTGGATCAGGCTATAAATATTGTATACTTTTATACTAAACTAAATAATAATACCAGTCATTCAAGAAAAATGCCTCGATTAGAACCAGTACTGATTCCAGATCAGTACTGGAAATCCCTAATTGAAGATTGTACACAGAATTTTATAATGATGAATATTTATGGGTATGGTAATTCAAATGCCTTTTACCACTACTATTTGTTAAAGGTTTCATAATCAAGCAAAACAAATAATAATATTGAATGTAGTGGCGCTTAAAAAAGGAAGGGTGAACTGAACACCTCATTTGCAGAAACAGGAGCCTGCTATTTATTCAAGTTATCTAGCAGATAAAAACATCCACACATCTGAACCACAGTTCTGTGAGAAATTACTATGATAGATGGATGAAAGGTCAGAAAGATGAAGCAAATATGACATCTGATGAGAGATTTGTAATTCTCATAGCCATTGAATTGGCGGTGTATGTTGTGGTATTTCTGCTCTCACACTGGTCAATCAGAGTCAACTGTACGGTGTTCAAAACTAGATTGCTGTTTTTAGGTGGCACGTTAAGTTCTCTGCTTTAGGGAGAAATGCAGCCTGTTTTTCTACCTTCAGTGAAGCATCCATTATAAGCCTCGCTAAACTAAATATATTTAAATTGTACGAAATAATTAAGTCACTTCAATCAGGTGCAAATAACTTATTGTGACAGTTTGGCAAAGTCAGTTTGGGGCTTGCTGCACAAGCTATGACGAGTAGAAACTTTATTAAGCATAAGAACATGTCAAACTAAATTAGGCAAATGTATCTTGTGCACTCAGATAACCCAAAATATGAAGACAAATTCAGTATCATCTTGTGCCTTTTATGTACTAAGTCAGAATACAGATTTTTTTCCTCCTCTGGTCACTCCTGTCGGTACAGAGCATATTTAACTCAATATATGTTGAAATATCTTTTCTTTACTGTGACAGCATTGGTTTCATTTTAGCTTTGTGCGGATTCTTTGGTCGCCAGAGAAATGTTCGTATTTAGTTTCTTTAATTTATAGGAGTGTTACATGAGTGAATACATGACCCGGCTCTCAGCGTTTGTGTGACATTGCTTTCTGAAGTCTT
Organism: Coreoperca whiteheadi; assembly: GCA_011952105.1. Lineage (NCBI taxonomy): Eukaryota > Metazoa > Chordata > Actinopteri > Centrarchiformes > Sinipercidae > Coreoperca > Coreoperca whiteheadi. The sequence continues at coordinate 14,785,268 of CM022478.1, forward strand.
GGCTGATTGTGTTGAAGGTTAATTATCATCAGCTGCTCTCTGCCTCACAGTGAGGGACAGAGTGACAATCACCAGTCCTTAACGAAGTCTCTTTTCCTGTGAGTGGGAAGGCACAGCGTGGTCGTGCTCTGCATCTGTCTTACTTCATTTAGCCAGCCGTCACTGCAGCATGCTCACACTCATGACTGAATGCTCGCACACATTAAATATGGAATTTACTTAAAACTGAGGCTATTTTGTGTGCCTGCTGAGCAGACTTCCTGTGTTCATCCATAGGTCATGTTTAACATATTCATTGTGCTAAAAAAGCTGGTGGAGTCGTTTGCACAAGGCTACACTAACAATGTCCTTTACATGATCAACACCGCTTCCTAGTGGCACTAAGGTATGCCTCTCCACCGTCCTGATTTCCACTCATACTATACATTACTGGACAGTCTTCAAGGTTGAGTGTTTAGGGCACATCTTTGGAGGGCTGCAGTAAAGTGTTGGGTGGCGTAGATCCGCAGATTGTTTACTGAAGTGGGGAAAAAGTCACTTGTACTTCTACCTGTATATGTTTAACCCGTACTTTTTCTTGTCCCCCTCCTTTCTTCACATTTTTAAGGGGAGCTTTATCCTAGTCGTCGTGTAGATTTCTCTTTGATGGGGGAGTATTTTGTTTTGTTTTGCCCTCGTTGTTACTCGACACAGAAGCTACGGTAACGGTTTCTCAAACTTAGTGTCTTTAACAACCATCAAAGAAATATGCCAAATTAAAAGTTGTTATTTAAGTAAGTTGATTTAAAACACCCTGTGTAACTTCGTCAGTCTCTCAATCTCACCCACGCTTGTCGCCATTTTCATGGCCATTCTTCCGTCTGGCAAAGGACCAGACTAAACCACACAAGTTTTATACAATAACATTTATTTCAAATTTAATTTTAGGGTTTTTTGCCTCCAGTTACCTTTTGAAATAGACTTTAAGTTATAAGTACTTATTTTGTCTGTGAGTCAGCCAACTGAAAGAGACAAGGGCATGTTAGAGTTGGCCAAGAGATGAGATGATATCATTGATCTCTGTCAGTTAGCCTGTTGAATAAAGACAAATCATGCCAAGATGTCTCTTGCCAATCTAGGCCAAGAGGTCTAGTTTTTCCTAAATCTAACTAGCTGTTGCCTTTCGAACTTTAACTTTAGAGGCTATAACTTTGTAATGGTTATCTGTTGTAGCTTGCCCAACTATGGAATAAGATCATTGCCACAAGAAGTGGCATTGATGTTGTGTCTGCACAACAAGCTTTCCAACCATGTTACTGTTTTTTAAAACCAAGCTTCAGACCTTCAGATTTACTTTCAACTGTGGAGCATATTGTTAGAGTTGTTGTTTCTCACTGCCTCTGGCATTTTGTATGCACAACATTTTGACTGAGATGAATGAAGAGATATTACTTTGTCATCCAAGCTTCCATAGGTCAGCATAGATTTAGTTACAGTAAAACAAATCCAGAAAGTCGAAATTGATTCACATTCAGTCAAACAGATTCATGTTTAGTCAAAACTAAATCGAGTTCACTGTTGCAATGCTCCCTGTGTTTTGCAAAAATAAAACACAGTTTGAGAGCAATCTTGCTGCTAAGACGCTGTAGGAAAGCCCCATTTGTAGGTATCAAAGTCAGTTCATACCGGGATACATTCTGCAAGCATGTACTCTAGTATTCCTCTGTATTCAATTTCAAACCGAAGAAGCATGAAAGAGCAATGAAACTCTTAATTATGTGTCTCAAAACATGCTGTGAATGGCTGTGTAGAGAGATTTTAACGCGAAACAAGAATGACCATGATAGATAACATTTTAAAAAAGAGTAAACAGTTTGTCAGTATAAGTAAGCCTAGGTCCTTTAAAATCCTAAAATTTCAGATTTCTCATCCAAGACCTTAATTACCTATTATTATTATTATTATTATTATTATTATTATTATTATTATTATTATTATTATTATTATTCCTTAATTTATCTTCATAGAACCATTTGGACTTATAAAGAATCCCAACTGTGTTGTTTTCTGTGCAGGCAGTAATGCTCTAGTTTTCTCCCATGTCCTTGGCTTCTTTATACAAATTTTCAAATAATGTATAATATACATTCAGTGGTCACTTTATTAGCTAGACCTGTAAAATGTTATGCGATCCAATACAACAGCACAGCCATAAATCCTACCGTTTACAAAGATAATAATTTTCAGGTTTGATTAACACTGTCGGAAAGGTATTAATTTAACTATATGTTTATTATTGAGGTTATAGTTTGCAGTGTTGTTGAACTGGACTACATGATATTGAGAGGTGTTTTCTAATGTTTTGCCCACCCTTTTACAGACAGCAGTGTGGAGAATATTTGAAACACATTTCAATGTAATGCTGTCCAGTACAACACTAAGTACGACTTCAGTAATATATTGTTGAATTAACATCTCTTGGAAAGTTTTAACACAAATGGCTATTATAAGCTTTGTAAAGGTAGACTATTTAGCAGAGCTGTCGTACTGGATTGCAATAGGTTGTATAGGTGTAACAAATAAAGCAGCCAGGGAGTGCGTTACCTGAACTGAATTTTAAACACACAGCAAAAGTTTCAAGTCAATAGTAGGTCTGGGTCGATTACATCAACGATTACGGAAATACGTCTATTTGCATATCGTTTGTCGACGCGTCGCGATGAAGTATGGCTGCACCCGGTCAAAGCATCGATTGTCTCCCCTCGCTCTACCCCGCCCATGCGGACTACTGACTGTCACACATGCTTTGCAGAGAAACACAGAGAGAAAGAGTCTCCTTTTTATGAAGGTGCATTTATGCCATGGTTCAGTAAAAGCTTGTAAGTGCACCTGTTGGTGCTACCACATTGGTTTCGATCGATTCGATAGGCAGTGTCAGTTACAACGAAGCTCCTCCACATGTGGCTCACCTGCTGCTGTGAAAACGGAATTGCGGATGAAAAAAATCCAAAAAAGGAGTTGGGTTTTTTGGGCAACTTTATAAAACAAGTCAACAATAGAGAACTGAAGGGAAAAGCAAGGTGAGCAGATTAATATAGTTTGTGAGTAAACACTAAAATAAGGTGGAGAATTAAGTAGAATTAAAATGGAAACATAAGAACAAACCTACTAGAAATAGGGTAATATATAAATGTGTTCTTTCAAATATTATATTTTCAATAGACACATTTGTTTTGTTGCAGAATAATGCCCTGCAGTGCATACTTTGTTTCTTGTTACATTTGTTTTAAAGAGAAAATGAATGAATAAAATATTGAAATATTAATGAGACAAGTTTTTTGATATTTATTTTGGGTAAATGAATTGTTATATTAATCGACTAATAAAAACATAGTCATTAGAATAATCGATATATTAGTCATTAGATTAATCGAAGAAGTAATCGTTAAAAAAATAATCGTTAGGTGCAGCCCTAGCACTTAGTCATCAATAGTTAGCCTCTCTGTTGCTGTTTGTCTGCATCCATCCAATAGATAGATTGCTAGACTGTCAGACCTAAGAGTAAATAAATTCCACTGAAAAGACAAAACGGTTATAGAAGTGGAAAGCCAAATAGAGATTTCTGCTTCTATTTTGAATAAGTGCCAGGCTGAGCAAACATGATATTACGTCTGCAAGGGCCATTTGCAATGTGCTGACAAGAAAAGTGAAGTAAGATTCATGGTCTCATTGCACTCTTGATCAATTGATGGATTGGACATGGGAGCCCAACTCCCCAAAGTTGTGAAGGTTAACCAGCTACCGCACATCCATCCTTTAGCCTTTGAAGCATGTACGCAGCAACGAGCGACAATGCAAGCCATGTCATTTCCCCTGATGCTGGTGTACTTCAGGTGGCATTTGCACAAGACATTTGACAACCTAAGAGTACACACAAGACAAATCCTCTTTCAGATACACTAGCAGTTTTCAAAATGTAACAGAAGGAAAGGGAGTGACTACAGGGGCTGCGTTCTAAAAATGTATATCCTTGGAGATGAGAGCTGAACAGCCTGCAGAGTTGTAGTTTTTTGCAGAAGTTGTCTGCTTTTGTCACATAACATCTTTGCACCCCAGTTGCAAGCACAGCACAGACCAGTGCCGGGTCATGGCCTGGTCGTTGAGAATCACTGATCTACAGTATGTATGTGATTCCTCTTGGGCTTATGTCTTTCCTCATTGACAGTATGCCTCTGTATGTGTCCACAGTGTGCTTTTAGGAGTGGTTCAGCTGACTGTCTAAGATGATCCATATCCACTGCACTACTTGCCAACTGTTTAGACAGTGATGAACGAGAGGGAGAATATGTGCAAGGCAGGTTGCCATAGATGAAGCACCTGCAAGGATTCTGACCTACCTGTGGTCAAGAGAAAAAAGAACCTAGGTGGACACACCATGGATATACAGTATGTGTTCCTTCCCTACACAGATTCTCAGTCTCTGTTGGTATAAGATACTTATAGGAAAATAGCAAATAGGCTTGGGTTGTATCAAAGTATTACGTATACCAGGGTATTTAGAAATCCAGAAGGTATGATTTGAACTGTCTGTGGGAAGACATGTCTGTCCATTGCTGATTAAAAGCTCTGTTTTTGCTGTCTACTTTTCTCATTTTAGAGCGCGCCATGTCAAATGACTTCTCTGACTTGCTTATTTCTGTCTCATCTCGTCTCCGCTATCACACATGCTGTGTGAGTATCTTACTCACTGAGTCGAGTTGCAATGCACAGATTTGATTGGCTGAGTAGCGTCACGTGATGTAATTCTGGGCCGCTTAACCAGTGCCGTGAAGACGCACCAGTTAAAACACTGAAACACACATGCTACAATGACTTCTATCACCAGAAGCTCAGCTTTTATGTGTTTTTGTTGTTGTTTCTTTTACACAAATACCATCATATACCATATACCCCGGTGAAATGGCAGGAAGGTACGAAAAAATATATAGGGGCTCAAGCCTAACAGCAAGCTAGCTTTACTTCATTTTATGGTAGGGATGATATTTACATAGGGTCTAGACCGTACTCTTTATAATATTATTTACAGAGCCCCAACAATTCCCACCATGAGCAAGCACTTGGCAACAGTGGCAAGGAAAAACTTCCTTTAAGAGGCAGAAACCTCAAGCAGAACCAGACTAAGGGTGGACGGCCATCACTGCTGCTGCAACGCCACCTGCAAAGAAACCTGCCAGCGCAGAGTGGACTTGTCAGTACAGAGAGCGAGAGTTTGGACTAAGTTAGCGTAGTGAAACAGCTTCTTTCCACTACTAACGTTGTGCAGTAACAGTGTGAACACACTGTAACATCGTAGCACATATTATTGTATGTTTCTTAACCACTAATGCTGTGTCAGCCCCTGCCAGTTACAAGCTAACAAACAACATAAACAAATAAAAGATTCCAACTACACTTACCATTCTGATACATCTGCCAGTCACCGATTTTGGTGCACAATTGACTCCTCATCTGGGTCTGACTGAGGCTCAAACATGTACGTCTCAATCTCTCCGATGTTTCCTCTAACTCTACCCATCTTGGCACACATTGAACCCAGATCCATGATTTCACCGGCACCGGTCAAACCTACACACAGCGGTGCACTGCATGTGCCACTTAGTGGCATGCAGTGTACAAATCAGAGGAGATATTGATCATTTTCTTCGAAGGTAAACTGAAGCTGGTTCCTTGAGTCAGGCAGTTGGCAGCCCTTCATTCAGGTAGACTCACAAAGCCCATTAGGTCAGTGTACATCAGGGTGGATTTCAAAGACGGCCTGTATAATGGACTCTGAAATGGCCCTAGTCTCAGGCTAAAGCATAAGGAAGGGAGAGATGTGTAATCTCCCTTTGCTCTATGTTGACGCAGATAAATGGTCTCCTTGCTGTAGCCTCACCCTCATTATTATGCTACAAGGGAGGTTAGATTTTCACCACTGCAAACCAATAACACATTAAAGTTGTAAACTAATAAAGGATATGCAAGTGGACTGGACAGATCTTGCCCACTTTTTTTTCTCAAGGTAATCATCCATGATTAACCTCTAATTTCACAGATGGCTTGAACTGACAGGGATTTGTTTTTGAGATCAATACAGTACGGTATCATTTGCATGATTGTCTGCTTTTTGATATCGCACTGTCTCCCAATAAGCTGCGTTTGGATCACACTTTGTAATGTCTAAGGGGAATATAATTTAGTGTGCACAGGAAAGAACTTTCCATAGATTTTATCCAGTACTATCCTGGCTGCACGATACTTGTTGCCATAGCAGCCAGTCCCTACCTACCATTTTGTGTCATTCTGGAGATGAGCCATAAAATATAAGTACATTTACGAATCCATCAATGCAGGAACAAGGTGCAATTAGGCCCTGTCATGTTGTCAGGCTGTGGATATTGTTTAGTTAATTCAGGAAATGGTGCAAAAGGGTAGAAATATACTGACATGATGTCCCTAAAACAAATTGTGTTTACTACATGATTCTTTTTTCTCCACTGAAAAGAGTTAGCTTGGTTATTAGTTATTATTAAATCTCACTTCATTTTCAATGAGGGCAGGATTTTCTATTAAACTTATAGAGCTGTGAATTTAGTCAGTTGGCGATAGACAGCAGAACTTTTGATAATGAGGGTCCAGTGGTTTCAAGATTATATAAACTAACTCAGGAGCAGTAGTACAGGCAGTGTATAGCCAGCCACTGTGAAATCAGACAATCTTTAAAGAACCTGCAGCAAGTTGCAGCATACAGATATTTTAATTCCTAATTTAACAGTCTCAAACAACAAGTAGTGCAACAACTCAAGATTAACACGCTCACAACACTTTTTCAGCATGGCAGAGTTTGGGGACATGTCTGGGACCAGACCAGAAAGTGAGTGAGTCAACTGATCTTACAAACCCAGTCACCAAAAAGTGTTATAAAACTTAAGATGTTGACAAATAAAAGGAAAACCTGAATAAAGGAGTAAAACATAATGAATGCAGATGCTTCCATACAGGGCATTAGGTGTCACTGAATAGTTTGAGCATGAGGATGATGTGAATGATCGTTGCTATGGCCTTGGCACCTGAGGGAGATTTTAGACTGATGTGTAAGTCAGCGCTCTCCACCACCTTCATTGAAACACCAAATGAGGGAGAATCTTTTGGACAAATGGCGTTTATCCCTCCAGTGGCGTTTCTGAGACTTGAATAATATAGACCAAGGAGAATTGAAGCTGTTCTGAGGACTTGTGGTGGCCCAAAGCCTTACTGAGACACTTTACGTTGGCTTTTCCTTTAATTTGTCACCCATATGTACGTCAGCATGTGTCTATCCATAGCTTATTAACAAAATACATACATTTTCTTCTGTTACACACGTGACAACTTCCACGGACTGATTACAAAGTCACAGATATAATGTGAGATGCATATGTCAAAAGGTGAAATTTGGTATTACATGAATATTTATTCAGCTAAAACTCAGGCATCTCACTCTAGGTCTTAGGCCTGAAGACTATCATATTTATCTGATCTGTGTTTGGCTACTTCTCCCATTGGTGCGTGCAGAAAATGAACATTGTTAGAATTGATCCTGGTACATCACTCCTAAAGCTCCCCATCTTGTGAATCAGCCCTCCGTGCCTTCCCAATTCCCCCTCGCTGTCCTGTATGCCAGCCAGCTCAGCTGGCAGCCTTACACTTCACTTTGATTTGTGAATGTGAATTTTATCAAACATCAATATTCTCTTTTGAATCATATCCAAATGGGCATTTTATAGTGCTGCAGGCAAGAAACGAGCTCTCGGCTTAATTTTGTGCCTTTCCTATCATTGCCAGTCCAGCTCTTATTCCCTCTTCAGTTCTTTAAGATGAAAATTATGATGCTCGCCTTCTCTTGGCCGTAACAAGACAACCTGTGAGTAGTAGTAGACTTCATATTTCTATGGATTGTGGTTCTTATGTGCAACCTGTATGTCTAATATCAGAACCTCTCATTCTTGTCTTGAGAGCAGTTCAAAATAGAGTAGGATGCTTCATGCTGACTGAGGGAGACTTGTGTTGTTCAATATATTCTTCAGTCCCCAGAGTGTAATCCATAGCACAAACATTGCACCCATGTAGGTTTACACAAATACTGTGATTTGTTTTATGGTGGCAAAAGACAGCAGGTTCCAAGGTGCTGGAGCTAAATATGGTGGTCTTTAAGTCCATCATTTTCCTTTCTGCTCTTCTGCATGCTCATTCCTTGCCATGCTCCCCTTTCTGTCTCATTTCGCTTCTTCATTCTGATTAGCCATGGGAACCAACCAGTATCCATCCATTTTCACTCTGGGACAGTTTTAATGTCTGTAGTCCCACTTGTCTCTCAGGAGAAAGTTAGTGACTATGCCTTCCAGGTCCCTAGGTCTAGGTTTATCTGCTTGTATGGAGCTAGATTTTTCTTTTTGTAGCCTGCTTCCAGGACCTTCCAGCCAGCTTCTTCAACTGATTACTTTTCTTGTTCCTGCTTTCTTCTTTCCACTCTCCTGCATAATCTATCTCTCTTTATGGGAAATTTGAGTTTCAGTGGTCTGCCCCAGACTGCTAGATCAGCTGCCACTGACTCTTCCTTTCTCCTTGTTATCACTCAGTCTTGTAGAGCTGCAGAGCTGTCTCTCTCCCCATGGTTCTCATCAAAATGCACTTGTAGCTCTATGAGACCCCACTATTTCTGCTGAGACCCCTTAATGTACGGCATATGCTACCTGGCTTTCCAGTCATTCTAATTGGCTAGTGGGGGCCTTGAGTCAGCCACATCTGCACCTCTCATCTTGATTGACATGCGGCAGAGAGGACTAGTCATATCCCAGGTGCAGAGGCAGTATGTCCTGGCCACTTTTTAATCATGTTCTCCAGGCTGGGGCTGATAAGAGATGTAAGGGTGATTATGGTTCAAGGAGGACGTCCTTGCGCAGGGGCCTTGGGATTATGGCTCTTCACTGTGTTGTGACTGGGAGAATGAATACATCAGTATTCAGATGGTAGCCTCCTCAGGGGTTACAGAGTTACTGGAGAGATTTGGAACAGAGAAGAGAGACTCAAACTTGAATCAAACGCCCTAGGATTGTGTGTAATCTGTGAACTCATTCCATTCTGATGAGCACAGCAGATGACAGTATGGGTGTTAGCATTTTAAAATATGATGAGCTCGGTTGACCTCAAAACTCTGTTCTCACTTCATTCATTCAGTATATGAATAGCACAGATATGAGCTGAGGCGATGCTCCTGCGTAAAAGGTGTGAAGAGAAGTCACTGTATGCCCTTCTCTGATAGTTTCCAGGCTATCAGATTTCCAGAAAAAAAGTTATTAAATAGAGTGAGATCAAAAAGGCCCCAAAATAGCACTGCCATTTTTGCATGTCAAGCCATGCAAAAATGTACAGGCTGGAACTACAGAACTGGGGCTTGGTTGACTTACAAAGTGACAAACTAATGTATTTGAAAACATATATTTTGCACTGTTCATGCCACAGCTTGAAAACATAATTAGATACCTTTTATTGGTCATATATAGAAAAACATTATAATGTCTCAGTTAAACTTTTTAGCATCAAAGTGTATATATTTTAGAGCTCCAACACACCAAGCTGGTCTAATGCATCGGCTCAGCTCACCTCATGTCTTCTGTTGCACATGAACACACTGCAAGCACTACAGCTGACAGGTACAGACTTGCACAAATGTTCTGTGCAGTATGTAACCGCAAAAATATAGATAATAGTCTGTATTTGAACTCAACGTGAAGAGATGACCAAAACAAACCAGCCAATCATTCTCATGCCAATAACTGTATGAATACACCTGTTAGTGCAGATGTCATTTGATACCATGTTGGTTTCAATCGTTCCGATACCACATTAACGACAGGCCCCTGGGTTGTGGGTGAACAAATTCAAAAATGGGAGTTGTGTTTGCTGGGCGACTCTATAGAAACAGAAAGAGACAGGCGGGGCAAGCCGGTGTGTGTGTGTGCGTGCGTGCGTGCGTGCATGCGTGCGTGGTGGGGGTGAAGGGAAAAGCAAGGTGAGCAGATTAAAATACTTTGTGAGTAAACACTAAAATAAGGTGGATAATTAAGTAGAATTAAAAGGGTGAAATAAGAAATAACCTACAAATAGAAATATACCCCGCTCGCTTCTTCTCTACCGTTACACTGTCATTCTGTGGGAAACACTGTATATTTGTTAAGCTCTAAGCTGCTCCCAATAAAAAAGTGTAGGCTGCTATGGTTTAAGTTGTTTATCTAAGAGACAGTGGGATATGTAGCACATGTTACATGCCAATAAATAAACAGTTGTCAATTCGTAATAGCTTCTCATCTCTTAATTTCAATACTTAATATACAATGTTGTTAAAATTAGTGAAATAAATAAATAATGCTACAATAAATACATATAGACACCTGATCAGTATTGGTCGATACTGCTTCCAGTGATCAATGATTGGCCCCAAAAATCCTGATCGGAGCGCCCTTAATTAAGATCTGTAATACATACAAATCTATGTATCAACACATTCAGAGAGGCACTTGCAAATGCTGCATAGCCATACACCTGAACGAACTCACCTACGTACGTCTATGAATGCACTTCCATTCAAAAGATTTTCTTTAACTACCCTTTCTGCACTACCTGTCTGGATTGCTACAGCTCTGTATTTCATGCATGTCAGAGATGCGGTGAGAGATAAAAAGGTGCAGAACAGATTGCTTATAATTACCGGTATGCTCATGCTGATCACAGTATGCGACCTGCAAGGAGATGGCGACTGGAAAATTGAAGTCTTGCTGCCTGAAGCTTCTCATTTAGCCCACAGTATGCATGTCCCGTCCACACCTCCAACCCACACCTCTATATAAATATATAAATACACACACACACACACACACACACACACACACACACACTCTCACACACAGATTAACTTTCCTCCTCTGCTGCACAAGATCCTTCATCATTACAGAACCATCTTTTCTGACCTTTTCAAGCATGATATTCATGAAGGCATGGATAATTTTTTCTATAGCCTACATTAAGTCATCACTGTTACATTAAGAATAATGTAGTTTTCCAAAAAGGGATTCTACATTGTGTACTTGTCAGCTCAATAGCTAATTGGGCTCTCCTTCATTTCAAAGTTATTTTGAAAATTACATGAAAACAACATTACAGTGGAAAATATGACTAATATGTTATGTGCTTTACAGTTAATTACTTAATTATTATGGTTTATTAAGCTTTACAGTGACACCTTGATTTGGATGATTTTAATGTAGGCACAAATGTAGATGATTAAATGTCCAGTATGTAACATTTAGGAAGTGTTGGGCAAGCTACTTGGAAAGTATAGTGAGCGCAGCTACCAGTTCCTCTATATTAAATTAAGCTTCACTACCCTCCCCCAGAGAAATGTAGCAAGCTAAGCTACAGAAACATGGCAAAAGTAGCTTAGCTACATAGTAGCTTTTTTTTTTTGTTTAGTTTTTTACATTGAGCCAACTTCATTCCCAGTCATTGCTACCTCAGTGATCAATAACACTTTCTGCCAACAGAAAGTGAACAAACCTGTAGCTAGCTAATGGTTAGCTGTGGACAAGTTGCTGGCTGGTGAATATGTAAACTCAAGCCTGCATGTCTGTATTCCGCTGCATACAGAATTGCTTCTGTCAGCTACAGTCTATGGTCCGTGTAGACACATACTGATCTTTAGCAGTATTATTTCAGACCGCAGCAGAAAGCGCTGCTACGTTCTGGCTTCAGAAATGCTCAACTTTACTCGAAATTCTCGGGTAAATGTAACGTTAGCTTGTGTGGACGCTACCGCACTACTTGATCACTTAAAGAGCTAAGCTACTGAAAACATATTTGATTCAGAAAACAACGACGTTACCACCACGTAGTTAAACTAGTAACTGCTCAAAACTGCATTTATGAGGAGCTATTGGAGGGCTATTCTACACGCTTGGAAGGGGAGGGTGAGACGAGCGGTATTCAAATGTTTGCAAACTGCAATTTCACTGCTAGATTTCACTAAATCCTACACACTGGGCCTTTAAACCCAATTATTTGTTGTGTTTTGTGGCAGTAGACTGTATTGTCTTATTTACAGAACTTAATTACAGAAGTCAAAAGTTATTTGGCAGTAGAAAAACAAATCCTTTCATTATAATGTCCCTCACATCAATGATGCCTGCCACACATTGTTGATTAGCGTTTTAATGAAAACATCACTCAACACTAAAGTGTACAACATATTTTAGATTTTAAAGCAGTTTAATCTCAAATGTAGGGGCCCAGCTGGCCCTTAAAAGAAGGTCAAATCGGAAAATATTTAAACTGAGCTCATTAATATAAAGGCTTCAGTTCGTAATATGTAAGTTGCAAATTACTCATGTTTCTCCATTAGTAGTTACATTGTGATACATTAGTAAAATACATCAACACTTTGTCAAAAGCTTCACATATTTCCCTGTGACAAATGCCTGTGGAAATTTCAAAGCTGCTGACTGATTTTTAGGTTAGTCTAAGCCATGTGCAGGACTTGAAAGGAAGTAGAGAGGAGAGAAAAAGAATATTATAAAAAATTCAGGCAAATTATCATACCAAGACACAACATCCTTATCTGAGTACACAGTTGGCAGGAGTTGTAGGAGCAGTGACTGAGTAAAAGGTGTTTTTTTTTTTAAATTCATAAGTTGAACAAAAAAGAAGACGGTGGATGAGAAGAGTTGACAGATACAGTTCCAGGCCTAATCTTTTCCTAAACCACTAATTTCACCAATGAACTGTCACAACTCTACTCGCAGCTCACTGGGCTTCACACCTTCTTGACCTCCTTGTACCCCCTTTCTATTATCAGTCAAATGTTCAGCACATAATTGTCCTAAAACTCAGTGACAGGACTTCCAGCCTTATTTATATGTAGACTGATTTAAGTAATGGACAACTGAATGTGTGAGGCACTTTATGGAGATGCCTGAAAAAGTACACTGTTCACAGACTATCTTTCATTTGAAGTGGTAATGGTGAAAGAATCGCAAAGTTGTCTCTTTGGTTTTCATTTACATTTCATTTTGACAATTTTGTTTTCCACGGTGTACTGAGAATTACAGCCACAGCATTTGGCATGGATATAGAATTTTACATGATTTTCACACTGTTCATTTGTTAGAGTCAAGTCCTGAGTTTGATTGTCTGTGGTCTGCTTTTTGATATGTTTGCATAATGCGTTCCTCATCAAAGTGTGGGTCTTCACCACAATTGCCAGGAAACAATTTTGGTGCCCATTCTGATGTATCCAGGGAAAATAGAAAGTAATATACAGCTGACCGGAGCCATATGAGAATGACTCAAGGGAGCTCAACTACTCACAAAGGTCAGCTAGTTAAATTATGCTTCGCTCATACATCAGCGAGGCATTTTATCTTTTCAGTTTGTCTTGCCAACAATGCATAAATGAGAGTAATTATGTTTTCGCACCAACAGCGTGATCGAGAAATCAAGTGATCCAGATCAGGCCAGGCCCTTTGCTGCATGTCATGCCCCCTCTCTCTCTGTCTCCCATTTCAAATCTTCAGCTATCTCTATCAAAAAGGGCATTAGCATTAGGTTTACCATCTGAAACACCTGTGGTGATTAAGCGGGGCCTGGACGAGGCATGCACGAGACAATGGCAGATTTGAGGCTGAAGGGTGTCTGTTTGACAGAGAAAGATACTCGTAAACAAATGGTGTCCAGTGACATTTTATCTGGTCTTTTGTAGGCTTAGAGTAGCTGCTAGGTCTAGTTTCACTAGACTTAGCAGGTTTCCTAAGATCTTCTCTTCTCCCTATTACCATCTTAATTAGCCTAATGAGTTGAGCTGGGAGAAAAAGGTGTTGAAAGCTGATGAGTTTGTTACAGGCAATTATTGTACTGTCCTTCCTGTACTGGCCTTATCTGCTGAAGGGCGGAGATTGGGATCAGTGGACTAGCAGCCTTGTCGAACCTGGTGTGTGCTGTGGAGTCTGGTATCGATTAGAAGAGCACAGGAAGAAGAGAAGGAGGATGCTGCAGACGGAGATTAGTGAACTCTGATGTTCTGTGCTTGCAGGACGCTTTCAGCCACTGCTGTTGTGGTTGCTCTACCAGGTGACTGCTTCTATACAGGCAGTGGACTGGATACACATCACTGTTAGTCTGTCTGGCAGTGGAACAACCCATTCATCCTCCACTTCCATCACCTGTTTGGGCTCTGCTGTTTTTGACTGAATGTCTTTTCTTTTTAAATGTGTGCATTATGTAGCCTTAGTCTGGTTGTAGTCATGCTGTTTTATTGTTTCAAATTACCATGGTTACATCAAAGGCAAAAGCTCTACTGCTTTAATGTCAATGCATGTACATCACCAAAGCTTGTTGTTCTGGTATTTTAGTGTCTTAATTGATGTGCGACAGTTGATTTAATGCCATTCCTTGGCACATGCATCGGTCTTACATTTACTGTTTTTTTCTCACACCCACCACTTACCCCCCAGGCTTGAACCCAACCCAACCCCACACCAACATCATGTTGGCAATTTTTCTAATAGATATGCAATTTATAAATAGACATTTCCATTCACTACTGACAGGAATTGCAGCTCTGAAGGGAGCTGGATCTTAAGGCTCTGTTTCCTTCCGTGAGCTGTTCAAAAAAACGGCTTAACGTTAGGGCTGGGCGCTATGGCTCATGAATGACATCTGGATTTCTTGGGCTATGCCGCGATATAAGATAAATATCTCGATATACACATTTTCTAAAATAACAGCGTAAATTCTCAAGTACAGATTACTAGTACAAACATATGATGATCTTTTAGAATAGGATGCATTGCTGTAGTTTTAATTACCCAACAATATTTAAAGTAGTTGAATTAGCATAACCCTAAACATCTACAGCAGTAACTGTCTAAGTCATGGCTAAATACTACTTTTTTTCTGGCCTCCAACTCCAATTATATGCAGTGAAGTGTACTGGTATCAGATTGGTACTCGGTATTGGCAGATACCCGAGTTGAGTTATTGGAATCGCAAGCGCCTCGGTCCTAACCGCATCACTGTCATGCCAATAATGACGTTAAAGCACACCCTCTCGTGTAATATTGCTTAAATGTTTGTCTCAATATTGACAAGTCAGTTAACTTATGAGCCACACAGACAGCCAGGAGAGGAAGGAGGAAGACAGGGAAGCAGTTGTTCAGTGACAGTAATGTTTTATGAGACTACAGTTAATAGATAGGGTTACACATTAGCAAATATCCACGAAGCATATGAGGCAAAGTATATCATCTAAACAAAAGACTTGGCATCTGTGCAAGCAGCAAAAGAAACAAGCGGCCAGATTAAATGTCTGGTTTAATAAACACAACGGCAACACAATCAAGGTAAAGCAATTAATACACGCATAAGATAATAAATTCCTAAAAATGACAAAACGGGTCATAATATCAATTCATAATCACAATTCACATTTTAAGGTTAGAAAATAGTTACTTATTATGTGGCAAACAAATTTAACCTAGAGCATGTCAGACATGAAGGTTTATTTTATAGTCCTCAGTTGTGTCCTGCATCCAGTCAAAGTAACGTGCATATTTTGTTTTATTAAAGACATTCATTTTGTAAACAATATTACACTGTGTAAATGTTCCAGCCCTTGTCAGCACTTGCCTACAAATATATCGAGATCACCTTTGTGTTTTTCTCAGTACACTCTGAGCTGCTTTTATAAACAGTCAACCAAATATGTCCCAGGCTGCGTTCCGTTCTGCAGCGTACATAAACGGTACTCCTTACTGCCCGTTCAGGGAATTTCAGAAGGGAACTTCCTTCGACAAAATTCTTATATTTGGAACACCCTGCAATGTCACCAACGCAGACATCACTTCCTCGGTGCGTTACCTCTGGTAACGTAAACACCTCTGGTGCTACTGTGTACCTTTTACACTACTGAAATAAAAACTAATTCCATTACAAAAATGCATCCTGTTGAAATGTATGTAACTTGTAAATAAATGTGATTTGATTAATTTACAAGATGTATGGTATTCCTAAAGAGACTAACATGCAAATTATTTACAGATTATTATGTAACATTATGTGTCGATTATTTACAGATTATTATTAGTACATAATATGTATATTATGTCGTCCCTGATAATTATTACTATACACTTCTCAGGTGCCAGCTGCGGCATGCATAATGAGTGAAAACTCAACTGTTGGTTAGTTTACTTATGTTTCTAACTACAGCAGCTAACATTAGCACTAAACGTTTGTTGCAATATTGAAGTTTCACAGCTATCCTAGCCACCAACATAAGTTTAGCTTGCTAGTAGTTATAAGGTCAACAACAGGTTGCTTCCTTAGAGATATTGCAGTATTTGATTTATAGATTATTTGAGCATTGTTGTTTTTAGATAACTCAACCACTTAAATAGTCACATCAATAATCCTAACGTTAGTTACAATGACTTGTGCTTGCAGTCATCTCCGTTGTCAGATCCATTGTTTGTTTTTATCGCTCCTGCGAGGCGCAATGGCTGATGGGTAATCTTGCTTGTTAAATTCCGGTGAACTGATAAGCCGTTATTCACTTCTTCCCTACACAGTTCCCAGTTCCCTTTTGAACTAAGCATTTTTTGCTCCCTACGGTTTGGAATCTTACTTAACATGGCTGAATACCCTGTGCAGTCCAGGGAACTACTAGGCGATCAGAACGCAGTGTTTTCATGTCTCCTAGCAACATTAGAACGTTCCAACAAATCCATAGCAACAAGTGTCAACGGGGATCTTATGACTATACAATTTTTTATTTGGCTCTTTGATCCAATGAAATTCTCATTAGAATATAATCAAATGAACTGTTTTTATATTAGTGGATATCAGATAAATTGTCATCGGTTGCCTGAAGACTCTGAATACGCTGCTACGGATGCTTCTGAAGGGGTTAGGCCTCTGTTTTTTATTGCTTGCAGTACAGAAGTTTATTAGCAATGCCATAATGAATCACATTTGAGTGTGATTGCCTGTGGGCCTTTTGGGAAAAGTAGTGTGTTAAGGGGGCATCTGGTCAAATTGTGCTAAAATAGAAAGCACACTTAATGAAGCCAGAGTGCATTATGGGTCAGGTGCATTGGACAATTGCTCACCAGAGACACAAGACCCTTCACCCATAGACATTTAGGATTGAACTTTGAGTCTCACGTATGCACGCAAAAACACAAACCTTTTCTGCACGCATTTACAGCATTACAGGTTCCGTACATATGATAAATACATTGAACATCTTGACAAAATAATTCAAAGGGGTGATGATGAGGTTGTTTGTATGAGGTATGGCTCTTTATCAAGATGGCACTTCATTTGGCACAGGTATTGAGGCAAGGGTAAACCCAGCATCTTTCTCTGCCTCCTTTTGCTGACATCTCATTAGAGGCATGTCAAGTCCCTCCGCACAATGTTGCGACGATTATACTGTAGGGATGGTATGGTTTACCGTGATTGATAGAAAATGGAGAGAAGCGCCAGCCTGCCTTCTGCTCTCATCATGAGCAGTGATATGACCATGGGGTTAATTGTTCCAGTGGAAGACAGACCAAAAGCTTTATAAAGCTTGGAAAATAGAAGTTGTCAAACATAGGTCTCTATCAGTAAAGCCTTTTCAACTTTAACAATGGGCCCAATTTTGTTACAATGACAGATGAATACCTGTGCAACGAGAGGACCCATTAACACACTTTGCAAAATTAAAATCCTACTGCATATTTAAAATCCATGATAGGTCATTTAAAACCTTGTGCCATGTGCTACCTCGAATGCCATATGCTTCTTTTTTCGCCCCCATGTACGAGTATGCCCCCCTCATCTTAAAACAGCTGAATTTTGACACACCTCCATGAGATCAGTGCTACTTTCAAAAACCCCCAGTGGTTCTGGCCAATAACATACTGGTCCAAATGGCACCCTTCTCACAGCCAGACCTTCTATTCAAGATATCCTGAAAATACCCAGCAGCAAGATCTCTCCATTGACCAGTGGAGAGCCAACAAATCTACCACCCCCCTGCAGTGAACTGCCTAAAACAATTCAAATCACCCTTTTTTTTATTGTGAGCTGTTCATCTGACCATTACCTGATAAGCATCAGTTGGCACAATGACCCATCTAATGACAAATCAAGTGCCCTGTTCAGCTGGCACCAGTATTGTAGGATGTGAGCCCTCACCATCCTCTCACACACGGAGATGAGAAAGACTCATATTGACTTGTATTCTTAAAAGGGTTTGATTTGAGTTTTTTGGGATTTATGTACACATACAGACAACCTTCCTCTAATAAATTAAAATTGTGATTAAAGTCCGACCCTTGAGATTTCTCTAATGATGTCCTTGTGAAATAATATTATCCTAGCAAAGCACAACATTATGTACTTTGAACTACACTGTCTAACTCCCTTAAGGGCCGATTACACAGAGACGCAACACTACAGGCGCGGCCACTTCAAAAACGGCAAAACAGCTGGAGCGCTGGAGGAGCGGGGCTGCAAGCGCCCCTGCTCCATAGCTCTCTTACAGTCCAACAGGTAACTAGCTAGCTAGCTAGCTATTTAGCCTATTTATTGGCATAGTAAACGGCATTATACTCACCAGAGAGATTCACCTGCAAGCAACAGGACGAAAGTAGTAAAGCTCCCCTCTTGCTTGATTTGGTTGGCTGCCTAGGCCAAGTTTAACATTGATGAGTGGTGCACGCGCCTTGTGAGTGAAAAGTTGAGTGTATTTTAAGTTTTATGCACGTCAAAAACCACTAGAAAAACGTGGTGCAAGAGTGGAGCACATGTCAGGCGTGAGAAAACAAGGGTTTTGCTCTCTTACACTTTACTCTTATGAATTTAAAGTGACGTTAGAGGAATGTTGAGTTTTGTATACTAATTAGTTCATGACAACCAAGTGGCTTTATAGCCATGATGTCGTTCACTAATAAAATGTTTTTAAAACAAAAACAGTGTTGCATGCATTCATGCTCTCTAAATTGACCTTCTTATTTCAGTATCTTATAAATCAACAAACAACAACCTAGGCTTGCAACTCTGACACTTTGGATATGCTGTTGTTTCTCCTGAAGATCTAGCATATTTAGTTTTTATCGTATAATAGATAGTAATTTCATAATACTGATATTTGGGAATTTTAAAAATCATATAAAGATGTCTCTGCTGGTATTAATGTTGTTTTAAAAAAAAAACTTTTACAGTTGAAAAATAAACTTCAACTGCATATCTGCCAATGCAATACATTGGCAATAAGCTGATGTTGGACAATATCTGGGCCAGGCCGATTTATCAAGGCTCTACTATATACTGTATACTTATACTGCCTGTGGTTCGGTTTTGACAAGGGTGTTATGATGCTACCTCTTTCGTGCTGCTGTACTGTAATACCCCAGACAGCACTGCAGATGTAGCTGGCTTAGCTACATTTATCTGTTGATGAATGTTCTGGTTCTAAAAGCTCAGGCTTTAAGTCTTAGTGTTTATGTTTCATAGCTTTCTTCCCACCGGTGTTTCTTAAAGCTGCTCTTTACTCTTTTACACTTCTGGAGGCTCCCAGCCAAACACAACAGAATGCCTTTAATTAGCTAGAGTCTCTGCATACAAAGATTAATTGTGAATAATGCAGTTGCAGAACCCAAGGGTGAGTGAACACAGCAGTTGGCTCATGCCTTGGTTTCCTCGTGGGGCATTTCAGACCACTTTTTTCTGAATAGAAGGTTAAGTGTTATAAGGACACTGTATAGAGGTGAGAGAAGGCCGCCCGATCATATTGTCCCAATGATTCATCTTCCCTTCCCCTGATGTTTTGTGAATTGGGTTTGGGTGTGCTGTAGCTTTGTTGTAAATGGGTGGACAAGGTGACCCGTGCTGTAGATCAAACTGCTGAACAACTGCTTGGGGACAGGGTCCTGCCCGCCTGACTGGACATCATTTTTCTCCATTTAGCCCCATCTCACACCTGTAATAGGGTGGTCGTCCACATGAATGCTCACGGCTCTGCTGGGATAGTGCCATGTTTTCACTCACATTGCTCTGTCATTAACAACAGGAGTCAACAGATTTACACCACTTCTCTGCTGGCTTGAAAGAACATTAGCTCTCAGTTACGTGTTCACGTTTATTTTGGCGAATTGTTGCTTTTTCTAGCTTGATGTTTAAACGCATCTAGTTAAAAGTCATTGTTTATTATGTCTTAAATACATGTTCAGTATTGATTGCAGTGCTTCAGCTGCCATTTTAGAGCGATGGTCTCCTTGGTATTTCGGTCTCTCAGACACATTGATATTTCTTTGCTGTATTGCTGCTTGACCCTCTTCCTCTGAAGAAACACACACAGACAAGATAATGGAAACAGCTGTGTGTGCTGACGAGTGAAGTGTGTTGATAGGTTTGAGTTATGTTTACAGTGACTTGAAACATTCATGAGTCTATCATCTTTTCTTATAATGTACAACGAAAGGCACAAAAAGTAAACAGAAAAACTAACAAAGCAAAGTGGAGGACAATAAAGATAAATGTGAAGCTGAAAACATGTTCATTTAAAATGTTAACAACCGACATGTGTACAGTAACATACCGAAAGTGTGATACTCCATTGAAAAAGATTTAAGGAACAGTGTGGGCTTGGTTGCTCTGCTACTCTTATTTAATGCTCCCTTCTCCTTCTGACTTGGAGAAGTTGTGACTAATTGCTTTGTTCAAATTGAAACTTAGGTGAAACTCATAATAGACAACAAAATATTTATGTTAGCCCAAACTGTAGTTTCTGCTAAAGCAGCCAGCCACTACAGGAATCGCTCCATGGTTTGAAGTTTAAGTTTATTTGAACACAACCAAATCACCATTTTACTCAAAAAATACTTGCTGCTCTGTCTGTTTTATTGAAAAATAGCAATGTATGTTCTTGTAAAGGTTAAACTGGAAATGTAAGTTTGCTTTATATAACCTTTTCAGAGAAGTACTGATGGATTTATTATTTTACCAGTATCCAGCCTACACTATAAATAAGTCCAGTCCCCATACATTACATGCAGCATCACTTCTGTGTTACAGAATAATTTGTCCTAACTTGTTTTGGGGGGGGTGCGCTGAACTGGAATAATTCATTCAATATTAATTTGTAACACAGAACTTTATTGGAGTAAATAAAAAACAGGGATTCACGCGTAAGCAAACGTCGCACTAAAACACACATCACTAGATAGACCTATATGCAATTCACACTATATACAACTCCCATAGCTGTAGTACACATTTCGCACCCTATACTACTTGTTGTTAGAGCCTACATGCGACCAACCTTTCGTGAACTTTCGCCAGCCGTCTCTGCACCAAATAGGCTAGGCCACGCTTCCAGGGTGATTGCCTTCTCATGACACGCGAGACAGACGCGTTGTGCACGGAGGGGAGGGGCTGTGTGTGTGGGTGTGTGTGTGTGTGTGTGTGTGTGTGTGTGTGTCTGTGTGTCTGTGTGTCTGTGTGTCTGTGTTTGTGTTTGTGTGTATGTGGGACGCGTGAGTGACAGACGGAGGGAGAGCAGGGAAAGGAAAATGCAGCTGAACGAATACGCTGCGTGATTTAAATAGCGTTAAAACATTTTTTTTTAAATACACCAAACGCAATGTGTGGTGCTGGTGTTGAATCTGTGGCACACCGCCACAAATTAGTCTATGCAAGGAAAACACTGAGTGAATTAGCTGAGTTTGACAGGATCTTTTTCGCAGCAGCCCACAGTAAGCTAGAAATCCATATATATATATATATATATATATATATATATATATATATATATTATATTCATACACACACACCCAGAGTTAATCAGTACTATGAGTTGTGAATCATACCAGCTAATATGTGGGTGATTTACACGTGATTCACCTGCAGGTCCTGCTGGTAGAGGGAGGAGGGGCTGGTTTGTCTTAGCCAGCAGTAAGTTTACAAGAATTTGAAAGAATTGTAAGATTCGTGGCAAACTAACATAAACAGTTAGGCTACATACAGACGGCTTTTGTTTTAGCTTGTTCGTAACAACAGTTCTCTATTAGCATAACAAGCACACTGTGGTTGTAACAACAACAACAACTGTGGACAAAGCAGGTGGAAATATAGCTTTTCTACTTTTTCCTCGAGTTGTCGTTAACTTGAGTAAAACGTTGCCTTGACTTCACCTGGTGTCTCCGCCGTGACCCCTCTGCCCTGTTGTCTGCAGTGCGTGTGTGTGTGTGTGTGTGTGTGTGTGTGTGTGTGTGTGGGAGAGTGAGCATGACTGATGCTGACTGGGAGTGAGAGATGCTCTCCTGAAGCAACGTCGCAAAACCCAACATTAGAGCTCTTTCATGTTAATATAAGACGTGTAAAAATATTGTTGGTTCATTATGAAACTGTGGCGACAAATTAGACTGTGTGGCGGCCCGCCCCAGTCTAGGTAATTAATGGGAAACACTGCTTCCATAAGATGTATTTCAGACTAGTGGAAAGAAAACACACAAAATACACATTTAGGGGTATATTTTACTACACTTTCTCTACTTGGGTCTGTAGATTTCTCAGAAATTCACCAAAAGTTAGCATTAGATAATGCCTCGTTTGCATATTTAAACAGAAGATTTCATAAACCTTGAAGTACAAATTGTCTTAATCTAAGTAATCAACTGTTGAAGTTTCATGGTGATGTTTATAAGTTAAACCTTTCATGGAATTTTACAATACATATATTTTAAGGCTGTTTTCTCAGTGCGTATTTTCTCCACTTCAGTAGCACCTACATACACCAAACTTTCCAATCTTATTCCTTTCTGTATTGTGAATGTTTTTACAGAGGGGTTTGTTCATATTTCACTCATAGCTTAATTTATATGACATTTTATTCCTTAAAACATGGTGAAAATAATTTTTTTTTATTGCTGTTGGCAGTATGTTCGGATTTATGAAGTGATAAAAGAGTTATCCAAAATTGCCTCTGTAAAAAGCTTAGACTAGTATGTCAACAAAATTAAACAAGAATTTCGAACGTGGCTTTATCCAATGTTCAGATAGCTGTTCTGGACATGTATGCATTGTTAATTAGATAATGTCTAATGTGCACATTTGAATATACAATTTCAGAAAACCTCAGGTGGCTTCCTTAATGGTACGTCACAAAGGCCGTCCTTGTTGAGAGAGCTCATTCGGAGACTTGTGTCGACCAGATGTGATTGTGAGTTTTAGTCTTAAGAGACGTAAACGTGTGGAGATAAACAGTAGCACATACAGTACGGTATGTCTGACAGATGCAAATGTTTCTTTCACCCAACTTGAAGAAGACATAAGATGTTTTGCCACCCTATAACACTCTCAAAAATATACTCTAAGACCCTTTACTGGGTTTTGCTTTTTGCTTTGTGACCCTGATGTGAAAACCAATCTTTTCCCCTTTTTTCTACACAATAGTACAAGCAAAACCAGCACATATTCTTTCTCCTTGTGTGTGTGTGTGTGTGTATCAGACACATAGAGCCCTCTTGTTAGGTCTTTATGCTCGGCAGTCCAGGGCGTGTGCCTGGCCATGTGATGGTATTGATTAGATTGACAATGGAGCAATGTAGTTCCACTGAGACGCATTGTGCATGCTATCCTGACAAAAGGTAGAGGAATGGTTTACGTGTGCAGTGTTTGTGCGTGTGGGTTGGTGGAGGTAAGTTGGGGCGGTTGCATGTTAGTGTACACACTCATTTGCACACTATCTGCGACCTAAAAGGACATAGATGACAACAAAGACAACATAAATGCAGAGAAAAATGCCACAGTGCCACTGTCTTCCACTTGAGTTACGTCTCTGAGTGATTGTGATAGGTGCTCTATCAAAGGATCAAAGAGAGCTGGAGTTGCTATGCCATTCAAGTCAAGCAGAGTGACTTTGGTACATAGTTGGTGTGATGTGTTAGCTGATGATAATTGAAATTGCTCCAAGCTAGTGCCGGTTGTCTTTTTTCATCTATTATCCCTTCTGTGCCCCCCTGCAGTTAGTCCCCTCCCTCTGTGACTCCCTCCAACCCAACCTCCTCACCCTTCTACCCCCCCCTTCTCGCCGACTGAGTTGATCTTCATTCACCACTTCCTTCCTTTCCCCTATCGTTTCCCCATTTTTTTTGGGCTTCTGTCTCGGAGCAGAATGTCAATTTTGCTCGGAAACTGTGTTTAGGATTCACACAGTGTGCCTGGCATAAGCCTGTAAGAGTAATTAGATGTTCTCTCACTGTTGTTCTTCCCTTAAAATGGAGGCTATCGTTTTTGTCTCTTCTCCTCCCCTATCATTTGACATTCTGACGTCTGCATGGGCACAAAGAGAAACAAAAGGAGAAAGAGAGGCAGAGAGAGAGAGGATTACAGAGAGAAACACAGAGGGCAAGCGAGGGAAGGGGACCTCTGAAGGGAGCAGAACACAAAACTTGGCTAAAGCCAAAGAAAATGGACTTAGACAACAGGCCTACTGGTGTGTATAAGGAAAGCTAAAGACATAGATACGTAGGAGCCGAGCATGTCATATGTTTGTGTGTCTGTGTGTACACATGAACTGGCTGTTGCTCTTTTCGACCAATGTCTGAGCCTTTCTCACACACACACACACACACACACAGTACATACATATGCATGTACATGTAAAAATGACAAAGGCTTTATTCAATGATCAAATATAGCCTGATGTGTGTGTCATGTCCTTGTCAGTGTCTTTTCTTGTCAACAAGAGTTTACGCCAACTTCATGCTTTTCTAAACTAGAAGGATTCTAATCCTTAAGTGTTGCTGGATCACGTTTGGCAAACAGACAACCAAAGCACAGCTTATGGCTCAAGGGGCTCAGAGTAAATTTGAAATCTGTCTGCCTTTTTTGGCTTTGATAATATAAGCTTTGACAGAACAACTGCATCTAAGCAAGCATAAGTGATCGAAACAGCTTGTTTTTACTGCACCAAGAATGCTCAATTAACAGTTAATAACCTTTAATGTTTAAAGGTGTATGCTAAATATAGTGCTTGTCTCATATCTTCACCGCTGCACAGAAAAAGATAGTAAAAACTATGCAGAGTTCTCATTTTCAATCAGTTTTAAATACATTTTTAGTGCACAATTTCCAAATGTAGATACACAAAAACCTCTTACCTCAGCTGCACCCGGTGACTGTCGCTCAGCACTTCCTGTGGCAAAATCACAACAACAGCCATAATTAACTGTCTTTCCTGGGAGGCTTTAATTGAGAAGCAGCAACAGGAAGTGTTGAGTTTCCATTAACTGCATACTAACATCGAAAAATGTTTCTTTCTTCTTCTCAGTGGCATTCTTGAGCAGCATTTTGTCCCTGTAATGAGTCGGATCAACCTCTTTTTATTTAACATACTGCACTAATGTAAACCCTGAAGAAAGAGAACAGAAGAAAAGGTACTCATTGGCATTAATTATCATCAAATCTCTTCTTATCGTCTTTGACTTCAAAGATGACATGTTTGTATGGGCGGTGTATTTGTGCCTACAACTACTACTGTCAAAATCGGTGCTCTGTAAAGTTTTTTTTTTCTTTTACAAGCCGATTACTACAATGCCAGGCAAAGTTCACCACAGTGGGTTTGGTAAAGTTCAACAGACTCAGCACCCAGATTAAAAGCTACAAGGAGCTGCCTTTTATGAATGACTGTGTGGCCTCTGAAGGGATTCACCTGCTGGCCTGGAACTGTCAGTCTGTGTATGGTTTATGTGTCTGTCTACCTGGCTGGCTCTATGCCATAGACTAAATGTTCATTGAATTTTGGGCTGTCCTTCCATTGTTGGGCATGAGTCTCAATTACAGCTAGAATGTATGTTTTGTAGAGATTGCAAAGAGAAAGAGATGCCAGGTGGGATTGAAGTTCCTGTGTTTTGCAGGTCTGACAGTTCTAGATGGATAAAACAGTATACTGGACCTATAGGTTAGCATAGCCTTACAGTCACCACTAGCAATCTAGTGACTGCGGACAGAAGCGCTCACAATGTTATCCAAAAACACAAGAACAACATCTTTCAACAACAAAAAAAAAGAACTTTTCTGGGCTGTATGTAGATTGACTGTTTGAATTCTTGGAACAAACAGTCACAATCTGAAGTCTGAAATCCAAAACACGCTGCCACCACAGCACAGCTTGCATCATTTGACGTCCCTAGAACACATTGGAGCAGGAGCGCACAGCACATAAAGCCATATATTTAGCATATTAAATAAATATGGAGCACAGCCCTGTATTCAGGAGTTGTTTGTGTATTATTTCATGTGATTTCTTACCAGAAGAGACAATCTTTCCAGCTACTGTTCACCAGGAAATGTCTTTTTCAATATCATCTTTTGAATACCAGGACTTTGGGTCATAGAGGCCTGGATATTTTTATACCTCAAAAAAGTTTCTCCTCTTTCATCGTAATAGCTACAAGACCACAGAAGAAGACTTGCTGTCTCCTGAAAACAACGCTGCTTTTCTGAACTACCTGATCAGTACTGGAAGAGAGGACAGTGGTGTATTCTGTCGTCAGGTGGCTTGTCCACCAGTGCTGCTGCACCTCTGCACAGCTGGTATGTGGGTTTACACAGCATTTACAAGGGTGGCTGTATTTTCGCCCGTTATACAGTGCAGGTTTAGTTTGGACTTGCTCTATGCCAGGCCAACAATTCACTGATTTAAAATTCACTCTGTGTAGTCGGTCAGTTGGTTGACAAAGGAGAAAAGTCAGCCACTGATGGTAATAGCCAGTACCCCTGCTAATAGGATTTTATTTCATGAAACACCTAGGAAATTTCAAAATTGACAACAATTTGAAAGATTACAGGATGTCTGCACCATGATGTGTACAGAATTGTGGCAACACTCATTTTTAATAATACTGCTTGCTTTCAGCCAAACGTGGGTACGGAGCTATCACTGTATATCAGTTAAAGTTCATAAAGTCCATAAAACAAACATTAACACAAAAGTGTCGTAAGTGTGTGTAGGATGTTGAACACAGAAACACATTGCTATAGTGGGTTGTAAACCATGAATATAGTTATTGTGAAGTTAATGAAATAGCAGTCATAGAACATACAGGTTTTCTATATAGTTAAAGTTTATTTGTAGCATATAATCACACAGGGTACAATCATAGTGAAATGTATGTCCACATGCTCCCACATTTGTGTGATAAATTATGTAAAATAGAATAAGAATAAAGAATATAAATAAGTAATAAATAAGGAAACTATGGTAAGTAGCTTTGCATAATAAGTAAGTAAAGAATATTCTTGAATAATTTACCGACGCCTGGTGTAAATGTCCTTTAGGCAGGGTAGAGCACCGCCTGTGATACCTTCAGTCAAGCGACCCTTCGGGTGCTGTTCCTGTACCATGCAGTGATTTTCAGGAGTGCAGGAGTAGAAATTCCTCAGTATTTGTTGGGCTAGCCCAAATTGTGCCCTGAAAGTGTCTGAGGTGAAACAGTCTCTGCCTTGCTTTTCTCATTGCAGAGTCAGTGTGCTGTCCGCCCTCTCCACCGAGGACCCGTTCATGTTAATGTAATGTTAATGAACTCCGTAGTATAGGAGTGAAGTTTAACCTGAATTGATTTGTATAATGCCGTGTGTTGCTGTCTCTCATGACTCATTTTTAGTGCTTTTTAAGGTGACTAGGCTGACATTTCGATTAGTGCTACACTAAAAGCATCATTATGAAGTATTTATTGGAAATAACACACTGCTTTCTACATAGATGTTCTACATAGGTTGACAAGTTGTCACTTCACTAAGAATTACTCATATGTGAGGGGATAATGGTGAGGTTGACATAGCAATGTCTTGGTGGGATGCTGTGTTCTTGAGAATAGAAAATGATGAAATCCTCGACTGACTAAATAGATACTGGACCACTCCTGCCCTGCAGTCCTGTAAGAGACTAATATGGATGTGATAATAATGGGTGTAATGTAGCATCCCAGCACACATGGACACAAACAGAAATTTCGACTGGAATATCACCTAATTAATTAAACCTTTTGTCTCCAGTCAAATCTAGGTGGTATGTTAAGGCCAAATAAAGTAGTATTAGTTAGAAAGCAGTTTCTTTCATATTACAGACTAAAATCATTTCCCCTCACCATTGCTATGTTAATCTTCTGTTAACTAACACTAGACCAATTATTATTATATCAGCTGATATTAGCTTGCTGCAGATATATCAGTATCGTGTATATGTCTGCTGGTAAATAACAAGAAATGACCTCAAACTAGGTTTGAGATAATATAAAAGAAATTACTATCGGCCTATAAATAGTTATCTGATTTTTTTAAAACTAAAAAATATTGATATGTCAGCCTCGAAAATCCAGTATCACTCGGACTGTAATGTTAACGGCTAATGTAAAGCAGCTCTCATGTGATACTATCAGACCAGCTATTCCTCTCCTTAGGTGAACTGAAAACCTTATTGATTCTTGATTGAATCTATTCTGTTTGCACGGAGATCAGCTAAATTAATACAAAGTAACTGTTGTAAATATGGAGTGGTTACAGGTACATCTGCAACCATTTTTACTGATGCCTGGATTGCAGTATTTCTAACATATTTGCCTGGCTAGCGTTCACAGTGTTTTCTGTCTCAAACGTGTGAGACTGAGATAAACCCATTGGACATAGTTCTAAATGTTCGTTCCAATTGCGGTTTACCAATAAATGCTTTATCACAAAAACACAACAGTGATTATAGAAATTGCGGTAAAACAATGCATTGTTAAATTACACTTGAGGAAGAAATGCATAAGTAGAAAAAAATGAAATGATTATGACACAGCAACACAGCCACAATAACACAGTAACAAAACAATGCATCAGATTCTCTCAGTTAATAAGAAGTTATTTTAAATGGTGAAAATCTTATTTAACCTAATCAAACTTCTATTGAAAGAGTTTTTAATGTATTTTTTTATACTATGGTGTTGTTTCACAGTAACAGTATGGTTTGGCATACTTTCTGCTACTTGTTATTCTTAACCCTGATTTTAAATTTCTTTGTGTCTTTTGAGTGTTTTCATTGTCTTTGTTTTAATTAAATTGTTTTACGCTGCTTTATGTAAATCAAGTATCATGGAAAGCTGGTTTTGGTAAGTGCTACAGACATAAACTTTATTGTAATTTTATCATTCACTCCGTGCAGATGCAATAAATCCTTGGCACATCAAAGGACCATTTGATTTTGAGAAAACAAACAATCCATTAGCTGTTTCAGTGGCCTGAGTGCTCTTGTTTCGATCCAGCAGAGCACTTATTCTTCCCCAGCCTTCTCTAACCTGTCTTTCGCCGTCCCCCATCTCTTTTCTCTCTGTCACTGCATCAGTCCCCCCTAACCCCCTCTACTCAGTGACTCAATTACACATAGTTCTTAAAAACGGTTATCAACATGTTTCTCTTAAAGTTAGATCATCCACAAATCCCAGATTTTCATTATGTATAAACCGCAAAATACTGTAAATGTACGGTTCTGCTAAACTTGTTCCTCAATAAAGCCTGAATTATTCCAAGGGAGGCAGAATGATCAAAAAGTGAAAGAAAAAGTGTCTGATAGAGAAAAAAGAGAGAGAGAGCTGAAATGAGCGTTATTCGGAGGTTCCCAACTGCCACTTCTAATACCCCACAGTCAGCGCTGCCAATCGACGTAGCCCAGCTAGTTGCTGCTGATGGGGCTTGATGTGAATGTGGTGGGAGTGACTTTACACTCCCACGGAGAGTCAGAGGCAGCAGCAGCAGCCACTGATTAATCCTCACACTGGAGCCACTAATGATTTATTTATTTGGAAATTACAGAGCCCTGGGAGAGCTGGGCACGATTGATAACGAAACTCAAGAGCGAGGGTGGGGAGGAAGGGGAGGAAGGGGAGGTAGGCTCTGAGATTTAACACGTCCTCCCACCTCAGTGCCTGTGTATACTTACATGTATGTGTGTGTGCCAGAGGATTTATATCCAGGGGGTACATCAAAAAGCTAATTCTAATATTGACATCAGTGAAAATTTTCCAGTAGAATATTTTTCTGATGCAAAATGTTGCATGGGTTTTTCTCTGCCGCAGGCGGGAGTTTAGTGGCAGCACATGACTCCTGCTGTGAAGATATTGATGTTTGATCACAGGGTGTCATGCTCTAAACATGGGGATAGATTTTTTTTTTTTGTGCAAGACAGGCAATTAATTAATTTTTTTGCTGTTTGGCTCACACTGAAATTGAAGTCTTTATGCTGAAGTTGGGCAACAGTGTATTAAAACAGATGCCAGCTGTCTTTGTTTGAGGCAGAATGTGGCTGTGGAGCCCGGGGTGGCAGATTCTGTTGAGACTCATTATTGCACAGACTCTTTACATCAGTGAAAGCGCAGACAAAACATACAGCTCGAATTCACACCAAATAAAATGAGTTATGATCAGCATACCGTGACACGATGCTCTCTGAGGTGATGCTTTGTTCTTTGGGTAGCCATTATAGCGTAGTATGTGTCAATATGAAAAAGGGCAAGGTTGATGATGAGCTTTCCCGCTCAGTCTGTGTTAATGGTTCCAGGCAGCGAATCACCACCAGTGAGCCCTGCTAACTTGATTCATTTTAGCTCATTAACGTTAATTGAAGTAGCTCTCTTCTTTTTAGTGAACCTTACGTAACCACGGGATCATGGAGGCTGTGGGAAGAGCATAAAGATCTCACGTTAGTCTAGAGATGATGGTTGGAATTTTCTAACTGGAAGTTATAACGATGTTTCTTGCTGAGAAGTGTAGGCAGTCTGGCAGTGTAGATTCTAATATAGGTGAGAGTCTAGCAATGAATCTTGGCATTACTCGCAGTGCTTCTGTTTTAATTTTTTATTTTCTGTGTTATGGCCTGTCTGCAGGAAGTCAAAAACGGATTCCCTTTTCTTTCTTTTTTATTGTTACTAGTTATTAAACTTTTTTTTGTCCTTATCCTGCAGGTGAAGCTATGATCTTTGACTGACATTTTGTTCTGAGATGCTCTGGTAGTTCACTGATGAATAACAGTGATTTATGAATGTCAAAGTGTTCAAGGAGCCTACTTCCAGAAGCATTTCAGCATCTCATCCACTTATTTGTCTGTAGGTAGCAGCTCCTTTTTATTTCTTTTAGCCTGTATTTGATAGGAACAGCTTAGGAGAGGCAGGACCTGTTGGACAGAGAGAGGGGACGACATGCAGCAAAGGGCCGCGGTCTGGACTCGACTCCCGGCTGCTGCGTGACGGGCTTTGCCTTGTAGGTGGGGCGCGCGCTCTACCAGGGGAGCTACCGGAACGCCCCAGCGGTTCCTTTTTGTAAATTTAATGTTGTTGTTTGTAAAGTGTCACTGTGCTTTGCTTAAGAGCCTTAATTTAGTTTTAACAGTCTAGAGAACATTTTCTCCGCATTTAGATTTGTCTAAGTGGATATTCAAAGATCAGTCAGGCTTTGTTGTGTTTCTCTCTCCGCAGTGATGGTTTCTTTTTCCAAACCCTTCGCAGTGTTTGACATTAACCATGGCCCCACAGGCCACCCAGCCCCTAAATGTGTTAGACAAAGTACATTTTTAAACATTTTTAAAGTGTAAAAACAATACAGAAAAATGCAACTTAACGCAACCTTCGTTAACTGTGACACTTAACAAAGACATTTAACAGAATGAAAATATTCAAATGATTGTGGCATTGAAAGAAAAAAGAAGATAAAACAATGAAACATAGTTTTTTTCATTTATTCTTTAATTATTTGCAAATCACCCCTCAAATGGTGTGTTTATTGTTATTTTCAAGTTAACACAACCAGCGACTATTTGCCCTTAATCTGGTTTACTACACTGGTATTAACCCAAACTAAACAGTTTTTGCTGTGATTTAATTGCAATTGACGGATCAAAAGGATGCCAAAATAACTATGCTGATTTGTAAAAAGTCTGAATTCATGCATTGTCAGGTCTGTCCGCAAGACGACAAGCGAACAGCTTGTTTTGTGAATGAGTATGGATCGATCAGGGCGATGCTATGCTAACTTGTTTTCATGGTATAGTCACTGGAAGAAACAAAGAGACACATTTTCAGAATTTACCAGGTCGTCCCAACTTCCTTGCTTACTTTTCTCCAAAAAAATCTCCTTTTTTGTCCAGACTCTGTAAATATGAAGTAGTAGCTATCAGAGAGCACAGCTTGCCTCACCCAGTGTTTTTTTGTTTTTTTTGGCTTCTGTTGTTGAGATGCCTTTCTAAACTACCAAAACTAAGAAAAATCCCACCGTGTAAATACAAAATTCCAGTACTTTGTTGTAGCTAGTACCAGCTTGGATGGCCAGCACAAGGTGAGAACACTGTTCAAGGTTTTGTGGTATAAATCCTGCGCAGTGTTATGAGACATTTTTTAGTACGCTTTACTGTCAGCGGCATTGTGTAGCCTGCGGGAGGTTGTTTACTATGTGGTTGTGGAAGAAAGTACAAGAAAGAGAGAGAGAGAGAGACACGTAATTAGGGTGCTTGCTTCATAAACACAGCTTTACCTACATGTGGAAGCTGGAGTTTTACATTTATAGCAACACAAATTAAACAAGAACACAAACTTAAAATTATTTGGGTAATTTTTAACCTGTGATCGATGCAGACCATGGTCAAACAATCATGGAAAGTTGCCCTCATTGCTTACAACCGAAAGACGTGTATGCACACTCATGAATTATATTACTACCTTGTATACTTGTGTTAAAAGTCAGTTTAAAAATTATTTTTTTCTAAGCTGCAAAATGAAGCTACTAATTAATGTGAGATGACAAATTAGGTGCAAATGAAGAAACTCACATCCAGGTCAATTTTGTAAGCACTATGTAGTGATTGGAAGTTGATGTACTTGATTCTCCAATATAGCATTGCATAGTATTGTCTTTGAAAAATCTTGTAAATTCTGAAATGTGCAAGCAGAATGTTCTCTTGAGGGGACTTTGCAGATTGCAATTAGGCTCGGGAATGTGAGTGGATCTTTTAGCCCGCTGGCGAGCGCAACTGTCTGAACAGGGCTAAACAGAACAGATGCCCCCTGTGGCACCATGACTCAGCCTGATTAATCCAGGGGCTATGCTCATATTCAAAAACACAGAGAGCAGAACGTCTCTCTCTTCTTCCTCTGCCATCGGTCTCCACCACTGCACCTCCACTTCCCTCTATTTTTGTACTCCCTGAGAATCTGCATTATTTCCCTACCTTACTGTCTCACATCCTCCTCCCACTCATCTCTCTCTCTGTTTCTCTCTCTTGCCCTAACTCTTTCTCCCGACCTTGCTCCTTCTCTCATTTGCTTTCCCCGCACTCTGAACAGGAGATAAGTGTATGTGTCTCAGGATTAAGGTGAATCTTCTCATATGTACTGTTTCTTGGTCCTTGGGAGTCCGACTGGAGGGTTGCAATCTGCTCATTGGGACGTGACAGCTCCTTTAATTTGAAGCAGCATGCTGAGCTGTAGGAGTACATAAGTGTTTGGTTAGGGCTCTCTGTCTGAGCCCCAGTATGTGTCTCGGTCCCCACCTGCTAATTTGACTCTGTGCCTCGCTCGTGTCTTGTTTTGCGAGTTTCCACGGCAGACAGCGATTCCGAAAGCAACTTCAATCAAGTCAGCTTAGCTGGTTGCGTTGATGGCCTTTGATCAGCCCCGTATCTTTCTCTGCAGATTCCTTTCTGAACGGGTATTATTATTACATGTAAATTGCTCTGTAGCAGTTTACGATGTCAACAGAAGAATAATTCGCCATGCCTTCCCCAAGTTGTCTCTGAATCTCTTCCTCTACCTCACTCAGAAAACCATCCTGATAGTTCTTGTGCTTGTTCAACCATTGTATTAAAATGTGATTTGAATTGTGATTGAATCATTTTCTCCAATTGTTTGCCCTGTAATTGTAAATAGCTAGCAAAAAACATTGCAGACGGAGCCCCTTAGCACTGAAGGCTAAAACTGAACCTGAAAATGTAAAATATTATAATTTTTTTTTATTATAATCACACAGTATTGTATTTGGTATTTGGTGCTGTAGATGTTAAATGGTAAAGGATCTTAGTTAGGGTTATAGAAGTAAAGCAAGATTATTACTCACAACTCTAATCTCATTATATTCTCTCAGATAAATGCTTGGCCATGATAATAATTACTGTAGTGTTCATTATTTGGGTGTGTTGTCATCACACACACTTATTAAAAACGTACAGAGACGACGTTGATTGGGTTCAAGTTTCTGTCAGTGTCACATTTAATTGAGTACTGCAGGGAATGAATAACAGAAAATAAACTGTCTTCATTAATAGACACACATACACAATTGTGCAGCATGGGTCTCTACTAGCTATGACCTGCAAAATAAAACAGTACTCCAACAACATTTGTTCCCATCACAAAAGGTAGCCTGTAGGAAAACCTTGAAGAACTATGAGGGTGTGTAATCACTTTTTTTGTCTAGACCTTGGCTCACATTAATGCTCCACTACTTAGGTGCAATAATACATTACTGGATAGCTAATCACCATCATGTATTTTTTAGAAAAAGAAGATAAGAAATATTTAACGTCAGGGAGTAATTGCTGAAGGAAAAAACAGAATACTGTTAACAGCACACTTCAAATTACAGAACATGTTTAGTAGTTAAGGGCCTAAGGGGTAGAGACGTGCTGCCTCTTAACCAGAGATTGATGTTGTTCAAGAAGTTGAAGCTAGTGAGGTGTAAAAT
This sequence comes from Coreoperca whiteheadi, assembly GCA_011952105.1. Classification (NCBI taxonomy): domain Eukaryota; kingdom Metazoa; phylum Chordata; class Actinopteri; order Centrarchiformes; family Sinipercidae; genus Coreoperca; species Coreoperca whiteheadi. Next base: position 14,820,128 of record CM022478.1, read on the forward strand.
AGACTGTGGCGATAGCCCAAACACACTCGGCCCTTGTGTCTCCACTATGCTCTGAAATCATATTCAGGGATAACAATGAGTTGTGGAGCTGTGCAGAAAGTCAAAGCAACCTGAGATGAGGTGTGCCAAAAATGGATTGCTTTGCATAACAATTTGCATGGACAGTTTCAAAGCAATATAATACACAAACCACTTTAGTCATCACAGATGGGTACAATTTACAAGAATGTAATAAGTATACATTAAAAAATAAATCCATTTGTGGAAAACAAACTGTTCTAGACAGTGTTGTTTTATAATGATGTTCGTTATTGACTTGTAACAAAAAGAAAGGCAGTCACTTCACTATTCAACGTCTGACTAAACCATAGCTATGAAAACTGACCATGTGTTGGCTGATGATAGAGCCAAGTGAAAGTGGATCCTTGTGAGACTCCATACAGCATGACATACCTACTACAACTGAAATTGTAAAAGTTCAGTGTTAAAGAGAGGACCTGAAACACTGGAGTGTGGCATCAGACAGATTTACGCCGCTGGTAAGCCCGTTAATTAAACTGTTATGCTCGACAGTGTCTAAAGTCAAGCTTAGATCAAACAATATAAGCATAGAAGGATTTTTGACATGATAAGTCATTAACAACCTTGACAGGAGCTGTTTCAATAGCCAGACTGGTATTTATCATATATATTGTTAGTAACAAAGCACTGATGCAATTCATGATAACCATCCTTTTTAGTTTACTGAGGGTGGAAATTAATGAGGAAAGAATGCCAGTCTGGAGAGAACACTTTACTGTGATGAACACAGGAATAGGCAAGGACAATTAAATGGCACAAATCATCTGCATTGTCCAGGTGGGGATGGCAAGGGCCACTGTAGAAGGAAGTATTTGTATTTTGTTTTATAAGAACACATATAGTGTTTCTTTGTGACAGTAAATATAATCAATAGCTGCACCATGTGAGCAAATACAGGAAGACGTTGTGCAAGATGAAGTTCAGTAAGGATCTCATCTTACTGTCTGGCACTATTTCATCCTAATAACAGAGCCATTCCTTTTTCAGCAGTTTGTTGACTCTGCCAGCATCTTGCATTGGCGCTGGTGCTGACCCAGAACACATTAGCAAGTCAGACAGTGCTGACCATTATGGACAGTTGGAAGACGTGGACTAGTCCCTCGCATTGAATGACTTGAACCTTGTTGCGATGCATGCTTTCAAGGGTGTGCATCATTCGGAGTGCGTATGAGTTTTGAAACCTGTCAAGAGGATCAAATCCATCACCTGTTTGCCCTGTCACCAGGCGGCCATGACCAGATACGCCGCTCTGAATCAGACATGCTAACTGAATCTATCCACTTTCTTTTGAGTCCAGCATGCCAGAGGAGTGGGTGCTGAAAAGGTCATTGGGCTCCATGTGATCCTTATTTAATCATGCATTGATGTGGGTAATGATCCTTAAATGTGAATTGAGCTTGGTTTGAAACCATGTGCACCAATAAGCAGGTAACATGATTGGCCTGTTTTCTGCAGGCCACTGGTTATGGTGTCCTCTGTCTTTACTGCTTTGACTGGCACCATAATATGACAACCACAGATAGCCAGGTGTGCTTCTCCTTTAGATTTGTGAGTGCCTGTAATTCTTTTGTGTTATGTCCTTTTCGTCTTTCTTTATACCTCTACACCCCACGTGTCCCCACCCGTCTGACTCATCCTGTGCGATGTTCTCGTCTGTCTCAGTCTTTGACATGACCCTCCAACTCTCCCCACTTCTGTGGTGTCACCTTAATTACTTAAGTCCCTCGTTCCTCACTCACTCCTGTCATTTCAACCTCACTACCTGCCTTGGCTTGTCTTACCGTAGTACCACTGAATGGCACCCCAGTGCACCCGTGTCGCCACCCTGCAGAGAGACTGATCTTTCCAGCCTTACTGTCACCCTCACCCTTCTTGATGCCTCACCCCATCCTCTCCCTCTAACCTCATTATCAAAAGTTGCCTGGGTGTTGCAGTGGCGTTTAGAGATCAGCACAGGGTGCAGGCATTGGAGCAAACTCATTAGGGTAGAATAATTGTTACGTTGCAAAAAAAGAGAGGAGAAGAAGACGGCCCTTAATTTGATTACACCATTGTTATTAATTACAAATTCTGGAGGGGCTTCTTCTGTTCCACAATGACTGCCTGTGTGTTTGCGAGGAAAGAGAGAAAAATGAAGTGAGAAAGAAAGAGAGGCCACGCAAAGGTTTGTTCCATTTGACAAGGAAGGATGTGAATAAAGATGACTGCCTCATCTATCAGAGCTGTTTTACTGTTTAATGGCCACTCCACTGTGCTTCTATCACCCAAATGAGTCCAGCTGACATTTCCTCCTAAATCCCATTTAACACAGAGGCTCGCCTTATCTCCATGGGGGGATTCAAGCCGGTAATTCTTGTTTGCATATTGTAACTGCTCCGTAGAAAGCGGTATCAAAAGCTGGTTGATCTGAATGAAACACCTGGGATTTACATGTAGAAATGCAATAACATTCACCATAATTTTACTCACTGTTAATATTGGTTCATGGTGACCCCACCCATTCCTTTTTAGCCTGTGCTAATGTATCTACATTTTATGCCCAGTGGCATCAAATGTGTTTACAAAGGCTCTGTTTTTAAGACTTTATAAAATCCCTCTAGGTTTACTATTTTAACCTCTTTATCCAGAATTTATCCTGAGCTCTGCAATGCCTTTTCTAAGTCTAATTAATGTAAAAGTAATGTAAATTGTGCCATTCTGTGTAGGGGTAAAAGTCCCCTCATCTTCATCCGTTAATTCTTTGGTCTTGACTTGTTTTGGGTACACTCTATACTACAGCTAAATGTAGGAGTCAATAGTATAGTATGTAGTTTGCAAATAATAGTCATTCTGTAGAGGCCTTGTTACAATTAATTTTGCACGACTCTAGTTTTATAGTGTCTGTTCTCTGGATCTCGGCCCAGGACAAGCAGATCATTTTATGATGCTTAAACTGAGCAACACAGGAATTCTTGTACATTTTAATTAATACATCCTCTTTGGCTTCTGTCTGATGGCGGCCTCCATGACCCAAATGTAAACATGTCTTCAATTTTCTCTTTTGATGGAAAATGTATTGCGATCAGTTATTACGTTTTGTCTAAAAACAAAGGCTTTTATTAAAGAGGTCGTTATCAAAATGCACTGCTTTATAAATGTTACGATGGGAATTTTATCCCCATTTGTTGACTTTGGGAAGCTTTTCCGTCTTTATAAAACAAAACAGAAAGAGGAACAATGAATAAATAGAATCTGTGTATTATTAATTATTGTACTCAGTCGATATTTTGATGTTTTAGATGCAATAGATGTTTTGCTTATACAAACATTTGCATCTACATTTGTTGTTAGACATACTTCATTTGCATTGCATTGTAAATGCGATAATGATTATTTGGTCACTGATTATATGAGAATATATGAACGAACTGTGAACACAGTGAGTACTGCAAGCAAGCAACAGCAATGGCATAACTGACCATGTGAGTATGCTCATATTCTCAAGCCTGTTGTCCAGAGATCAGGACAACCCATTTTATGTTTCGACCTGATAAATGCAATTATATGCTTTTCTTTGTTACAAGAATGGGATGAGCTTTGTTTTTTGTTTTTTTTTTACGTTTTTTTTTATTTGTGCTTTGTCTGGATAGGGACAGTAGAGGGTTAGAGAAAAGTTGGGAGAAAGAGAGCGAGAGAGGATGACAGGTAGCAAAAGGCCCTGGGCCGGATTCGAACCCGGGCCGCTGCAGTAAGGATTCAGCCTTCATATGTGGGGCGCCCCCGGGATGAGCTTTGTTTGAACAGCTTTCCAATAACACCTTTAGTTGTGCAAAGTTATTAAGTTTAATTTTTTTTATTTAGTTTGGTTATTTGTTTGTGTTGACTGATAAAGCAGGAGAAAGAGCAGCGATTATGAGTGATATTATGTTGTTTTACTGAATTTTTGATTTTGGTCATTTAATTATTGATTGAATTACCTAATTTAATTAGGTTGTGCTGTGAAAATTGACCATGTCAATTGCATGTGTTTTTATGAGCTTTTAATAATTAATTTATTAAAAATAATTTAAATGGCCGTGGTCAGATGAAGGGAATTGCTAAACATTTGCATTGCTAATTAGATGCAATGTAGCCTGAAGACTTGTATTTGTTAAAGGAAAAAACAGCTGACATAAATTAAATGTCTAAAATACGAAACTCCTCAAACATCTGGACATTTTATTTTCAATTACGATGGAGACTTATCTGAAGTTTAAACTACACAAGTAGCACAGGGTTCACACACACAAAAACATTCGTACAACTTTATATTATTCTCATCTGTTTGGTATTAAAGAGTGTTGTTTCTGGTGGAAAGGAACATACTTTTCATGTGTCAACAGTGCTTTAATTTAGAGAGGGGGGCTGTTCCGGCGGGTCAGGGGGAGAGAAAAAGTCATAGAACACATCAAAAATCCACAGAGCCTGGATCACACTGGACAAACTTGGATGACGTTGGCCTGCTTAGGGTCCGACTGACCTACTGGTTTGAAGAAATTCAACACATTTGATTGTCTTGTTGAAATGTTACCAGTTTCCTCCTTGTTGTTGCTTGAGTATCCTAATTCAAATTGCAGTAACATTAGCTCAGGTGACGTGAACAAAACTTACACGCTTCAGGCGTCACGTCGTGGCGTGACCTCTCTCTCTCTTTTTAAAAAATCTATTTAAAATGCGTCCAAAATAGGCAAACAAGTGATTTATGAGTAACTTCAGTGGGAAATAAAAGAATGACAGAACAGATAACATTAAATATTACACAAAATTTCTTTGCAGACTTTGATAGTGACTAAGGTGGTGCTGGATCCAAGCAAATATGTGCCTGTCTCAATCTGGGAGACAAATTAAGTCCTGTGTGTAGATGAGTGAAATCTTGAAATAAGCTTTTCAGATACTCACAGGAGTGAAAATATAGTGTCATCAGTTCAATGTTTTTGCTGAAAGGTCAAGCAGGTTTGCCCTGGAAAAACAACAGCTGAGGATGTTACAGATTTTTTTTGTGGCATGTTAATTGAGATGTTGATCTTTTAAAACTCCAGAATAATACACTAGTGCTGTTACAGATTACAGAAAACCGCACCGATCCTTTAAATACGCTGTTTGTTTTGCTCTAGCACCCTCATTTTCACCCCGAACGTATTCATTCATGGAGTCATTTGTCTTCACTGCAGACGTGCACGCACACAAACACTCGCGCACACAATTAGCTGTTTGTGCTAATTGTTGCTGTGGAGCTTGTTGACATTCACACAGTCATGTTAATCCAATTGAGATGCGACTATTCAACCAGGCGGATGTAGCAAGAAGCTGAAGGGGCTTCAGGATATGAGATGTAGATATGTAAAATCACAGAGCAGGGAAGGTTGTGTGTGTGTGCGTGTGTGTGTGAGACCATGTGTTAAATGGGCATCAGTACATTATCTCTCCGCTTGTGTTGGCCTGCATTAATGAGCTAATTGCCGTTAGCATGTAATTGCAATGTTAAGTACAGCCGAACAGCGGTGGCACTAAATATCGATCGATTAAATGTAATTCAGGTCCCTTGTCCTTTTTTAATGGCTGAAGCAACGTATCACTTCACACATCTCGTCCCATTGAAAACAAGGATAACTGCGATGGACGGTGGAAGGATGGATTACAGGTTGTGGTATTGGCTGCTCTCACCTTGCAACCCTGTCCTCTGTCTTAAGGGTCTGATTACATAAAACACTTTGTCACACTCAAACCACAATGGTTTGTTTTCCCCTGCTGTATTGGCTCTGCTAATACTAAGTACTTTCTATGAGCACTGTCTATGTGGGAAACAGACTGTATCACTTTATAGACCCAGTGACAATACATTTCAGAATTTCTAATCCTGTGTGCCTGTCTTTATTGTCGTATTATCTCTTTGTATACATGCCAAGTATGTGTAATATGTGTCATTTTTGAATATTTGCATTTCAAAATCCCTCTTTTTCTTCCCTGTGAATAAAATATTTCGGATGACTCTTGGATGAAACTTGAACTTGGAGGCGTTCCAACTAACCCCTGTCATCCTATAAAACAGCTTTTGACCATTAGCTTGCGGCTCGTAGCAGATAGTTGAGCCATATCATGGGTTGGGAGGTGTGTTTTCAGATATCAGTTAGGAAAAACAGTATGGTTTATTGCATCCCTCTGATCTAACGTCGTGGGTAAGGGAGACTTGGGTGGAGGTTAACAGTCCTGTTTAGGTCTCTAGCTGTTTTGCTCGCTGAGTGATTTGATCAAATCCCCATGGAAATAGATCACATTACGGATGCTTTTACTGCCTTTTCACTGTGACTAGCTGTAGTAGTCTTGTGCAGCCTTTTTGGTCCTTCATTCATCTCAAAACAGTACTTCAGAATGAATCAACCTTGAAAGGTATTCAGGATTTCTGATTTTCTCTCAGGTAGATTGTCTGTCTTCATTATTAGCTTCTGTATGCCTATACATTAACTGTAATAAAGTACACATTGGTTACATCAAAGGCACTATTTTTTTCTACAATCTGTGGGTGGTCCACACATTGTTATCACTTCCTGTTCCTGTAGTGGAACATTCACTCAATTCAATTCATCCATTTGTTTAGCATATTGTGTTTAATCTCTATTAATGACTATCCCATATTGGAGAAATTCAGATCACAGGGCGTGCATCGACTTGTTTATGTGCCTTCAATCCTGCACGAAAGATATATCACGAATATTGTCTTTGTAGTATCCCATCAAATCTGTGGTGGTGATGTTTCTGTATAAATAGGAGTCTTATGAGTTATTGGACCTCTAAATGGTTGCTCTTTGTGGATGAAGAGTTCAGTGTCAGGAAATGTGATATGTTAGACATACTCATGGTTAAATCTTGAGATTTGTTCTGACTTTTCACAGTGGATTAAGTGCTCACAGACACTGAGAATACTGAGAAAGTATTTTGTGAGATAATTGTCTTTCTGTCAATGGGCAGGCATCTAGATGAATGGTATATTTGATCAAGATTACCTAGCGTTGTTGTCCAATGCATCACGGCAGATACCAAAAAACTGTGCAAACAATATTTGCAGCAGCAGCAGCAGCATCCCTCCCCCACCGCTTACAAGATGGTAGCAGCAGGTCTGTACATGTCCCAGCGGTCCCCATCTCCAAAAGTACTGTAGCTCATTCATAACTCTTCTGCTGCGGTGACACTCTGATTAATGCGCCCAGACATCAGCAAGCTGCCTATGCACGGCAGAAGCAACGCACAGAGTCTATTTAACAAACAGCAAGAACTGTCATATCGCTGTCCATGTCACACCGTATCAGCCCTCATCTACACCACAGGCTGCATTTCACCTGGTATGGGTTGCCCAGCAGCATTATTATTTTTAAGGAAACAGCCTTTTTTGGAGTCATTATGGATAGTTTGTACTTAATCTTATCAAGAGTACTTTCTCACACTGGTAAGCCTCCTCCAGGCTTTCTTACCCAAATTTAATGAGAACACACATTAAAACTGTAGAGCACATTTTCAGTCTGCCTTGATCTCAGAGTCTTTTCTGACTGCTAATCATCACCCAAAACTCTCACAAAGCCACATTTAAAATTGAGTTTGTAAGGGCCAATGAAATTTGGTCCCTTTCTAGAATCTCTGAACACCATAATGTAGAACTAATGAGAATCCTTAGTCCCTAATGATATAATTGAATTCATCTCAACGGTTTGAATGGCGTATTTGCGTGCTTTGGATGACTTTGGACGATCACTGTACATTGTAGCTCAGTGGCGTGATCACCACTTGCTTTCGTTCTTTCTTTGTTTTGTTTTTTTAACACATCGCAGAGCCTCATTGAGCAACTTGCACACATGCACACTGCTCTCTTTACTGCCATTAACCACATACCTGGGGTGCTTGGCCACAGTAATGATGCTTGACTCCAGCCCCCACAGACTACCTTCCAGTGTCAACTATCAATCTAGCCAACGAGAGTGCAGCTGTAGCCCTTGTAGACACACTGTTGAGTCCTCTACTCATCACCCTGGATCAGATAGCTCTTTTGTTAAATTATACCTTATTTGATGCTTTTTTGAGTGTGTGTGTGTGTGTGTGTGTTACATTCTCTGCGTGTGCGAAATGGTTGTTGATTCGACAGAGGGTTGGCTTACTCACCTCGCTGTTGGTAAACAGAGAGAGAGAGAGTGGGTGAGATTTATCACTGAAATGAGTTCGGTAACAAATGCTGATAATGGAAGCCCTTGGCAGTAAATAAGTGGAAAATGAAGAGACCAGTGGGGCTTACAAAGATCATTTTTTCATCCCCTCGAAATTCTGCTCAGATTCTGCTTAGTCATGTCCTCACCTCATTTCCTTGGAGTTGATTGGATCATGCCAGTTGTGGGTGGCTGTCAGCAGCTAACATGATTGAGAAGTAAAGTGATGCTGTCTTTCATGCTGAATGAAGTAAATTGTGTTTAATAACTTCATTCCTTTGACTGTCAAACTTCAAGCGTTCACTTCGTCATTCTATTTTCATGGCTCTGTCGGTACAATTACATCGCACTATTTCTTAGACAGCATTGATCGATTTTATGTTATATTTAAAAAAAAAAATAGAGTTCTGTGTTCAGTGTAAGCTAATAGACCCATTTTTATGTCCAAGAGATTACTCCTCTCTGCCTTCACTGCCCTGTTTTATATATATTCGGTAGGTGTGATCAATTCACAGATCTGTTGTAAAGTGTTATAAAAACTGTGAGATATAAGAATAATAATAATAATAATAATAATAACTCAGTGGCAGGCATAAAACTCATAGTGGAAGATTGAAGAAGATCACCTGTATTCAGGGTGTTTGCGTGTGAAATTTCACAGGCCCTGACGCGGTCTGTCCCTGTCAGAGAGTGAACATATATTCATCACCCCATCAAATACAATTCCACCATGAATTCTTTTTAGAGTGAACGAGGCAAATGATGTGACTTTTGAGAGCAATGCCTTAGCATGAGATATTACATGTGGCAGGGCAATTTCCATCCCGAGCAGGAGCAGCCCATCTAGTACAGCGTTTAATTTTCACATGTGATTGCAAAAGACTTTTCTGAGAGCCGGCTGTTGCTCAGACTCGGTCAGAATTGGCACCTTTCCCATAAATAATCTGGTAAATATGGAACAGTCACCACAATCATACTTAGGTTACATTTTATTGCTTCCCCACATCATTTGAAACCATCTCCATGCTTATCACGTCTGACATGTCCTATGTGGATGGAAGACAAGTAGGTATACGCCTCATAAGACATAAACCCTCTTTGTTGTTGATTGCTTTAAGCACTTGTGTCATGAACGCTTAATTTTCGAGTGATGAGCTGCGTTCTCGGAGCAGGTGAACGTTGGCGAGTAAATATCCCAACCATCTGCACACCGACACCAGCAGCAGCCACCATGCTGCAGTACGCCTCTATTGCATCCTTTTCTCTCGCACCTCCTCCCCTTCCTCCTTCTCCTTGCTCTGACGGAGACAGGAAACAAGTCTCTGGGAAGTGAAGCCGCACAAAACCCACGACAGCATCTCATTATCCACTAAATAGCACCAGATTAATTACAATGACAATGACAGATGGCTTGTTACTGGATCATTGAGATGGGACCCAGGGGAGGGACAGAAACATGCAGGTACAGAATATTGACTACAGCAGCCACACATGTAATATTTGCAGCTGTAACCCATCAGATGGACACTTAATTTTTTTGTGCACTTCGACGTATATAGTCTCTTCCCCTACAAACAAGATCAAATACATTTGAGGAGACATGCTACATTATTATGAATACTTGTTACAGTTTTTCTGCATGTGTTAAAACAGTATCTCAAGTCATTCAGAATTCTGGATTAGTCATAAGAAAATTCAGTGAATAGTTAGAGCTCATTATGTTTTATTAAATTTTGCACTTTCACATTTTTTTCCTTTTTAATTACTTGGAGGGACTGATCTACAGCATCACCAGCAGCTCTTTTGTGTTCCCTCCCCATTTTACTCTACTATTATTATTGGAAGCATATTCTGGGCAGCCCTTGCCACAAGAGGATCCAGTTTACTCTAAACCAGCTGTGTCCTCTTGAAGGAGGAAAGAGAACAAGATATGAGGGAACATAAAATCCTGTCAAGTTCTTCCAATATTTCAGTGTTTGCTGGACTTGGAATCTCTTATCATGTTTTATTACAGGTTTGCAAGGGCCAATTTTTTTTTGTTTCCAATTTCATTTCACGTGTCACACTATTCATCTCAAAACTCCTCAACTCTGATCCTCCACTCTTGACATGCCACTCTGTCCTACTGAGCAGCTCACTACGGCAGTGCTGAATTACATGCTCAAGTTAGTGTGCTTCACGAAATGCCCTACATTTATTCACCTGCGGCAGAGCACTTGGCAGAAAAAGCAGAAGCAGCTAAACGAGAGAGAGAGAGAGAGAGAAAATGTTTTGTTTTACTTCAAAACATAACTGCAGTATGCTTTACTGAGAAGTATGAAATGGAACAAAACACGGAAAACTTAAGCAGTAATATTTCATTCCAGAGACAATGTTCTAGATACTTTACGTTTGTCCACAGAACACAATGGCAACGGTTTCAATAGGGGCTATTTTTAGAGTAGTAGTTTTAATGAAACATGTCCACACTGAGATATCTGCTGTTGAGTTTCCCAGTGCTGAATGAAATAAATCTTCATTCAGAATAATAAATATTGCCCTCCAGTTTAATTGCCAACAACTGACTCGTGATTGGATTAGAATCATTGCTAAGCTGAGCGGCATTCACACCCTTACTTAAAGGATTCTGTGACGTGTTCGACCATAGTGTAGCCACTAGATCCCAAGGGACAATGGCACAGAAGTGCTTAGAGGCAGTATTGGCGCCGTTAGTGATAACCTTACAGAGGCTTTGACCTGAATGCTTATGTAATTTTTTCTCCTTTAACATTTGTATAAAGCGATAAAGCAGGAAAAGCACTGGAAATGTATTACTGTTCTCCCGTGACCTGTTTACAATATCCAGTAAAAATGCACCAGTTTATTACTTTTGTTTGTGAGTTTAAAGTTCATGAACACACAGCAACTATATTTTGGCCCTTTCTACATGGAGGAAAAAACAGACATTCCACAACATTATTTGTTGAAATTAGTCTATTGCTTTAGCATGAAGCAACTGCTATAGACCAATTTCGAGGAGGTAAAAGTAATGGATTTTTTTCTACGACTCGTGTTTTCAGTGTACACAAACCCAGATGCAAAAAGACAATGCGGGGAGAGAAATCAAAGCTCTGTAAGAATCCTTCAGCATGTTTGCAGACAGTAAATGACCAGGTATTATGTGATTGTGGCTTTTGTACCAAAACTAGTCACAATACACACAAACACCAGAGTGCAGCAGGCAGGAATGCGTACAAGTGTGTACAAGCTTAGTAATGACCTTTGAGCTGCATCTGCAGCTATACTAGCACTTGTCCCACTCCTGGGCATAGTCCCATGGCATCATCTCCAGTATGTGTGGCTGAAATTTAACTAGAGGACACTTCGCCACACATGAATAGGACATGCAATTACTTGACTTATTGCACTGACTCAGACTATGAACAGCGTAACCGAGGCTTGAGTAGATCCTGGCATAGAGGCCGTCTGAGCCTGCCTCAGCAATGAGTCCTGGGTCAGAGGTCAGTCACTTCTTGTGCCTTTAGTTCATTGATGTCAAACTCTTATTGCAAATAATCAACACATTAAGTACTTTGAAGACAACGTGAGTGTTCTCTTTTTGTCTGGTTGTGACAGCAGTGACATCCAAGAAGTAGAACATCGAAAAAGTACATACAAGGATCATTAGTCTCTCAAAAGTGTTGTTTAAGTAGCGAAATACACAGAGCTACAGCAGCCTAACATCCCATAAAGTGTTGTTGCAAAGATTAATATGTAGATGCTGTAAGCATATTACCCATTGGGTAATATTGCACTTGCAGTCTGGCCTTATTGCATTTTCTTCTAATCCTACACATAACTTCCCCACACTGCTTTACTCATTACCAGCATTTGTTCCCTGTGCAGCTGTAAATACAAAGACACACGTGAAATCATCAAACTTATTTTGCTGTGAACAGTTATTGTACTGTGGCTATCATAAAGTTTCATCTGAGTATAAGAACAAGTCATGGTTGAGATTAACTTCTCTAAAATCTCTATTATTTTAAGTACGAGTATACCTGCTTTGATTTTTTTTTTTACTGTAGAGTTTGCTTTGCATGAATTCCATATTCTGTTGTAAAACTATAATGCTACATAAACATGGATAAGAGATGAACAGTGGGACATGGCACGATTCAGTCCTTCACACTTCACTGGTGCTTGTGTTCAGTAAATGAAAAATAAACACGACATGGTAAACACAGCGATCAAGAAGATATTACTTGTTAGATCACACAGGGGGTGTTTATGGCTCTTTCTGTTATGTTTTCATCTCATGTCTCTCCCCCCCCACAGCCGCCACCCGACCCCCCCCCCCCCTCCCCCACAACCCCCCCCCCCCCCCCCCGGCGCCCCCCCCCACCACCCCACCACCCCCCCCCACACCACGCCCCCCTCCC
>CM022478.1:14832861-14844103 GCA_011952105.1 Coreoperca whiteheadi
GCAGTGATGTTGCTAGGTACACGTCCTGTGTCTCTGACGCCGAAAGGACGCAGTAAACTCCCCATCCCCCACCCTCCCAGGTTGTTCTTCCTGTCTCCCTTTGTCTTTGTCTGTGTTACCTGCTGCTTTAAGTTGAAATGCTGAGTTTAGTAGATGAAAGTGTTTATTGACTTTGACCAGTTCTAGCAGTAGGAGCGTAAGCCTGTCCATTTAAATACTTACTTTCTCAGGGGAGTGAGAGTATTTTCTGCAGCATAAACATTGTGAATCTCCATATACTGTAGGGCTGGGGCTCACACTGAATCTAGTTGGATATAGTTTCAGATGAGGCTACTGGAGACCAATTTAGCTGTGAAATCAAGTCCTCAACTGCCCCACAGTCATTTAGGCAAGCAGGTAATAGTCATATTCTCAACAGTGCTGAGTCCAGACAGGCCTTTCATACAGCAGTTGTGCCAAAAGCTCTGTACTCAAACATAAAATATGAAACTTTCTGCATGCTGTCACCATCTCCGGCAGCAGGAGGTGGTTAAAATGATGTTCAGACCAGAGCAGCAATGCTGGAATTGTTGTAGAAGGTTGTGTGGAAGCAAATAAACAGCAGTTATTTGAAACGGCCACTGTGATACAGTATTACTGAGCTCCCTCTGTCAATTTCAGTGTGTTAAAATACAAACTTCCAGTGTGCTCACTCTGTCTTGAAGAGTTATTTGCCAATGTCAACTTGGACAGGTGCAAATCGATAAGCACATCAACTTTTAGGAGAGCATTGCCAGCAAAGGAAATACTGTTGGTTTTGTGGTGTACAATACTCCACTACAAAGATTGATTTATTAAAGATAAGTCAATTAGAAAACATTATAAATACCACCATTGAATGTAGCTTGAAGACTAACTCTGCGTGAAATTCACAAAATGGTGGTTGTGCCTTTTCTGCTATTGCCATTTTTACAACTAAAACTTTGCATAGATCATTCTATTCAAAACGCAGATATAAGCTGTTGTCATGATAGATAAATGAGTCGAACGTTTAAACAAACCTGACTGGTTAATTAATGCTGTAGCACTTTCCATGTTTATGTAGACATGTCCAGAATCTGAAGGGTTAGGGCCAACCCTCTCTCTCAACGGCGCTGGTTATACCTCGTGAGATGTGAGCTAATTTGAGTTTTAGTATTAATATTATGATATCCCATCTCAGTGGTTAACTTAATGTTATTAAGCTAACATTAGCTAGCTGCCTTCAATTAATAATGTCAGCCTATCTTTTGTACCTTCTTGGGAAACAGCTATAACTTGGGGTAGCTGGCTAGCTTCAACACAAGTTCATGAATTTTATCAATAGTAATGTCTGGATGAAAAACATCTTCGTTACATGTCAATGGCAGGGGTTTTCTTTCAGCATCTCCCGCAAATGCTGATAACGTTGCTCTACAATAAAACATTTTAATTTAATATTTTGACATTTTTAATACATTAAATTATTGTACATTTGGCTTTTTACGTCTGTACTGTGTTGATAATAAAGTGGAAAACAGGAAAGAAAAACTGGTGTTCGTACCATTCGTATGTCAAAAACGGTGGGTTTGGATCTGTGGGGACTCTCCGGCTCTGCAGGTCGATGATATTGAGAAAGTTGCAAGCAGCAAAACTGGAGGCCAAGCAGTCGGCCTGTTCCAAACAGGCACGTTTTGAATGGGCACTGCACTAGTCATTTTTTAAAGCAGCATTAAAGGACCAGAGTGTAACATTTAGGGGGATCTATATGCAGAATATGGCAGAAACGGAATATTCATAAGCATGTTTTCATTAGTGTATAATTACCTAAAAATAAGAATCGTTGTGTTTTATATTATATTTACAGAAGGAGTGGGTCCTCTTCTACGGAGTCCACCATGTTGCACAGCGATGTTTATACAGTAGCCCAGAGCGGACAAGCCAAACATTTTTCGCAAGTTTTGCAGCCACCGCAGGTTCTCCTTCACGCTTGGAAAAGGGAGAGTGAGGCGAGGGATATTCAGTTGGTTACAAACTGCAATTTTACCACTAGATGCCACTAAATCCTACATACCAGACCTATAAGCAAAACATCTCTCTACTGACATATGCTGTACGTGCCAATATGGGCACTGTACAGTATGTGTCAGTAGTAGCACAACAGTAGCACTGTATAATATCTCTTTTGAGTTTCCTTTGTAGCCCTGTAGGTATACATTTAGCTTGAATAACTTCTTGAGTTCATTGATTCAGGTACAATAATGAATAACTAAAACAATAAGCTGAAAATGGATGAAATAGTAATTTTAATCAGCATTAAAAGATATTACCAGAGACGGTTTAGAAGGGAGACGGCTCACTTGAGAGCCATCTCCTGTATCTGCGTCTCGTGGGTTTCACCACTGCCCCGCCCCTTTAGGAGACTAGCGGCAGGTCCTGAGTCTATTCAATCAAATGGGAGAAGTGATCATGAGCACAGATAATGACATATTCTTATGCCCTATATTCACCAAAGTCAATAGCGGACCCATTTTTCACAAGCCACATACTTCCCGAACATTCTGACAGTAAAATGGCATTTTTCAGACAGACAAATCAGGAGAGAATGAACTTCGATCGAGACCTGTCTCTGTCTCAACCACACACTCTTGCGAGATCTGGCAGCATCTGTTCTCTGTCGGTCTGGTTTCACTGCAGTGCTGCCCACGTTGCTTTCCAACCGGACAAATCTAATCTAAAGGGACTTATATGTGAAACCAAGAATTCTAAGTTAAAATTGAAATGAAACTTGTTTCTTTGCTTAATAATACTATTAAACTTAGTATTATTTAACTGGGACCACTCCCACTCAGGAGACAGGAATTGTATACCATTTCATACCAATGGCGCGGCCTGTAATGCGTTATCTTTTTTATGGAGTATCTATGATATTACGTAATGATTCTGAAATATGTTTGTCATTATTGGTTGCACAGTGCGCCTGAAATTTAGCAGGTCTGATGAACATAAAACAACGATGCCATCCGTGATTAACGAATGGACAATCTCCCCTCACTCTACCCCTCCCGTGCGGTCTACGGACAATCGCGCATGCTCTGCAGAGAAACACAGTGAGAGAGAGAGAGCTTCCTGTTTATTGTTGCGTAGGTCTACTTATGCCATTTTTAAAGCTCGTAAGTGCACCTGATGGTACCTATGCGGTATCATGGCGGTTTCAGTCGTTTCCTCCACCACACGCAACCTGCTGTTGTGAAAACGGAATCGCGGGTGAAAAAGTCCAAAACGCGAGTTGTGTTTTTTGGGTGACCTTGAAAAAAGAAATACTGCTGTGGAAGGAAGTAACCAGAGTTTAAACAGAAAGAGGCGGGGCAAGCAGGAGCAAGTGTGTGTGCAGGAGTCCAGAAGTGTAGATGTGTGTGAGTGTGTGTGTGTATGAGAAGAGAAAAAGAGAACAGAAGGGGAAAGAAAAGTGAGCTGATTAATGTAGTTTGTTAAACACTGAAATCAGTTGAAAAATTAAAGAAAAATAAAATGGTGAAATAATAAAGAATTGACTAGAAATAGGGTGATGTATGGATGTATTCTTTCAAATATTAGCCCATGTAACTTTGTTTTTTGTGAGTAGAATAAAGGGAAATACAACTCAAATCTCACTACACAACCCTCTGTTGTAAAATGACAAATCTACCTTGTAGACCTACCTTTTATTGGGTGCACCTAACTTATGCACTGGTGCACCTAAATGAAAAAGTTAGGCGCACCAGTGCCACCAATGTAAAAAGTGATTCTGTTATAGCTCTATACATTGGTTATGAAAAAAAGACATCTCTATTGCGTTTGCATGTATACGCTTGTAGACCTATAATTTTGCTTCCTGAGGCTGGAGAGGCGTTAAATCAGTCTCAAATGCATGATGCAGAATGAATCATTACAGCTCTTACAGGTGCCTACAAGTAGACTTTTTATTCAGCTCAGTACAAACCATCTGCATGAGGACACTCCATTTGGCTCCAAGGTCAGCTTTTATATTTTGTGGTGGTGACTTTTGTGATTTCTGCTTTACCTTCATCCTTCAGACATCTTCTTTTCTGTCGAAGTCTGCATTATAGTCCCTTTCAAATAGTCATAGAAAAACATGCAGGATTGTCAAGGGCATATGACACTCGAATGGAGGAATCTCCAGTTATATTAGAAGGTCATTCTGGTCTCAACAAGTAGGATCGCAAATGGTTACAATTACGCTCTTATTTAATGAATTGAATTTCAAATAATGAAGTCACTGTATGCATTCAGCTATTTCCATCCTGTCCTAAACATCGCAAGGCGTTCAGTCATTCTTAATGAAATGTTTATTGTCCGGAAGGGTATGTTGTTTGTTATTTATCATATATTCTCTTTCCCATTCAAATCTGTGCCCCTTTTCAGTATTTTTGTCATTACATTTTTTGTGTGTAACTTCACACACACACAACAGTAGCAGTTTTAACATTTAAGCGTGTAAGAGAATTACTGCTGATGCAGGTTCCCCTGCATTATAAGTCACCTCATAATCATAGTTTTACTCTCTGACAGGCTGGACAGCTGTTGTTGCCCTCTGTTGTTTTCTCCACAGTGACGTCAGGTAATGGCTCTGCAAAGTGCAGGCGGCTCGCTGGGTAAACAAAACGGGACCTGAAATATGTCAAGACAAAATCCTGGAGGCATGCGGTGTTTGCTTTAGCTGCAGTCTACTACTGGATGCTTTTTTGTTGTTGTATTTAGTCAGGTGCGCTTTGTGGTGAGGCCAAATGTTTGGTTTGGAGGCACGTAGGGGTGTAGGGATCGGGTGTGGGGGTTTGTCTGTGTAGGCTCATGCATGTGAGTACTTTTACAGTGATGTTGGTTTTTCAATGTAGCGAGTCCCCGGGACCCACAGGTGGCCATTTGAGTGAGTCCCAGGAAAATTGTTTGGGTCCTCTATAAAATTTGTGTTTTTTGACAAATTTCGAGGTACTTCTACTTTACTTGAGTCTTTTCTTATCATACCACTTTCTACTTCCACTCCGCTACATCTCATCTCAAGTCCATGAAAAGTGGACTTTTGTAGGACAGAGACGCTACAAACATATGATGATCTAATGGAATATGATGCGCTGCTATATATTAAACAAATTAACAGTATATAAAGTTGTTAAAATTAGCTCTACCATAAACATCTACAGCAGTAAAATGCATATACATATACATTAACACACACTTTAATGCACCAGTAATATTAATCAAGCAACATCATATATAATAGTAAAACGCCGACAGGGAACGTATTACTGCAGAATGAGTAGACTGCCTTTACTTTTGATTTAGGTACAGTTTTATTTTTGTTAATGAGAAGGTAGTTATGTTAGCTAACGTACACTGAATATTTCAGTTATTCAAACACAGTAAAACTCAGTAGGTGTATACTGTAGTCTAGTTTGTTGATTTCTTTTGCCACAGTAATGGTATTATTTTTTTCCCTCAAGGGGTATTAAAAAAGTCTTAATTCATTATATGTATACTTAAAAAATGTGCAGATATCTTGATATAACATTGTCAGGGAAAAAATAGAGTTTGTGTCCTGGATGGGGAGTTTACTGCGTCCTTTCGGCGTCAGAGACACAGGACGTGTACCTAGCAACATCACTGCTTTTCTGTGTGTTACAAAATTTTTATCTGCGGCTATTTGCCTCTCAGTCAAACATTACCTTTCCTGCAGGATGTTCATTACAGCTGCCATACAACTTGGAGGCAAATTCATTTACTTTCCCCTTAATCAACTTGTCACTTGGCTTTGTCATTAACCTCCATTTGTTGAGAAACAGCTGCAGATCTCAAATGTTATCAGTGCTGGTCATCTCCTCATTAACGCTGTACAGAGTGTTTGTTTGGAGATGGATAGTCACAGTGAAAGTACCACTGCATATATGGATAGATAAAGGAACGCTATCTTTTTGTATTTTCATCAGTTACACAAGTTAAACCAGACCTCTACCCAAAGAAATCGAATGCGTTATTAACTGTGACAAATTTAGAAGTAAGTCAAAAAGGGGACACAATTCTTCGCTATTTGTATACATGTGTAGCTACAGTGTAGTTTATATTCAAACACAATTTTATGTCACCCAAACAATCTGTCAGGGATATGGCTAAGTAAGATTATAATCAATAAATCATTAGTTGGACTGAGTAACACTAAGATCATAGCCAAAATATTGCACAGACCTTGTTTATGATGCCATAACTTTTAATCTCAAGGTGGCAGCCAGCTCCTCTCTAGTAATGGAAAATATTACTACACACTCTTTGAATGAGTGCGGCGCTGCTGCAGTCTATGGTTCAATCCTGTTCCAGTGGCAGCAGATTGGACGCTGTCCAATATTATAGATATTAAAGGGCACTTTTTGTACAGAGAGAGTATGAATGACACGATGACAGTGAGGAGAGTGTAGGAGACAGCCTCGTGCGTGTGAGACAGGAGGTTGTGATGACAGCTTTGAATGCAATATCTAACCCGCCTCTGAACATTAAAGCACTTAATGTTCAGGCACCATGAAATAAGGAAGAGGAAGCTGTCTAACCGCCATCTTTTACATGTGATTCTGGAAGCACTTCTTGTCTCCCTACTTTGCGTTCTCTACTTTAAGCTACACTAATGAATAATAGCCTTCCAACAGGAAGTACAATATCAATTAGAGGATAACTAATGCGGGCTTGTGCTGATGAAGTACAAGGACAAACACGAGGGTTAATTTTGTCTACATGCTATAAGTTCTGCAACTGTTCTCTCAGTTCACATGTACATAAACATCCCCAAACACTTACAGTGATGTGTGCATGCACACCCACACACGGAGAGATGGAAAATTACACTGTGTCCACAGTCTTTCTCATGTCAGATTTTCTCTTGATTCCAGATTGCTGAATTGATGCGACTGTATTAATGCAACTATCAAACACAAACGATGTAAAGCATGTTTCATAATGTTGTTCCCAGAGAATTAAAACTGTCAAAGATTGTAAAACCAACAGCTTGCTCTACTTAAGATTGATTGATTCAGAACACAGCGGGTCATCTCTGTGAAGTAAATTGTGGTCCAATGCCGACATTAGTTAAACACATTATCCTGCCCTTGTGGGCTGGCCAAGAACAACAGTGGGTGGCTAAATGGTGTGTGTGTGTGTGTGTGTGTGTGTTGGGGGTTGCATAGAGCTTATGGGACACAGGTGTGGCTGATCACAGCAAGCTCTGTGAATGTATGTGGAAGAAAGATAGACGTTACCATGTAATCTCATCCTCTATTTTGACAGCTGACAGCTGTGATGGACCTATTTCAATAATGGCATCCGTCTACTTGAGCTTATGCAAATGCAAGAAAATGAAACATAGGAGATTTCAGGCAAAAGAATTATTTGTTCTGGAGAGTGGGACCATTTATCACAAGTAACGTGATGGAGTGGCTGTGAAAGACTTGGAGAGGTGGAGATTCCAATGAATTTCATTTGTGGGGCAGTCAGCAGAACGCCTCCACATCCGAGGTTGAAAAATTTCTTCAGATTCTACCGACTGTTTTTACATTTGAAACAGAATGGAAAAGGCGGAGCGCCATTATCTCGTTCAATGCAATTACTGTGGTGGATTTGCTCAGGGAAGATTTGCTTTTATCATGGTTATTCAAATGTTTATGTTAATTCTTTGGTTTGAGCGTGCAGGTTGTTCTCTTTCAGTGTGCGTGTGTGTTGACGTTTATCTGTGTAGGTGGGTGGTTGAAGTCTGCAAACAAAAAGAAAATACTATCTAATGAACGCTGCCTTGGAAGTTGTATGTTGTGATTGCTATTGAAAGCTTTTACATTAATTCCCATGCTTTTAATCTTTAAAAACAACATAAATATGACAGGGTTAACACTGAAAGAGTGAAGTGAAATGTGTTGTATATGAAAATATGATGGATAGTTTAAAAATTGGTACTCAAGAAATGTGGCATTGGCAATTATGATGATTTCATGAGAGGCTGAAGTGTAGAAATGAAACAGAAGGGCTCTCTGGTGTTGCAAACACTCCAAAGTAGTGAATATGATGGACACTGTTGCATTGATTTGCTTTTGAATGCTGTGTAGTATGATGTCTGTTAAATGGCAGAGATGATAACGGTTCCAGTCACTTGGTTTGATTTCTTCCTTCATCAGCACTTTGATTCTAAGATGGACTGGCCTTGGCCTCACCCCACTTGGCAGTTTCTCCCTTTCCCTCTCTCTCTCGCTCTCTCTCTCTCTGTCTCTCTCTCGCTCTCTCTCTCTCTGTCTCTCTCTCGCTCTCTCGCTCTGTCTCACACACACACACACACACACACACACCCTGGGTGAGGTTGACCATTAAAACAATGTTAGCATTGTCTGTCTGGCCTTGCTTTAATAATTAGAAATCGGACCATGCTCCTCGTTCACATATTCCCCACTCAACCACTGTTGCTTGGGGCCACCTCTCTGTTTTGATGAAGGCTGATTATATTCAAGTCACTGACTAGTTGTAGCTGGAGCTGTGACAGAGGAAAGGAAAGAAGAGCAGAGGAGACAAGGGAGGGGGGTGTTGCTGGGAGTGTGATGTCTGTCTCTCTCTGGGTGGCATCCCCTTTAATCACTAAAGTAGGACTGTGAAGAAGCAAACACTGCTGTTTCAGTTAGCAGAGGAGAGACTTGATTCATGTTTTGTGGATTTATGCTGTTTACAAAGTGTACCGGGAAACCATCCCTGTTTGAAGACGTGCTAAGTGATGCCCTCAGGCTCTGTGCTGGGCATGTGTCCCATGCCATGTGTCAGTGTAATAGTAGGTGCTTTCAGATGTCCTGCTGTATTGAGGGCACACTGTAGACGTCACAGCCTGTAACAGCTGCCATTTAGGTGAGCAGGAAAGGCACCGCTGGCATATAGAAGTGGTAACTGCTGAGGTAGCTAGTTTCCGTTGAAACTGTGTTAAACAAAGTACAAAATACTCATGGGCACATGTATAATACACTGGATAAACATGATAAGTACCAAACCCAGAGTTAAATTTCATGGTGACCCTGCTGATAAGCCTCACCATGATTTATGGATTGATTGAAACTGATAATACTTTTAGCCTGAATTGTGAGTTTCAGATTTCAAAGGGTTACTCTACATGTTCCTTAAATTCTCTTAATAAATGTTCTTGATACTGTATTTCACTGACCTAATGTCATGTGTCTGGATGTTTGTCTTTGTCATGTTATGTCCTCTTTGTTTACCATCAACCTGCCGATGGGACTACAGGTGAAAATGAGCCTGCCAGTGCTAACTCATTGGCACATTTACATGCTGGACTAACAAACACATGTTGACTAATGTGCACTGTCCCAGTAAGATTACTAATTGACTAACAGAATCCATTAGGGTTTATTGTACACAAGATGATCTATATCATCATTGATCCTATACCCATCAGCACTTTTTGAAACACCATTATTTGAAAGAGAGTGCAGTTAGTGTGGTAAATGCAGATTTCCATCAGGATCAATAAAGAGAATATCGTGTTACAGCTGAAAGCAAAAATATGACACAAAACTCTTATACTGGCAGTGCCCCAGTAGCTTGCCTGTTATAGCGTGCGCACCATGTACTAAGGCTGAATCCTTAACAAGGAGGAATGCTTTACAAATATAAAACCTTTGTGGATCAAACATTCATAATAGAGTCATAACTGACCCTGTTTGCAGTTTGAGGTGTCACGTCAACAGTTTTAGAGACGTTTCTTTTA
This sequence comes from Coreoperca whiteheadi, assembly GCA_011952105.1. Classification (NCBI taxonomy): domain Eukaryota; kingdom Metazoa; phylum Chordata; class Actinopteri; order Centrarchiformes; family Sinipercidae; genus Coreoperca; species Coreoperca whiteheadi. The sequence continues at coordinate 14,842,649 of CM022478.1, forward strand.
TAATGGTGGCGTATCGGTAAAATGGTTTTTGGGGCACAGGGGAACATTTACTGCGAGTGGCCATTGGGGAAAAAAGGGTGAGCGGTGGCGCCGTATCCAGATCTTATTATACATCCATGGAAGAGCATCGTTTCTGGGTCCAGGTCACCCTTTACATGTTTCAGTACATAATAAGACTAATAGTCTATAGACTGGCTAATAACTAACCTCCAGGAGGCGATGGTGGCGTTCTTGGCTGGCCCCAGTGACCCAGTGCATACTAGGAGGAAAGATAAGCATGAAGAGAGGAAAGCGGCCCACCCATGATGGTGAAATCAGTCGGTTGGTCCAGTGTATGGCTGATCCGATTAAGGCCTCAGATCAGCCACACACTAGAACACAGGACCAGGGAGGACTATGGGATGGCTATCTCAGGGACAAGGTGATCGATGGAAACTACTACACTCTAACCTGGAAAGCAAATGAACGGCATATTCCTCTCATGTCAGATTACAGAGAAATAGCTGTGCATACCAGCCACCAGCATGGCTTTTAATGCTGTTATGTGCTTGTTTTTCTCTCTAGAATCCTGTTTTGGCAGAATGGAAACAAAACAAAACAATTTTAAGCAAGAGCAACAATTTTAAGCTATGTGGACATTCTCTAGGTTACTAGCCAGATTTATTTTAACAAAAAGTAAAGTGGGTTAATATTTCTTGATCTGTTTTGTTTGAGTCTACATGCCTTCGTAACAGGTTCACAGTAATAAGGTGTAAGAGATCAAGAGACCTGTCGATTGTTTTCACTACCTCTAAAAGAAAATTAAACACCCTATAATGGAGTGTGCTTACTATCTGTATTTCCTCATAACTTCATCATTTAAAGCTATGCTCTTGTATATACCCACCAGCTTCAAAATTCCGTGCACATCCGTTACGAATATCCGTTATCAGTTCTTGATCAAATTCATCATTCATGCCTGCTACCATGTTATTAATAGTCTTTGTCAGCAGTCTGTTCGACTGTGGATATTAAACACAGCTACTGCATTCTCAGTCGAATCAGCGGTGTGCCTTTAAGAGATGTTAGGAAGTGTTTGTAGTGTAAAATGAAACATTCATTAACTTTGTGTTGTGTTTTATCCGTAACTTCAACACTAATTTCCTGGTACATGGTTTGCCCATACAAATTTCCTGGCCGATAGCCCTCATTTGTGTTTTGGGTACATCAATAAAAGAGTGTTAGTTACAAGTTGACAAAACAGGAAATGAGCTCAGAAAATCTACCGTGTCTTTACACATTCATTTTTGTTTGTTTGTGTCGTAGCCACCGACATGCATTATGCAAACTTTGAGCTGCAGGTCACAGGCTTCTCTTGTGAACTTCATTTTGCAGGAGGTAAATCAATTACTGGCAGACAATACGCAATTGAGATGATCAAATTAGTGGAATGGGACTCATGAAGGGGTGGGTGGG